>WBMY01013378.1:0-38322 GCA_013397315.1 Donacobius atricapilla
ATCCCGAACATCATCCCGAGATATCAGATCCAGAACATTATCCTGAAATATCATCCCGAACATCATCCCAAACATCATCCCAAAGCATCATCCCAGAACATCATTACAGAACATCATTACAGAACATCATTACAGAACATCATTACAGAACATCATCCCGGAACATTATCCCAAACATCACCCCAAAACATCACCCCGAGATATTGGCCCCGGAACGTTATCCCAAACAGAATCCCGAACATCATCCCAAGATATCAGCCCCAGAACGTTATCCCAAACAGCATNCCGGAACGTTATCCCAGAACATTATCCCAAACATCATCCCAAAACGTCAACCCAAAACATCATCCCAAAACATCATCCCAGAACATCATCCCAAATACCATCCCGAGATATCATCTTGGAACATTATCCCGGAACATTTTCACAAAACATCACCTCAAAACATCATCCCAGAACTTCATCCCAAATATCATCCCAGAACATTATCCCCAAATATCACCCCAAAACATCACCCCAAAACATCATCCCAGAACTTCATCCCAAACAATCATCCTAAGCATCAACCCAAGATATCGTCCCAGAACATTATCCCAAAATATCATCCCAGAACATCATCCCAGAACATCCTCCGGTGCCACCAGCCCCGCACCCCGCGCTGTCCCAGGGCGCTCCAGGCCCGGTCCAGCCTGGCCGGGGATATTTGCGGGGACGGGGCGGGCGCGGTTTGTGTGGGCAGCCTGTGCCGGGCGCTCGCAGGGAAGGATTTCTCGCACCTATCCCAGCTGAATTTCCCTGAGTGCCTCTCCAGCTTCTCCCGGAGGCTGGAAACCTGCTCGGGGCTCTCCACACCCGATTCCCCTCCAGCATTCCCAGCCTGTCCCCACAGGGAAGGCGCTCCAGCTTCCACACCAGCTTCGTGCTGACCCTCGGGGATTTTTCCAGCAGAGCCCCTCTCGGCGTCTCCCCTCAGCACCTTTCTCCCCTTGCCTGCGACACAAGTGGATCTGGACCCAGGGAAAGGCTGTTTCTCCCTGGAATGTCGCTCCCTGTCTCGTTCCTGGAAGGAAAGCAGAAGCAACGGGCCCCGCTCTGACCTTGCTCGGTTTCCAGGAGTTTTGGCACAGTTGGGAAAAGCAGGGTCTGGAGCCTTGCCCCCCACACCGGGGCTGCTGTGCTCGTCCTCCTTCCCTCAAAATGCTCCTGCTCAAACCACCTGCCGCTCTCCCTCGTTCACTTCCCCGCATTTACGTGATTTGAAACAGCCTCAAACACCACCGAAGTCTCCTCCTCCTCCTCCCTCAGTTTCTCCCCACAAGGATCTCCTGCCTGAAGAAGAATCCAAAAGTCCGCGCTGGCTCCTGGGGAGCTGCAGACACGGCCCAGGCTCCAGCAGCTCCTGGCCCCGTTTTCCAGCAGAGTTTTATTCCATTCACCTCAGCTGGACAATTAAGGTGAGGGTGCCCGATCCTGCAGCATTTTGATGGGAATCTCCCTTTCCTCCCGTCATGACCTGAGGCGGGTGTGGGGATCAGGCTGGCAAAGCCTCTCCCACCCTTCTTTAAAAGCAATTCCATGGGGGAGAGCCGGCAATGTGCAGCGTGTGATAAACCATTATTAAATAATGGGATTTATTCCCCTGGATTACCAATTATCCCTTTTATTTCTCGTATGTTTCAAGCTTTTACCCTGAATAGCGAACTTGTTAGTCATGACAAGTAGGGGCTTAGTCATAAAAGACAGGCCTTCGGATGAATTAATCCTCATTTTCCTCCATTATGGGGAGCTCATTTTGGAGCGAGATAAGCAAAACTCGATTTTTCTGCTGGAGCAGGTATAATCTGCCATCAGGAAGAACGCAGAGAGCCATCTTCTCTCGACACAAACAACGTGACATTGTCTGGAGCGCAGACAATACTGAATTGTCACCCAGCTGCTGCTATTTTTACTACTTATTACCAGCTTAGGTGGAGCAGCCTGGTAGGAACGGGAATTTTCAGGCAGATTCGGGAGTGATCAGCGCCTCCCTGGGGCTGTGAGCTTCTCCCAGGCTGGGCTGGGGCCTGAAGGTGGGATGGGCACTTCGGTGGGACCCTGCTTTACAAAAACCCCATGGAAATACAGAAAAGCGGAGCTAAAACACTCGATTGTTTTCACCTTTATTCATTTCTTTCACCTCTCAAACCGTGTCATTCTTCAGCTGTACGCTTACACGAAATCCGCATAGGTACGCGCTTTTCTGAGCTTACTTTTACCTGAACATAGAAAAATTGCCTTCCTACCAGCACCACAGGAGTCAAACCAAGAGAACTTGGATGTCACCTCCTTTTCCCACTTCTCCGGCTGCCCAGTTTAGCTCAGCCTGGCAGACCAGATCCGCTTTGACAGCAAGTTCTGGTTTCTCCTGGAGAAACTCCCCAGCTGAGCCAAGCTCACTTCAGGAAACACCCCAAGACATCAGAATAAGGAACAGGAATAATAAGGGAACAACAAATCCCCTCCTCGAGGACTGGGATATTGTTTATTTTTATTCCTGCTAAACGCATTCCCTCGCTGTCTCCTGCTGCCTGTGGGACGTTAACGACCGGTGACACCTAAACCCGCCCTTTGTCATGGGGATCCCACCCTTTGGGTCCCCCCTGGGAGAAATCCTTTGGCACCCCTTTCCCGGAGCGCTGGCGACACCGAGCTATCCAATTCCCCGCCGGGATGGATGGGATGTGCATTATCCTGCTGTCCCTGCTGACCGCCCCGGGCCTNAAATAAAGGCGGAAACAATGAAGTATTTAAAGCTGGAGAAGAGGCAGAAATGAGCTGGGCAGTGCTGTGGAGGCAGCCAGGAGGAACTGAGGGGCAGAAAGGATCTGCTCTGCATCCCCAGGGATCATCCAAGGCACGGAGACACAGCCCCGGCTCGGGGGGAACCTTCGGCCAGGCAGGGGACACAGCACAGCAAAACCAACGCGATGCGCGCCACTGACCCTCGGCATGATTATCCCAGCCCCGGCAGCTCCCTGGATCAGCCGGGTGAGCATTTCTGCGGGCTCAGGGGCTCCCTGCTCAGCCCTGCGCAGAGTCCGGGTGTGGAAATGGAGCGCTGCCGCTCCAAGGATGCTCCATGAGAAAGCGCTCGGGCTGTGCTGGCAGGAATTGCTGCTCATTTGTAAGACACTTCAATATCTGCTTACTTTAAAAAAAATGTAAAGTACACTCATCAATCTCAATCTCCGCATAAATTATTCACGTTATGCACAGTCATACATTTTGTGCTCACTCACCTTAAAAAAAAAAAAAAGAGTTTGCTCAAAATAAATAAATCGATTTTACCGCTGTATAAAACAACAAAACGTTTCAGGTCATCATTGAGTACACAAAACATTTTTTTCAAGTTACCACCTTTACATTTGGGTTACTAAATCACCTGAATAAAAGGGTTGTGACTCAGGGGAAAAAAAAAAAAAGTTGTCTTTACATTACAGGAAGTTATAGAGCAACCATAAAAACACAGAATGAGCAGGAAAGCACTAAAAATACCCAATCTCAAACCACAGATGTCATTGTTAAACACAAACACACACACATACACTCACTTTGGTGAGAAGGCAGGAACTGTTTATTACAAATCTGACTCCATTTTATCGTATTTCTCCAAAGGCCAGGGACTGGGGGAGAAGGCTGACACCTCTCCCTATTTTATTTGTTAAGACAACTGTCCCTCAGCTGTCCATAGCTCTAAAACAAGAATGAAAACTGCCTTGAATTCAGGAAAACATTGCTTCTGTTTATAACACCCGAGTGTGAGAAAAAGACTAAAAACCATGAGAACATTGGAGCTGTGAGGCACATCAGAAAGCTGAAAATTCAGGGCGACAGAAAACCTCACAAAGTCAAACTCTGTCCTTGTTGGACACACACACACACTCACTCTGGTGAGAAGGCAGGAACTGTTTATTATAAAATCTGACTCCATTTTATCGTATTTCTCCAAAGGCCAGGGACTGGGGGAGAAGGTTGACACCTCTCCCTATTTTATTGGTTAAGACAACTGTCCAGCAGCTGTCCATGGCTCTAAAACAAGAATGAAAACTTTGAATTAAGGAAAACATTGCTTCTGTTTATAACACCCGTGTGTGAGAAACAACCTAAGAACTCTGAACTGTGAGACACACACAGAAGGCTGAAAACCCAGGGCGGCACACCAAGGCTCCAGGGAGACGCAGAAAGAGTTAAGGAGCATCGCAGGCAGCTGATGCCATCTTCTGGTGTCGCTTTCAGCCGCGATTTCCACCCGCTGCGCCGCGTCGGCTCCGATCAGCATCAGCATCAGCATCGGGGGAGCGCCGCTGCTTTGGGCATCCTCGGCCCCAGGGCAGGGCTGGGGGAGCCGGGGGGGCAGCGGAGCCTCCCGAGCCCGCTGGGACCGGGGGGCGGCCCGGTGGGGACAGGGGGCAGCTCCGCGGGGTGGTGCAGCAGCCCGAGCGTTGCCTTGATGTTTTCAGCCTTCTCTTCTGTTTTAGTTTCATGGTTCGGGGTTTTTCTCACGCGCTGGTCTGTAAATACTGGCCAATGTTTTTGTAATTTCAAGGGAAGTTTTCATTCCTGTTCTTAGAGCTATGGACAGCTGAGGGACAGTTGTCTTGACCAACGGGATGGGGAGAGGTGTCAACCTTCTCCCCCAGTCCCTGGCCTTTGTAAAAATACTATAAAATGGAGTCAGATCTTTTAAAATAAATCAGTTTTCATGCCTTCTGATCAAGTGTGTGTGTGACGAACAGCGTCACCCAAGGGCAGCTCCGCGGGGTCGCACAGGAGCCGAGCCGTGCCCCGGCCACGCTCCTGCTCCTCAGGCACAGCAGTTATTGCCACCGACAGCCCCGGAGTGGTGCCCGGGGATGGAGAGGGGCCAGGCAGAGCTTGTGTCCTCCCAGCACACAAAAAGATTCAGCCCGCTCCATCTGTCACAAATTCGCTGGTATCTGCCTCGGTTATTGCGTCCCTCCTTGCTGTGACCCTTCCCCGCCATCCTCCCTGAGTAATTCCGCTTGTGCTGGAGTCAAAGCGGAGTCCCGTGGGCTGAAGGCAGGCTGCACCACACTGATCTTACTGTTCTGCATCACGGAAACAATCCTAACTGCAGGAAATCCGTAAGGCTGTGAGGGAGGGGTGTAGGGTAGGACAGGAAATGGATGGACTCCAGGGAGCTGTCAGAAGGGAAAGAAGGCTTTAGTTACAATCCCAGCAGTTCCTTTTAGAACACGCTGTGTAAAAAGGTCTGTTCTTGCTCCATGGCACTGACACTGCTCTCCATGGGTTCAGGAATAGGAAACAACCCCTGGGACAGTTGTTCTGGCAAAGGGAACACTGTTTGCTGAGCCTGTGCTGAGACACGCAGAGAGATGTTTTGGAAAGAGAAACTGTTGGCAGCTTTCCCTTGGGCAAGGAGCCGGCAATGGTCAGCGAGCTGAAATTCAGGCTCAGAAATGTCGAGCCTGCAGTGAGGAGGACCCGGAATGGAATTCCCAGGGAAGCTGTGGCCGCCCCTGGGTCCCTGGCAGTGTCCAAGGCCCGGCTGGAACAATCAGGGACAGGGGGAGCTGTCCCTGCCTGTAGCAGAAGTGACTGTTAAAAGGTCCTTTTCAACACAAACCGCTCTGGGATTCAGGGATTGCCAAAGTGATCTGGGTTACTTCAGTGTCACTCCCTGTTAGTTTTCAGGTTTCAGTCCTATTTCAACTACACTGATTTATTTTTATTTCAACTGGAATTCCTAAGTTACAATACAGACTGCTTAACTGCAGTTAACTGCTTAACATTAAATTCATTGTAAAATACAACTTATATGTGTGCTCATTAATTTTTGGACATTAAACCATTAAAAACCATTTAAAGGAGGCATTTAGAGATTCGGCAGGTGACTGAGAAAACAGGGAACGTGCTGAAACGCCCTTTTCCTCCTGGAAGGCACTTCAGGAGCAAATGTTCTGTTTGGTTCTCCCATCAGGGAATGACGTTTGGGTCCTGGCAGCGCAGCAGGAGGGCACAACCCGACCAGAGCAGGGCCTCCACATCCCCCCGTGCTGCTGGGGTCCTGCAGGGACACGCAACGTTCCCCACCTCCTCTGCTGCTTGGACCAGCAGAAATTCTCTTCCACGTTCCTCTGTTCAGTTGGAAACATTTGGATCTTCACAGCTCACTCAACTTAACTCAGGAGAAATTCCCTCTCCCTCATCTTCTTTCTCCAGCAGCACTCTGCTGGCTTTAATTTACCAAGAATATTCCCGGTCTTGCCAGTTAAAGTGTGAATGTTGCAAACCCCTCCAAGCAGCAGACACATGGAAGTGAGCTTTGAAAGCGTTTCTCTGCAGGTAAAATCCAGGGAGCCTGTTGGGATGACAAACACAAGCCAAAACTCCGGTCAATCCATCAATAAATATAAATCTTACTAAAGAACCAGCGTTTTCTAGTTGCTGACATTTCAAACCGTACCCATGACGTGAAGTCCAGCATCAATTGCTGCAGATGAGCCAGAACACCTGAAAAACATTCCCAACACACAACAGAACAGAAATCCCTACTGCAGAGATGCACAAATAAGGGAGTCCAAGTTGAAAAACATCCTCAACATGTTTGGACAGCACAAAACCACCCCAGTCAGTGGCACTCCCAGCTGCACGAAGTATTTCACAGCACTGCTCCCTCCCCTTTTTCTTTTTTTCCTCTTTTGAATGAAGATTTCCATGGCCTGCAGCATCACCATCACTCCTCCCCTCCTCGCGCACTTGAGCCATTCTGCAAGGACTGTTCCAGTTCTGCTCCACGGAAGATTCCATCCCCACTAATCCTTCCAATGAAAGCCATTCCCCATCGGGCACTTACCAGCAGAGCCCTGGGAGCTGATGGAATCCTTCTCTGCACCTCACATTTCCCCAGAATCCATTGAAAGTCCGAAGCTCCAGCTAAAGGTTTTCTAAGTAATTAGATGAGGATTAGACCACACGAAATCAGAGATACACAGCAATCTCAGGGACATCTTCTGGCCAATTTTCCCTGAAAACGATCCACTGAAAATGATCTTTGTAGTGAGAAGAGTCCATGCTAAATGTACAGCTTTCAATCTGCAGAGGAAATGACTTCCCATTTTCATTAAGCCTCCAAAGGGTTTTGGGGATGGTAGTGAAGCAAGGTTATTCCTAGATATCAAGGAGAGTATTTTTTTTTCTTTTACAGACTCAGATTCTCAACAATTCTTTTTTTAAAAAAAATCATTTATATTTCAGACTATCAGCCATTCCCTGAAATGAGCCCAGCTCCACAGAAAAGCTGGGAAGATCAGAAAAAGAGGGATTTTCAGGGAGCAGCAATGCCAGTGAAGCCACAGGCGCCCCCCAAAGCTGCCACCACCCCTCACCTGACCAAGGCAGCGCCGTGGGTTCCTCTATTCCCAACAGGAATAATCTATCCTCACCTCTCTCTGCAGACACCATGTGGAATAAAAATAGAGCATCAGACAAGCAAAAAGCGTAATTTTAGACACCTGAGTTTGTGATGAGCTCCCAGAATTTAAAGCTCTGTAAGTGTTTTTAGCTGCCAGGACCTTTTAACTCACACAAGGTAAGACAAAACAGGTTTAAACACAGCTTGGATTAAAAATAGTTCTTTATAAAGGAAGCTAAGATGGAAAATACACTGACAAGATTTTCCTGGGAGGGTGAGCCTGGACTAAACATCTCCAGGCTCCTTCCAACCTCGGCGATGCTGGGATTCGCAATACAGAAACGCGGAGAACGAAACCAACGGAAATTCACCCCATTTCCTCAGCAGGGCAAGAACCTCTCATTCCCCAGGTGTCAGGTCCCAGCCCAGCCCTCCCCTAGCACAGAATCACCAAAGAATCTGCAGCCTTCTGGAAATAAGTGCCTGTGCTGGGACCAAAGAGTCCCCGAGCAGCGCGCTGCTGCCCCTGCTTGCACCCTGAAATAACCACGTATGCACCAGGGCCAGGTTTTGATATGTATTTTTTATTTCCCTGCAGTTTTCACTTATCAAGAACAAGTAACAGGGAAAGTTGTCTGAACTAGTGCATAAACAAACATTCGGAAACACCACTACACGTATCTAATGTACAAGAACCGTATAAAAAAAGTCACTAAAACACTACACTACCAAGGTGTCCAACGCTTACAGTCAGACTTTTTCCAACCCGTTACTTGCCTTGTAGCCACAGGAAAACTCTCCAAAATTGAAAAGACAATCTTGCCACAACCCTCCCTCCCCCTCCCGCCGCCTGGGATGGCTCGATAGCTAGACATCCAATAATGAAATTATTGCAATGATATAGAATGCAATACATACCTGGTAAAATATCCTTTAATGTGGTGTGGTACAGTTTGAAAGCCGGTTAAAATACGCAGTCGTCGGGTAAAATGGCATCGAGGTGAAAATTTTCTCAGATCTGCACATTTGGCGATGTGCCAGATGCATAATTTTCCTAGTCAGGTTTTTTTTTTTTTCTCCCCTCTCCTGTGTAATTATTTTTTATAAACTGGTATTATAAATAGAAATATACATTCAAAATATATGGAAAAGTGAGTTACTACATTAAATTTGCATGTATCGATCCATCCCTTTCCCCTGCACAGTAATAGAAAATACTATTTTGCCTTGAACTTCATATTTGACAGTGAAATGCCACTAAAGTATTTACCAAAAAGTCCATCTAGTCAAATTGTGAAACAAAATGAACCAAGTGAAAACTTTACATTTCCTTTAGAAAAAAATTACAAGAATTTTGTTTCCTAGCTATGAATCTTTTAACTTTTTTTTTTTAGACACAAAGTTGCATTTATTTGTACAAGATACAAAATGTAAACATGGCAAAATAAATAGTTTAAACAAGTGATGCAGGATCCCATGTCATGCTCATGATCCCATTAAAGAATTATTTTTTAATCCATTCAGTTGCAAATTCAAGTGCAAAAGCATGATGATGAATATCTACTATTCAAGTAACAGAAATAATATTGATGATACAAATAAACTATTTTACAAGGTAGTGATTTTCCCGATTTTACAAAATTTACATTATATGTCGACTTAATACACGATATAATCCGAGTTCATTCAGGGCTGTGGGAGCCACAGGGGGCTGTGTTTGCATTCAGCTGGGACAGGAGGAGCACACCAGGACACAGCTGGGGACGCTGCCGGGAGGTTATGTCACCTCCATGGCCACTGTGGTCTCCGCGAGGCCGTTCAAGCCCAGGCGCTCCGGTTCATGGTTCTCTCTGCAGGGGAGGGAAGAGCTCACGGTCAGAACACATCTGCTCACAGGATCGGCCACAATAGACCTGCCCACAGAGTTTTAGAACAGATCTCACAGTTTCAGCCCGAACAGATCTCCTCACACCGTTCTGGAACACATCTGCTCACCCAGTTTTAGTCAGATCTCCTCACACCGTTTCAGTCAGAACAGATCTCCTCACACAGTTTTAGAACAGATCTCACAGTTTTAGCCAGAACAGATCTCCTCACACAGTTTTAGAACAGATCTCCTCACAGTTTTAGCCAGAACAGATCTCCTCACACAGTTTTAGTCAGATCTCCTCACAGTTTTAGCCAGAACAGATCTCCTCACACCGTTTCAGCCGGAACAGATCTCCTCACACCGTTTTCGAACAGATCTCACAGTTTTAGCCAGAACAGATCTGCTCCCAATTTCAGTCAAACAGATCTCCTCACAATTTCAGTCAGATCTCTTCACACAGTTTCAACCAGAACAGATCTCCCCACACAGTTTTGGAACAGATCTCCCCACACAGTTTTAGCCAGAACAGATCTCCCCACACAGTTTTAGCCAGAACAGATCTCCCCACACAGTTTTAGTCATTTTTTTCAGATTCTCACACAGCTGTTACCTGAACCTTAACACACACACTGCAAATGTTACTTGGAAGTAAATACTGGCACTCAACAACTGCTGTTACTCAACAATGCAGCCCCTTCTACAAGATTATTGCATTTAACTGTCCATTTCCAGCCTAAATTACGGATTAAATTCCTAAAAGCTCTTCTGAAGGAACAAAGTCAAGATATGATAACTCAGCATTGGTTATTCTGTTAATGCACCAAGTGCTGTTGTAATTCCCCACCCATTCTGTTTTAAACTAAATTTTTACTCATTTACCAATACCCATTTTTAATTTTTCCAATTCACAAACATGACTTTGTTTTTTTTTTTTGAAACACCATATAATCTAGAAGAGACTTCAAACAAAGCCCAAATATTGCCATTTTCTGACATATTTGCCAACAGCAAAGCTCTTGCCACTCCTATGAAATGTCATCCAAGTATCCTGGAATAACAGTGCTGCTGTTCAATGAGAATAAATACCTTAATGGCTGGACCTGATGATCTTAAAGGTCTTTTCTAACCTAATCAATTATGAATTATGATTTTATATGTAAGACAGGGGTTGACACTTCTCTGGTTTGTGTTTTACATAAATACGTAACACAGATACCCATATGCAAATATAAAAATGTATCTGCCAGCCTGTACCTCATTGGTATTAGTATTATATATATGTATAATACACCTTATTGGTATTACTGCTACACAATGATTTAGAGGGAACATGAGGAGAGTTTGGAGAGAATCTACCTGAAAATGCTGCATGGGAAGGGACAAATGAAACAGTTAAAATTCAAACTCAGTAGAGACTGATCGAAACTACCGGTGCCTTAAGGCAGGGCAGTAATTTGAGGGGTTGATTTGCAAAATCAGCTCTTGTGGTTTGCCAAGGCCATGCTGCAGGTGCTGGGTGTGTTCCCGGGCGGCTGAAGGCGCCGAGAAGCCTCAGAGGTGGAACAGACTCCCCCCAGTGCAGAGCTGGGCACAGCTATGGAGAGAACACGGCCTGGAGCTGCAGCAGGGAGGCTCAGGTGGGACTCCAGGAAGGATTTATTTCCCCCTGGAAAGGGCTGTGGAGCCCCGGGAGGTGAGGGAGGCCCTGCTGAGGTGGCACTCAGCGCTCTGCCCCGGCGAGGCGAGGGCGCCTCAGGGGCCGCGCTCTGATTCGGGCGATTCCAACCCAGACAATTCCACGATTCCAAGCGCAAGTGGGAGCTGCTGCAGCCCCGTCCCCACTCACCTTGCTATACTGCTGATGGCACTGCTGGGAGTTACCTTTGGCACTCTGTCCATGCTGGCAGCAACTGTGGCAAGTTTTAAGGCTGTTGGCGAGGGCGCTGAAGTCCGTGTATTGATATGAACATTGACTGGAGACACAACACTGACGTTGTTGAGGTGCACCGCGCTGGGCAGGCAGGAATTGTTCATGGGGAGAGGCTGAGGGCTGCTCGTGCACAAGGCTGGGATTAAGTGGTTTGTGGTGCTGTGGCCAACTGTCCTTACGAGCTGTACAGTTGAGATCCCTGGGCTGGATGATAAAGCCATGTTCGTGGAGTACAAAGTTCTGGAGGTTCCTGTTACGCAGAAGAAACGGTGCATGTTAAAAAGGTGACAGTTCTTAGATGAAAAGCCAAAGATTAACCTCGAGGGCAATGCTTTAACTGCGTAAGTCATTCATGATCATGGAAAAAGTCGGAAGTGGCAGCATGGCACACTCCCACTGATGCCTTAGGATTCAGCTTTTATATTTTTCAGAGCCTGTACCGCTTTAGGGTGTAACTCCAGAGCTCCACAACCTGTCATGTCCTCCTGTTTTATTCAGACAAAACAATCCCTCAAGGACACCTGACTGTCTCAGACCCCAAGAAGTATAAACAAAAGTGAGTTGGGTGGGAGCAAACTGGGCATATTTCATTACCTGAAACTGTAATTGGAGGATTAACCCCTGATATGTAAATGGACCAAACTTACAATTATCTGAAAAGCCCATGACCATCATCCACCTTGGGTGTAGCCTCTAGGACGCTTCTGACTGCCCAGGGTCTACCTATTGAAGGCCTTTAATCAATACCCACTTTTATTCTCTTAATCCTGTCTGCCCTCTGTTCCAGGTAGCCCCTCCAAGGCATCACCATGTGCCTGATCTCCCCCCTCACAGCACTGCCCTCCTGGAAGTGAACTCAGACAACCACACAGGTCCTTCTCTACCCTGGAACTGCTCCAGTTTATTGATTTTATTCAGTCGTGGGTTTTCTCCCTCTATTCATTTCATATTATCATTAACCCAGCCTGGCAGAAGGTCTATAAAACTAATCACATCATTAGCTGCTAAAACAACAAATTACTTCAAAAGCCTCCTCTTTGTCTTGGCAGCCCAAATCCCATTTGCCTCTTGGCACTGTGGAGACAGCACCAGCACAAGCAGCACCACAGGAGGAGGGCTGGGAGGGGGCACTGAGTGCCCAGGGCTGCTCTTTTTGGGACAAATCCTCAATGTCGGGAAACCTGAGGCTAGCAGGGATGTCAGAAGAATTGCCACTAAAGGTTGGTTAGTGCATTTTTGGTTGAATATACAAGTGAAGTAACAACCAAATAATGAATCAACTTTTCCATTTCCTTCTCCAAGTACTTAAATCTTTTAAGCAGTTGATTTATTCTTTCATTACACACTCGCACTGGTTTTAAAGTGCTGTCATTTAGCCTTTTGATCAGAACAGATTATCAGAAGATAAAGGAAAAGCAAACAATGCTCTTCCAAGGTAAAGAAAAAAACTTGGTGGTTTTCTATCCATTTAAACAACATCTATTGGACAAGGCTCCAAGGCACAGGGTGGCATTCTCGGGGCTGTCCTGTACAGGGCAAGGAGTTGGACTTTAATCATCCTGGCAGGTCCCTTCCAACTCAGGATATTCCACGATTCAAACCACTGCTCCAAAGAACTTCACAGAGGAATATTTAAAACACTCACAACTAAGAGCTTCGAAATTTTTTTTGTCATTATTTATTAATATTTTAGAAACCGGCAAGAAGATCGGTTGACAATTAAGAGCAGCTGATGCTCTGAGCTCATGCCAGAGCAGGATTTCCAAGGACTCCTCACCTGAAGGCTGGACAACACCGTTGAGATTGTTGTGGCTGGTGTTCTGCTCCTTGGTCCCCTCGCTGCGCCCGGGGGCCGGGGCACTGACCACTGCAGAGGCAGCAAAGTGGGCACTGGCTGAATCCAGGGTTTTGGACATACAGTCAGAGGTGCTGGAGCCCTGCAGGAAAGAGGAAAAGGTGCTTCTCAATCATCCCAGTACAGAATGGGCCTTAGGATTGCCCCAGTGCACAAGGAAAGAAGATAAATAAATATGGTTTCTACGTGTGACCTAATGCGCCACAGCACTGAATATGCTGAGTCACCAGAGTGAGGACAAGTTGGAAATTAGTGTCCAAATGAGGGTTAAACAAGTGCTGCCCAACGCAGCCAGGCCAGTTCCCAGCACAACCAATCACTTTTGATGAGTGTTGTTCAGCCTGGAGAAGGGAAGGCTCCAGGGGGAGCTCAGAGCCCCTGGCTGGGCTCCAGGAGAGGGACTGGGGACAAGGCAGGACACAGGGAATGGCTCCCACTGCCAGAGGGAGATTGGGAAGGAATTCCTGGCTGGGAGGGTGGCAGGCCCTGGCACAGGGTGCCCAGAGCAGCTGGGGCTGCCCCTGGATCCCTGGCAGTGCCCACGGCCAGGCTGGACAGGGCTGGGAACAGCCTGGAAGAAATGGACAGGCTTTAAAGTCCTTTCCAACCCAAACCACAGAGGATTCCCCAAGTTTGGAGATGTTTCCTCTAAGAAAACAACCATGTCTTAAATGTTCTGTTCTGTCTCCAGGCAGGAAATGCTCTGCAGGTGCAAATCTCAGGGATGTTCAGCCTTTGTGGTACCTCCACTGTGAGACCTGTGCCTCAGAACAACTGCCCAGCACATTCTGGAATTCCACTCAGTCACTCCAGTTTCTACTGGAATGACTCACCACTTCTTACTGGAAAGAACATTAATTCTGCAATTTCAATTTATATTAACTATGAAAATGACTTTGCACAGAAGCTTGAAGCGTTTTAAAGATCCAAAATTCATTTGTTTTGCTTAAATATTCTGGCATCACGTCTTCACACTTACAAAAAATGCCATCAGTATCTGCCAACACAGAATCCCTGATTAATTGAAGTAGAAAACACTGAGGGGAAGGGACAACGAGCACAAGCAATTAGATATAAAATGCTCAAAGTAATATACATTTTCCTAGAACAGACAACAGCACCAGCTTTTATATCTTATTGGGAAGAAGCTAACAGAAAAACTAAGTACAATGGAAAAACATTTTTCCCTTCTAAGGGATTCCAGAGGAAAAATGGGATTCTTTTAGAAGCCAGAATATACAAATATGCCAAGCTCTCTTTTTCCTCTCAGAGGTACCAATTTTTAGTGCTCACTGAACATCTGTTCATAACAGAACACATTACTTCAGAAGGTAATTTTAATAAAGTCTCTTCAGAGCACTTACAGACAGGAGGACAAAACCAGTGAAAACAGAAGCGTTGAGAGCACATACCGATATTTTTACACTGATCCCTCCGTGGATGCAGGCAACACATCCAGCTACAGAGTCAACTTGTAAAACCCAGCCAACTTATTAAAAAAACCCTGAGCAAAGTGTTTGAAGTTCCCTCTAAAAGGTCCCACGTCTGCTGGGCTGTCTTGGGTGGGCAGAGATGAGCAGCACTGTGAAGAAAAGCGGGGTCAGGACATGCAGGGGGGAGCAGTACCTGTGCTTTCGGATGTGTCTGTTGGGAGGAATGCTGAGACTGCTGCTTCTGCTGCAGCTGCGCCAGCTGCTGCCGCTGCATCTGCACTAACTGCTGTTGGTGCGTCTGGAACTGCTCCTCGGTGATCCCCCCTGCGACTTGGGGAAAGAAAGGAGCCCCAGTTACACAAAACACGGTGTGGAAAAGGCAGGAGGATTGTCACGGTAGGACACGGAATGGATTGACTCTATGGAGTTGTCAGAGGAGAAAGAAGGCTTTAGTTACAATCCCAACAGTTTCTTTTAGAACACGCTGTGGAAAAAGGTCTGTTCTTGCTCCATGGCACTGACACTGCTCTCCATGGGTTCAGGAATAGGAAACAACCCCTGGGACAGTTGTTCTGGCAAAGGGAACACTGTTTGCTGAGCCTGTGCTGAGACACGCAGAGAGATGTTTTGGAAAGAGAAACTGTTGGCAGCTTTCCCTTGGGCAAGGAGCCGGCAATGGTCAGCGAGCTGAAATTCAGGCTCAGAAATGTCGAGCCCACAGATGCAAGCAGGGGGAAAAGGACCCTCCTCTCCTGCTGCCTTCCCAAAGGCGCTGGCAGCAGGGCCACGGGCACTCTGTGACCTGGGACACAGGACCTGGTGCCCTTCAGCCCCACGTGGGTGGCTGCTCCTCAGACCCCTGTGCAAACGCACACGGAGCGAACTCCTCCCTCACCCAGAAAAAGGAGCCAGCAACGGTTAGCAAGCTCAAATTCAGGCTCAGAAATGTCGAGCCCACACAAGAGCACAGCTAAGGTAGGTAACAGCTGGCTGAAGACGACTGAAATCGTGTCAGATGCGCCCCAAATCTTCACAGCTTATGTAAAGGAGAGGCCAAGCTGGTTTTGTTTGTTGTGTTCTTCCATTTGTAACAAAAGAATTCAGAGCTTTCCTTGCTTTTAAGCAGTTTCTGTCTTTGGTGGTTTTATCCCCAGTAGCTTTAGGCAAAAGCTGAAGAGAAACGATTTTCCTGGCTTTCAGGAAAGAAGCACAGCCTAAAAATCAGAGCTGAGGACAAAGAGCCCTGGGCTGAGCTGGGTGTCTTCTCTCCCAGTGAACACTGGGAGAGGATTCCTGGACAATTTCCCTTCCTCCAGCCCCTTGCTGCCCCTCTCCCAGCAGCAGTCTGGACTCTGAGGGAAGCACACGTTTGGCACAGGAGATTTTCAACGCCAATTATTGTTTAAGTGCAGTAAAGAGTGTAAGGCTGCCGCAATAAGCTTATTTTTGAGAACCAGGTTAATGCCACCCCAGTAATTTCACAGGCACAACGTATGAAAGGAATGAAGTTGGAAAAACTGGTTTTCATATTCTCCCCATGAAGGATTTGCACACTTGGTACACTGAAAATCCTGGCAGGGGCTTCATGCTAAAACCTGAGTTGTGTGCAGTTAACCCAAGAACTGAGTCCTGAGCAAGAAAAGAGAAAATTCACTTTTCAAAGATCCCCATTCCAACGCTTTATCCTCAACTCTGTTTTTCCAGGACTGAAGCTGTGCTGCACCTCAAACACCTGGATTCTCAGGAATATCCTCCTATCGAGGGACACTGAGCTAACACTAAAACACAGAGTTATCCATCTGGCAGGGTTTGGCTCTTCTGTTTGCCACTTTTGGTACTCAGCGTTACCCTGAAATTCCACTGGGGAAAATACCAGAATTAGGACTGCCCAGAACTGAAATTTCTTCTTTACTGCCACATTATTAAAGCAGCTTTCAACCAAGTTAGGAGGGCACTTAGAAGTCCAATTAGTTAAAAATTACTCCCCTTAAACTCTAGCAATATTATCATTTCCAACCTAAGTTTATTTTGCATTTAGCTTTACTTGGTTCCTCTTGCAGATTCTTACCTAGAATTTAATTCCAAGTTAAATCAGCTCAACCTGCTCCATTCCCTCACAGAACACACGGCGCTGCTGAAGGCACCAGGGCCAAGAACAGCACTACGGAATACTGCATGTATTTCTATTTTTAAGTTCTGAGGTAACAAATCCCAGAGAACGTGTTTTGTTTTATAGCGAGCTGTTTAAGAACAAGGTGAGATTTCATGCCTTCAATCTCCTTTCCTTCCCAGTTTGTCACAGACCAGAGAAACATGGAATACTCCATTAAGGACACAGGGAAGGAAATGCAGAATTCAGTTACTCTGCCTGTATGTGCCCGAATTTCAGGTATTTATCCAGTGGCCAGGCTGAGCTCAGCTGCTCACCTTGTTATAAACCAGCAGATGTTCATTAACACATTAAATATCATTTACTTCTGCCAAATCAAACACCTGGAGGGTCCTGGAGAAAAAGAAAGAGCAAACTTTGACCGTGTCCCAAGGCAGCCTCTGGGGTCAGGGTTTAGAGCTCTGCAGCTCCAGGGGGTTTTTGTTTTATCAGAGCCTGACTGGGCTGGAAAAACTGCAGCACAACAGGGGAAAAAAGTCACTTCAGCTCTCCCTTCCAGGCTCCTCTCTCCTTGGAAGGGTTGGATTCTGTCACTTCCCTCAGGACTCAAAGGCTTTAACCAAAGATCAGCTTTGCAGGCTGCCCCAAAAGCGGCACTGCTGTAATTACTCCTGTGTGGTATTTAAGGCTGGGGAAAATATACCTCTAAAAAGTACAAGTTTGTTCCACAAACAAAACCTTTCAGCTGGGAATAGCATCATGTGCAGTTGTCCTCTCTCCAGGGACAGGCTTTTCCCTTCTGCAGTGCTTACAACATGAGCAAGAGAATAATTCAGCTCCAGAAATTGGTTCTTGATTCGTGCACTCATTAGCTATTCTGGAGAAAAGTCTACTTACAGACTTTTAAAATAAAAAAAAAAAATCTGTCTGTACAATGCATTTGAGGAAATACCAGAGTTGCTTTACTGATACAGGGGGAAAAAAACACCAGGTAATTTTAAATATTCTTGTGCACCAAAAATCCAAGCAACTCCCCAGTTCTCTCTAAAATAAAACAGTAATAAAACCAAAAATAATCGGTTTAAGTACTGCCACCATTGCCTCTGGAGGGAATAGCAAATCAGCTGTAAAATTAACAGATTTTAACAATTACTTGCCAAAGAGAATGACTTCAGTAAACGCAGTGACAGCGCCTGTGCTCACTTAATGCACAACCAGACTCTGACCAGCCCTTTTAAAATTTATTCCCTATTTTCTGGTGAGAAAATCCACCAGCAGTGTCTCTTGCTGGTTCAGTTATTCGGGGAAGAATTCTGTTGTCTATTGTGTCTGATCCCGTTCCAGGAGTGCAGGATCTGGTTTGTAATTTAAATCTGTGACAAAGAAGGTCCTCCCCAGCCATAAATTCCATGCATAATGTACTTCAGCTACTGAGGGATTTCCATTTAATTTCAATGTATTCCTCAGATGATTTCTAAAATTATACCACAAGTTTATTACTATTCCTCCAAGAAGTGGCTTTGATCCATCAGATTTGGTTTCATTCATTTTTCAGCTGTTTCTTTACCATCTCTTGGTGTTTATCAACAATCCCATCACACTGAACTGCCCCTTTCTGCCCCAGCCTGAGGGATTCCTCCGGCTTTCATGGTCTTTCAAGAAATAATTATATTAAATATGTAGTGCATTGTCTTTGGTTTTTCCATGCAGCAGGAAAAGGCTCCTGTGCCAATCTTTTAATGGCAGAGAGCAATCTAAAGGTGCCACTGACCACACTGAGAGGCTGGGGAAGTACTGGGCTGGAATAAATATTCTGTGCCTCTGTCAGAACAATTTAACAGCACCCAGGAATTCCAGAGATTATTATTGGAGAATAAATACCCATTCCTGCAGCTCTGAGAGAGATGGAACACTCCACAAGCACAGAAATTACAGAATTCAGGGCCAGTCTGTTCTATTCTTTCATTATCCTGGTTTCCAGTCCAGGATGGAGCAGGGATATGCTCAGGTGCTGTATCTCCAATTTTAAATTTTTCAGATTTTTGGAGAATTGTATCATCATGATGTGATTATAAAGAAGTGACAGTGTTAAAACTTGAGCCATTCTAACTCCAGCTCATGAAGGAAGTGATGCCAACACTGCTCAATTCAAGCTCAAAGCAGTTTTTTCATCACTGGATGCTTCCACTGTCGACATTTTCACCTTTTCCAGACCTTTTCTGGTCTGCTGAGGGCACCTAGGAACTTCCTACACTTGTCTGAGTCAAAAATGAAAACTGACAACAACAAAAACGAGCCACACCCACCCTCCCCGAGAAACCACCAGATTTGTTTTGCATTCACCATGAGCATTCTTCTACCCTTAAACAAGGTTAGGCCAATTAGTGCCATTAAAACTCAATTAGACCTAAACAATTCTTCACATGAGCAGAATCCCTGCTTGGAATAATGCCTGAATCCAGCACTGCAAATTCCAATGGAAGCGAAGCAGGAGGAAGAAGTGTTTGTGGGAAGTTTGTGTATGCTTTAAGGAATATCAAATAGGTTGTAGCTGTGCTGAGGCCCACACCAGTGCTGAAGATCTCCTCAGTCCAGGCGCAAAGAAAACTCCCCAAATTCAGCATTTTAAACCTCAGAAGAAACCAAATCCTTGCCTACCTGATATGCCATTCTTGCTGGTGTTCAATAAAGCTACAGATGCTGCAGAGACTCTTTTATTATTCACAGTCTGCCCTGCTTTCCTTGAGGTACATTCTTCACTATCACTGTCCTGGAGATTGAGTAGCCTGGGCTGGAAACACTGCAGTCGACATGATCTGATATTGCTTAGGATTTCAGGAAGGGACAGTCTGTTTTCACAAGGTTTATTGGAAGCATTGGTCCGTGAAAAATTAGAAGAAAAGTCTAAAGTCTGGGAAGAGCTTGAGAGACTGTTCAGCATTTCCGGGTCAATCTGCCTCAAGACAGGATCGTGTTCTGTGGATATTCGGTCCATGATAACCCTGATCAAAGAGCAGGAGGAAAATCATTAGGTTCATCATCTCTTTTTAATACTTTGATCCTTTGAAGGGGAATGAAGAATCAAAAAATCACCCAACTGTACCTTCCACCCCTGCCAATCCTCCTCCTTGCAAATCCTATACATCTCCTTGGGATTGTAAGGGTCGTAAGGCAATGCCTGAACCTCAGTTTGTCCAATTCTGCCAATTCTGGGCCTTCATACGAAGAGTTCGTTTGGTCCAAACGAGGCTGTGAAGAAAGAAAAGGCAATTTTATATAATTTTATAACTTTATAGATGATTTTATACTTTATATCAAAGGGTGCTTTGGTAAGGGCACTGCTGGTTATCATGCCCAGGCTCCAGGACAGAACGTGTGGTTTATGTTGAGTTAACCAGTAACAGCTTCAGCAGTTAAAAAATAAACTCTAACATTTAGGCTGTTAAACACTCTGCTTCTAACAGCAATGGAGAAGTTGGAGAAAATGAAAATAGACGTTTTCAGTCATCTCAACATCTTTAGGCAACGGGATTAACTCCTGGGCTAAGGGCAAAAAGAAAGGAGGATGAATTCTAAGCAAGTGGGAAGCTCAGCCCGGACCTTTGAGAGCCAAGCAGAAAAGGAGCTGCTCCTGCAATTGTCTTTGGACTCCCCAAAGCATCCAAGCTCTGGTGGTGAGAGAGGGAACAGAACTGCACCATCAGCACTGTGCCCACCTAAACGTAAAGAAACCACTACTAAACCCAACAGCACAGCAGAACACTGCATGTACTCACGGCGTAATACTGGCATCCCGCTCTTCTCCTGAAAGCACAAGGCCCGTCAGGATCATTTTCTTCTTCTGCTTCTGACACTGGTGAGGGTACCTAGACCAGAACACAAGGTCATTCTCCCAGCTGCCACATTTAGAACCGTATTTGCTATAAAAGTTGGTGTTTATATAAGTGAATTGTCATGCTGAGAGCAGAGCACAGCCTGGAAGGAAAACTCAGCTGATACACGGAGCTTTGAAATATATTCTGAGTCGGGACAAGCCAGGCTGGCCAAATGGCCGCGAACTGGAATCCCTGCCTCGTGCACACCGAGGTTTTGGGGCTCACCTGTGGGAACTCCTCCTCATCAGAGCTGTGGAAGTCGTACTGCTTGATGTCACTCTTGCTGAGCACAGGTAAGGGCTCAGCCAGGGGCTGAGGGGTCACCACACACTCCAGTTTGGGCTTCTTCAGGTACTTCTTCTTCTGACGGACAACATCGGCCACCTCCTCCTTCAGAGAGGAGTGGTGAGGATGCTGCTCGGGAAGAACAAACAGAACATGCTAAAAACTAAAGCAGGAGAAAACTTAATTACTTCAAGACAGGACTGCCTTGTCTTCCAAAGGCTCTGCAGATGTTTCAGACGCATCACATAAAATTTACGGAGCACACCAAACCCCAGCACCTTCTCTGATTGTTTGTACAGGTATTTATCAATCATCAGAGAGCTCTCGAGCCACGTGGCCGCCTGAGAGGCTCCTCACTCTGCACTACACTCAGGGTAATTGTCATTGAAATGCCTCTTGCAATTATTCTCTGAGATCTCATTTTTCCCCGGCACTTTCAATTTTCTGAACTGCTTGGACACGTTCAAAAGAAACAATTTAATTTGTTTCCTGTTTCTCACAGAGCTGACATTTTTGAACAGATGTGATGGCATTTGGGTTGGCTATTTAAGATTTTTCTCACATAAAACCTCTGCAGCAAGCAATTCCATCCATATTGAACTGTCCACTTGAACACAAACGTTATTAAACTTCAAAGCTCCCATTTGAAAAGATTATTTCACTTGCAAAATTCTCCATTTGAAGAAGAAGCCCCAGCGCAGTTTAAAAAGTGTTTAAATTTACCCTGAATTAACACTCATCAAGAACAGCCTGACTGAAAGGAACTGCAGCGATGGAGCTGGGCTTGGGAAGCAGAGGAGACAGGAGGAATGCCCAAATTCCTGGAAATCCAGGCACTCCAGGCTTTGTATGGAATTCTGGGACCACTAGGTGTCGCAGGTGCTAAATACAAATTTCCAGAGGTCTTCGACTCTCAGCCTCACCCCCAAGCATTTTAACTCCTAATACTTCAGGTTGTTTCTTCAGAGACAGGTCTGAATTCCAAGTGTATCCAAAGGAACGATGATCCCAGAGGAACGATGATCCCAGGAACAAGAGGCTTATGGCAGGAAAAAAAAAGTCTTACCTTAACCTTACATTCTTGAACTTTGTGGTGGTTCCCATTGTGGAGAGATGATGGAGTTGTGCCCATCTCTTTCTCGGGTCTGTTCAGCTTCACTTCATTGAGGATTTCACCTCCATAATCACCCAAATGGTACCTGAAAAAAAGCAGGATTAAAACTACAGGGCTGCATTTCCACCAGGAAAAGTCTGAAAGGCACAAACCAGTGTCTTCCAGTCGTCAACACAAACCCCTTCTCTTTTAGTTCCTGAAGTTTATGGTGCTACAATAAATAAATGATGAGAGATGATTTTAAAGCCATTTAATAAAAATTTAAAACCTTGGTTTTTTATAATCTGAATTTTACCTTTTCTCCACAACTTCCAACGTCAAATGCAACAGCTCCCGTTTTGTTTTCTCTCTCCTCTTGATCATCTCCAAAATTGTGATGGCTCTGCTAAACTCCCTCCTTAGTTTCAACATCTTCTCGTAAGATGCTTCATCGTTCTTTCGGTTCTGTTGAGAGATGAAACAAACTTCTAGTCAAAAGCAAAGCCATGAAGCACAGAAGTAAAGTTATATAATGCTGCTGCAAACCAGGCTCATGAGGACACTCCATAGCAGCTTTTCCTCAAGCAGATCCTACTTGGCAAACAAAGCCACAAAACGCAAACAAGCCCAGTTTGAAGAGTAAACAGAGAAGAACTTTTCAGCCATTTCCCCCCATGTTTTGCTCAGATTCCAGATCAACCCAGAAGTTTGTCAGAACAAGGAATTCAAGCCTTGAATCCAACAAAACCTTCCCCACCTCGACTTCCACACACACTAAAGCTGTGCACACAGAGCTGATGCAAAACGCTAATTACAGATTTCCTGGTTCAAATCACTCCACGCTCCAAATCCAAGAACTAGGAACTTGTTTCCCCCTGTCCCAGAGCTAGGGAAGCTCCCACCCCAGCAGGCTGTCTGTGAGCCAGGCGCTGCTCTGAGTTTCAGCTCAAAAAACCAACAGACAGTAAATTGTCCCTGCAAGGCGCTGGACAGGGACTCAAAACATCCTACCAAGGGAGAAATGCACAATTCCAAGCAGCATTTGCTGCCAAGTTATGGTAGGATATGAAATTTTATATAGTTGTCAGAAGAGAAAGAAGGTTTTACTTATAATTTTAACAGGTTTTTTTATAATATGCTGTGTTAAAAAGGAATATTATTGGTCTATTGGACTGATACATTTTTTCATTGGTTAAGTAATAGGAAATAATACTTGGGGATAGTTGTTATGGGAAAGGGAACCCTGTTGGCTTCACCTGTGCTGAGATACGGAGAGAGTGGGAAAGGGAACACTTGTTTGGAGAAACGACGTTTTGAAAAGAGAAAACTGTCGCCAGCTTTCCCTTGGGAAAGGAGCCAGCAATAATAAATTAAAATTCAAGCTCAGAAGCGCGGAGCCCACAGCAATCACCTTTCTGGTCTGCATCTTCTCCGTCCTCCTGCGGAAGGCCACGTAGGGGTCGTTGTTGGTGGAGCCGTCCCTCTTCTCCTGCTTGATCTGGGGGATGAGGGAGGGCCCCCGGCAGTTCTTGCGCTTCCTCACCCAGTAGTCATAGACTGCCTTGATCAGGTAATCGTCCTCGTTGAGCAGCAGCTTGGCCTCCTGGAGGGTCACGAGCTGCGGGGACAGGGAGAAGGTGCACCAAGGTCACCACACGCTCACGTCAACCGTGCGCTTCCGGGCCCCACCGCCTTCTTGGCCGGCGGAGCAAAGGGGTGACAAAACATTCACGGGAATTGAGGCCACCGCTTGTTCTTCCCAAGTTGGACTTGCCAGTTTTTCTGAACCGGCAGCATCACTTTCACCCAGTGGTCCAGAACTCCCATCAACCTTTCATGAAATCTGAAAAGACTTTGAAACAACTACAAGCACAGGACAGAAAGAACTTACTACAGACTGCAGGTTGTGATTTGGAAATCACTTTAATCTGATTATTTTTTCCCTAAAAAAAAGTGTCTTATTGGTTAACCTTTATTAATGTGTAATTCTTTGCAGTTGAATGCTGATTCCCCTAGAAGTGAACTGACTTCTTTATTATTTCCCCCTAAATGTTTACTTTGTGACAGAACAGGATCTCTGTTTATTGCCATCCCTGCTTATTCCAGCCTGGAGACACAAAGGTCTTCACTTCTTTGCTAAGTTATTTCAGTAGGTGGTAGTTCTACACAGGTCACTTAAAGATAAAAATTAAATCTATGTTCAGCTTTTTATATGGAAATCAGCCTCTAAGGAAATGCAAAAGTATCACTAAATAGCGCATTGCTTTAACAGGCTCATTATCATCTTCAACCCATCCATTAAGCAAAAAGACAACAGTACCTCTAGTATTATAGCACTTCATCTGCCCCATAATTTGAAAAAGATCAACTGAACAACTTAATTTACACTTCTGCAATGTGTCAAACTTAAATCTTGTCCCTATGTTAGGAGGAGCAGAAAAAGGAAACACATTTTGGAAAATTAAGGAAATCCTAAGTGTAACCATGGCTACTCTGCAAGTGCTAATTCCAGCCCGAGCAGAGTAAAACCTTTGCAATCTAGGGTAGAATTAGAAAAGCACTGGAGTGCTTTTTAAAAAAAGGAAAGAGTATTGCTTAGAAATCATTTCAGTTTTGTCTTTTGCTCTCTTTTTGCCATTAACGTATTTCTTATTGAAAATGAATCAACTCTGCCTTGAGTGCCGAGCTGGGGAGGTGAAGCTGGGCCCGTGTTTGCTGGCAGATGCAGAGTTCCCCTATTCCCTGCTTACATCAGAGTGCCCAGGAGGAAAGCCTGGAACCCCTCCTGGGCAGGGAAGGCATTGCCAGCAATTTAATATTCCAGGGATAAGGCATGGAAACTGGGAATTGGGAGCAGCACCCAAAGCCCACCAAGAACCTGCAAGGCTCAAAAAGAAAAATACAGAGCAAAACCCGTATTCTTGTAATGCTTCACTTTTGGAAAGCGCCTTCAAATCTTAACTTTAACTTCATTACCCCAGCAAAGAAAGGTGAAACCGGCATCAGAGGGATGAATATTGATCTGCTCATTCAACCAGAATGGCCTGAACTGACAGCCAGAGCAGGGCTGTCTTTATCACAGCTCCACAAACCCAAGTACACGTTCAACAAGTATCACCCAATGTAGTCCCTGTTTTTCCCTTCATTCCCATTTTCTTAGCACAGTAAGGAATCTCTGCCTTTCTGAAGTTGCTCTAAAATGGAGAAAAATACAATATTTTGGCCTTTCACCGGACAGCACTGAACTAAATCAGGTTAGGGAAGTGAGGCAGAGCCACGGATCCCACAGTGGATTTTTCACTCCCACAAAGCCTCATCTCACTGGGAAATAAACTCCATCAGTTTCAAACTTGACTTGCACAGACTCAGGTGTAACTTTGCGGTAAATATTTTGGGTTGCACGACCCTCCTGGAACACCTCAGGATCTGATTTAACACTGGTACAAGGTGAATTCACTGTCTGCACTTCTAACCCTCAAAAATCAACCGAAACAAGTGTAATAGAATTTGGATTCTCATCTGTTTATAGCCACTTCTACACCTACTGCTGATCACAAGCTTATTCCACACCAACGGGGTAAAATAAGTTGTGTTTCTAACACACTGTGGTCAGGAATTAAAATTTCAAACGGATCCCTGCAGCCCCAAAAGCTCCTTCTGCACCTGCTGTACCTGAATTTACCAATACTGACACAGGAGACAGCAGTGGGGTTTTGTGGGAGTGCAGACACACAAACACCTCTCCTGTCAGCAGGAAATAAAACCAAGCACCCACCCAGAGCCCCCCCCAGGAAAGCAAAACCTCTCGGTGATTTCTTCACGCCGTACCTGACTCGAACTGGCTTTTTCGAGTCTGTCAACCATTATTTCAAACTGCAGGGGCTTGATTTCCATCTTCCTGTTCAGCCTGTTCAGGAGGGTCTCATCCTCAGAGTCCATATCATAATCTGGCTGTTCATTGTCCAGATTAAAGGCTGGAACACAAGAAATTGAAACGCTGGGTAAGTAACACACTCTGGGCACACACCAAAAATCAGAAATGCCTGAGAAAATTCCAGAGCAGCACTTCTCTGCCAGCGCACTTTTGGTATGTTAGAAAGTTTCCCCGTGTAACACAGTGCAGGTGGGAGCTGCTTGTCCCCAACTTCCAAAATGAAAGGAATCCAAGAAGTTTCATTTCAAGCGACCTCAAGGGGTGATAGGCACAGAAACTTTAATGGATCTTCGCAAAGCAAGAGCGAAGATGCTTGATAGTACTGATATAACACAGCTCCTCCAGAATGCCATGGGAAGGTAACAAGAACTAAACCATTTCCAATCAAATTCCAGACTTGGAGAAAAAGCATTTACACTGAAGTTCCAATCTCATTTCTGTAGCCCATTTTTAAACAGCACACCAAACCTGAAAGTGTTAAAGTATTTAATAGGCTAAACCTTTCCTTGTTTTATGTAATTGTAGAAATCCTAGACCAATCCCATGGGAATTGGTATTTCTTCTCCAAAACCACCTCAGCTGCAGATGTAGAGCCTGACTATTCCTTCAGGCTCTACAAATAGTCAGTTCCCAACTTCTCAGCAGAGCTCACGTCGTTATTACTAAGTGTGCTAATTAGTTTTCATACTTGACAAAGTTCCTGGTCCTATTAAAAGCAGAAGGAAGTTCTCATTCAGGAAACACAGCAGAAATAAAATTTTACTACAAATATGAGAAAACGGCACGTGACAGTAAGAACTGTTAATAGAAACATTCACTGTACACCTAATAAAACCCTGAAGGGGTGACACAGCAGGTACAGCACTCCCAGTAATTCAATCAGCCCTGGAATAACAGCAGTTAATAGGCCTGATGAAATATATTCTGTTCTTAACAGACAGCCAACACTATCTTATCTCCATGCTCTAAACTCGTGCCTGTACCAAGGGCTAATTTAAACACCTCTGCTACTGAGCTTCCCTCTGCACTTTGAGAGCACCTTCAAACAACTTGGACAACCAGGAGCAAAAGAAAACCACAGAAGAAGTCTTTAAAAAACCCCCAGTGCTTTCCCTCCCACAGGCAGGTGGTCAGCAGTGCCCCTCCACATCTCAGCCTTGCCCAGGACCACTCTCCCAGAGACCCAGCGCAATAAATGGGCTAAACCACTAGCAGTGTTTCTTTAATCAGCCAGATGCAGCTGGGAAGGGCTAAAAGCAGCTCCTCAGCATCCTCAGCTCGAGCTGGGGGCTCTCAGAGGAGACACTGCCCAGCTGTGCCAACAGCACTTGGCCAGAAGGGTTCTCTGACCTGCCACACACTGTAACGATTTATCTGAGCAGAAATTAATAACAGGCTGTAACCACGTGTCAAGAACTGCTGGCAATATTAATTCCGTGATACAAGCTGCACGGCAAGTTTATTTAAGACGTTGTCACTGGGCATGTGACCAAGAGCTCGCCAGCAATTAACTGTGTCTGAGACTGAAACTGCAGCTTTCAACAGCAGATCTGCCTCTCCAGCAGATCGCTGCCCACACGTGCGCTGAGAACCATTAAAGGCCACAAAAAGCTCGTCTGCCCTCAGGCAGATGTTGGGCGCACATCAGAAAAGATGTCAGTAGATAATTCAATAATCCCCTGCGGACAAAATGTTTCCAGCCAGTTTTTCCAAGGCAGAGTATCAGTGAGCAGGAGGATCTGTGACAGAGAAGAGGGGATGTTGTGAATTGTGAGCGGTGCCAGTAAACTTCCCTTCATTTCCACAGTGGGAAGAGTCACTGAAAGGTCTTGAACCATCCACCTTCCAGAATAAAATCAGGACCAAGGGAGAGGCAACCAGGGGACACCGAGACAGGCAGAAAGGAAAGAAAAAGCCCAAGCACTGCATCAGAAGTATCCTGAAGCACCAAGTACCCTCAGGAACACACTGGGGGTGTCAGTGAGGGGCAGGCAGGTTACTCCCAGCACCCACAGTGACCCCCTGGTGCACCTCAGCCGGATGCAGGGCGTCCCTCCCTCTCCCTGCTCACTATTTTGATAAATATTCCAGATGGGAAGATAAAAAGCATCCCACAGGTACTTGCCAGGATCACCACACATCAAACCAACCCAGGCTCATTTTCCTGAGCAAAGCCCCACGATTCCTGCGAGAACAGCAGTCACACATCCCACTTTTGATGCTCTTCTGTCACCAGCAACGCTCTGTTTGTTGCGACCTGCACTGATCAGCGCAGCTCCCTTTCACAGAGAGGGGTTTCCATGGGGGTGCAGGTTAATGACAGCTGGGGATGGAAGCAGCACCTGCCTCGGTGCAGACAGGACGGCCAGCAACTCTCAGCAGCCTGGGGAGGTGTGAGGGCCTCAGGAAATGCAGCACTGCCACTTCTCCTTCGGAGTTAATCCACCCAAAGCTGGCTGGTCCCAGCACCGGGACACCCATGGAAGTGTCCTCCCTGCAACGCCTCAAACACACTTTCAGCAACACCCTTAAGTACCGGTTTTCTTCTTTCCCCAAGCACTGGGTGAACCGGAATTGTTCCAGAAAAAGCCATTTTTCACCCTGGAGCTTCCACAGCCTCACCAGGTGCTGATGTGCCATGGATGGAAGCATCCGTCACTCCCTGTTCCTGCCCTGCCCCTGCAGCTCCTGCAGCACCAGCCCCGAGTTCCAGCCCACATGGACACGTCCTGCTAAACCCTGGGACCTTCTCCTGAGCCAGGATGGAGGCAGCCTTCCTCCTCCAGAACATCCGCGCTTCTATAGGGCCTGTCAGACAGGCCCCAGGGATCCCAGCTGGGAATTTTCCCCAGGAATGCTCAGGAATTGCTGTTTGCTGCCGCAAACACAGCACCCCAGTGATCCCAGCTGGGAATTTTCTCCAGGAATGCTCAGGAATTGCTGTTTTTCTCCAGGAATGCTCAGGAATTGCTGTTTGCTGCCGCAAACACAGCACCCCAGTGATCCCAGCTGGGAATTTTCTCCAGGAAAGCTCAGGACTCCATGTTTGCTCACTGCTGTTGCAAACACAACGCTCCAGTTCCCACCCTCTGCCGCTCCACCCAGCAGCACCTGCCAGAGGGATTTGCTTTTCTGTTTACTTGAGCTCCCCTAGGAACTGACTTTACACCAACTCACACAAATGCAATTTGTTTCTCAGCGCAGTTACACCGAGCTGGGCTTGACTGGACTAAATGAACTCATCTCATTTAGCTAACTAAATCAGGGCTGTGGTTCCACGCTCCATGAAGCTGCCACAGGCAGGAATTCCCAGCGAACCCAGTGCTTGCAGAGCCCTCCCTCCCCACCAAACCAGGGCCCTGCCACCCTTTTGTGCCAGCAGCAGCAACCAGGCCTGAGCCAGGGCAGCAAACCGATAAATGCGCAGGGGCAGCCAACCAAAAAATGAACGAGAAACTCTGTGCCAAAAAGTTCCTTTTAAGGACTGACTGGAGTTCACTCCCCCCTTCATCAACATTGGTTCATTGTTCTAATTTAGATCCAAGTTTACCAACTTCATCTCTTGGTGAATTAGCAGGAACTTACACTGCATCTCCATGTGATTGATGCCACAAATGTTCTTGGAAAATCAGGAAGCATGCTGGAACAATTAGAACAGCTCAAGGTTTTTTCTTCACCATCAGCTCAACATCACCTGCCTCTGAGGTTCACTAAAACCTGGAACCTGGCTTATTCACAAATTCCAGGCTGAACAAAGAAATTCACTTTTCTCTGCTTGGAACCACTGATCTAAATAAACAAATGTAAAAAAATATTAAAATTTTAGGCTACCAGAATCCAAGCAAAACTTAAATTTGCCAGAAATACCCACCAGTAAGTATGGATTATAGTTTGTATCCTCCTGGCATTTTCCATCAGTTTATGTAACTTCCCTGGCCAAAGTGGGTATTGCTCCTATTTGTGCTTTAAGCATTAAAACAGAATTTCTAAGCAGTTTATGTAGCATAAAGCTGCCTTGTATCACACCTACTCCATCCAGAATATGTGGGAAAAATTATCTTGGAGCAGTATCTGATGTTTATCCTCAGCTCAAATACCTTCTGTAATTCTGTCCAGAAAGACTGTGAGTCTCAACAAGACAAAGAAAATTTTGGCATAATATATTTAACATTTTTAGACATGTTTATTAACAGTATCCACAGTGTTTCTGGCAGTGTCCAACAAAGACCAGAATAAAACACATTCCTCCATCAGCAGCCTGGTTTCAGTTCATTCAGACTGCCTTGCTTCCAAGTTTGTTTCTTTTATTAAGGAGAGAAACAATTCCTTTTAATTGATTTTTCCCCACACCTCTATGGGCTGTATTGCATCAGAGAGGACCCCGAGCACATTATTTCCCAAATCTCTTATTTTGTAAATAAATGGAAAAAAACTGGGCACTTCACCAGGCTGGTGAGAAATGATGCAAGAACTGAATCAAAGGTTTTGCTGCAAAGGTAATTCCTGGGAGGAATCCAAGTGACCAAATAACCCCCTGAACCACATCCTGCAAAGGACAAACAGGGACTGTGTGCCAAGGAACAGCTGAACTGCAAGAGTGGCACTTGTCAACACAACAGCAAGCAAAGGGAGTGGGAAAATTAATCCACAGCCCACAAGTTTAGATTCAGATCTTGTAAGGCGTAAGCTAAGCTCATGCCGAGTATTTTGTTTTATCTCTAAAATAAACTCAGAGTTCTCTGCTGAAATGGAATTCTTCAGTTTTAGCCAAACTCGGAGAGAAGTGACTGTTACCCAGAGCAGCCTGAGCCCCAGGGGCAGCACTCCTGCCCTGCCCCAATCTGTTATCAGCAGCAGGACAGAGGCTGATTTCATCCCAAAACTCTTCTGCCTCATGGATCCGCACTTCTGGGGAACTTTGGAGTTCACAGGTGAGCAGGACAACCTCTCTCCTGCTCCTTACACCGCTATAAGCAACCAGGAGGCAGCCAGGCAGCTTTAGTTATCCCTTCTAAGAACCAGCAAGGAGAAAAACACCCGAAGTGAGGCTGGACTGAGAATATTGGACGTCCAAGAGCCAGGACGAGGCTCAGCAGCTGCTGCACACGGCCAGAGCACGGCCACAGAGCCAGCAGCACAACTCCCACCTTCACCAGCAACCGCCACTTCCTCCAGAGGCTGAGAAGATCCTGGAATTTACATCTATGAAGGGATTCCTGAGCCCTCCCACTTCCCCACCACTCTGCCCTCGAGACAAAGGTTCCTCAGGAGAAACAGGGAGGGGCTGAACAGACACCACAGCAATCCCAGCGCTTTTAACTCACGTTGGATGTGAATGAACTGCTTTGGTTGCTTGAACTCTCCTTTGTACAAACGATTGTAGTAGTTGACATTGCTCTCTGCTTCAGGGACCGGGATAACCATGCTCTCCTTCTTTTCTCTGAAAACTTGCTGTGCTGAGATCGCCCGTTGCAAATGATGTTCCTGCAAGGGGAAAACGGGAGAGTTGATTGAGGTATCAGGGTACGAAGTGTAGAACACAGTCAGAGCCTTTTCTCCCGCTGTTTTCCTACAGGGTAACAGAGGGGAGGCTTTGCTGGGTTTTAGAGGCCAGCAGGATGCTTGTTCCCAGGATGTGTTCTCCATCTTTTAGGGTTCCTAAGTGATGGAATCTTAATCTGAAAAAAGCAGTGAATGAACTACAAACAGATAAACAGAACCCTTTGTTCAGACACAGCCCACACCTTCCACCAGACTGGGAAAAAGACTTCACAAAATAACCTCAGCAGAAAATTAGGCCTGGGGAAAGCCAAACCCACCCAAACCTGTCAGAAAGAAAATGTATGCAAGGTCAGGCCTTTCAAGTCAAAAGAATAGCAAATTTCATCATTCCTGTCTACCCAGCAATCCTCACTGGCCTGCTTTGAGAAGTTTAGCAAGTTCAGAGCAACAGGAAGAGGAGTTCTCACAGAGTAACACCTGAAAAGCAAGGACTCCCCAGACAGGTATCACTTCATTTTATTCTTATGGGACAAAAGTCACAAATTCCACGGAATCACTTCAGCTGAAATACAGATCACAATAAATGTAGCAGTTCACAAAGATGATTTTCCCCCCACATAATTTTATTAGTTAATTTATTATTTAACTCAATGACAACCATCTACTGTTGCAGAGCTAAGCTGCCTCTCAAAAGGCTTTTCATGTCAAAATTTGAACCACTAAAAACCGTCTCAGGCTAAGCCACCAAGGCCAGGCTGCCTGCTGTGAGTCCAGGGCAGTGACGCTGCCCACCAGGACAGGATCCCAGCCCCACAGAGCTCTCGGGAAAAGGGAGGTCCCAGGTTCTCCAAATCCAGCGCAAAGCAAGCAAAGAGCAACCTCACAGCAGAGCTTCATCCTGCTTTCACTGCTCTTCCCCAAAGTCTCCCAGCTTGGAGGAGAGGGAGGGTGAGCAGAATGTCAGAAATCAAAGTATCAAAAAACTGGAAATCCAAGCTCAGCTCTGCCACAGATGCACAGGACCTGACTCTGCCTGCTCCAGGGGCTGCAGGTTGTCCCCCAGCCATTCCCACACTCCCAACTGAGGGAAAATCACTTGTTTGAGCAAGAAAAAGCACACACACAAAAAAAAAGCGTTTGCTGCTCTGCGTTCCTCCCTTTGGCTTCCTTGGGTGCCCCTCCCCACAGTGAACAGCCCCAGGATCAACACCAGGAACGGGGAGGTGCCAGCACTCCAGGGCCTGCCCGGCACTCACACGCTCTGCTACCCACTTGGAAATTAAATTCTTTCAAGAACAAGAGTTCTTCCTCTTTAATTCGACAGAATGGTGAAGGAAAACCCTTTCAAAACATGCAAATAATATTTAATAAATGATCCCCTTTCGAACGTTAAGATTTACAGAAATGCAAATAATGCAGCTCCTGCAAAATCAGAGCAGCTTTGGGAATCTCCTGCAGCAGATGAAGCAACATTAAATCAATCAGGCTCCCAAGTGAGTGCTATTAGAATTAAGACAAGCATGCAATCCAATAGCTGCTGTGATCTGCCTGAGTTACTCCACACGGAGTAAATCTGTCACTCCACCATTAAAACGTGTCTCGGAGAGCTTGGCAGCACGGAGAAATTCAGCTACGCAAAAATGGGTTCATTACTGGGCTGCTTCCAGCTGCTGGCCCTGGAGCTGTGCAAACAGCCCCCAGCGCGTAACTGCCGGAAGGAAGGGCCAAAACTCAGAGCACCTTTGGGTTCTGCAGCCCAGGGAAGGGAAATTCAGGTGAGTCATTGAGGTTCTCAGCTGCTGGAGCGCTGCAGGAGGCACACACAGAGCTCCCGAGGAAGGCTGACAATAGGTGTTGGTACTCATCTCACCATAAAAAGCGTCCGAGCAGAACACGGCTTTCAAACGGAGATTCCAGCTTTCAGCAGCGCTGCTGTCACTCCTCAAACAGCAGCGCTCCAAAATAGACAGATAAGCTACGTACATTTTAAAATTAGGGGGAAAACCTCCGATCTTTCTGCTGGAAAATTGAAACTTTTAACTCCTGAAACAATTCTGTTTAAACAAACCCTGAAGATTTTTATATGAAAGCGGGACTAATTAAACGGATTTATCAAACGTGAAGAAGTGTTTTTACAGGTAGATTTATTACCAATACAACTTTTGGTCTAGTTTTTACTTTTTTTCTTATGGTTTTGAAAGACGCAGTATTTTAAGCTCTGCAGTGGGGAGGGCAGATCCAAAGGTTTTACACAAAATAACGGGGCGTTAGGGAAGCAGCGATGACAGCAAACACAACGTGCTGCCACGGGAAAGGAGCCCTGACAAAGAGTGATTACCCATTAATTCCTTAAAAAGCACATCCAGACCTTTCTCTCCAGTGTGAAGACAAAATTTAAACACGCACAGCTTAGGCTGGGTTGTTTCTTTAACCAACAGCCTAAGAGAGATGTAAATGTCTGGGGTGTGTAACACTGCTGCCTGAGCACATTTACACACTAAACCAGAGCTGCTCTCTGCGCCCCTCCTGACACTGCAAACCTTCCTTCCACTTTTCCTCAGGAGGGAAACAACCCCAACTCCAGCAGTCCTGGCATCCCGAACACTCTGTTTTGGCTGCAGACAGAGCCAGGCCCCAAGGCCAGCTGAGAGCGAGGAACCTTCACTGCCATTCCCTTCACCCCTGAAACCCCCCAGATTTCATGGGCTCAGCCTGGGAGGTTCCTCACCACAAACCAGAGTCCAACAACGGGAATAAAGCAACAGGTATCGATCCTATTATCCTGAAGTTATTTCTGTTTAGCTTTAAAAGAAACAGCGCTCAATACTGAATGGCACTTTTTATGTATTTTGCACCAATACCATGGAATCACAGAATGGTTTGGGATGAAATCATCTCCTCCAGGACAGGGATGTCCCCCCACTGCTCCTGCTTCCTTTTATCCCACAGACCAGAGCACCTGGATCCCACAGACCACGTTGGGTTTTCCTGAACCTTTAAATCCCCTGCTGCCACCTCCCAAGTAATCTCTGAGAAACAGAGTTTATCAAACTTTAAATAACTGCAAGTTTCTCGGTTGGGCACGGTTGGAGATGCCCATGGCTGAACGCCAATTCTTCCCACTGAAAAATTCATCTTAAATATCAAACTTCAGTGAGCAATTCCATATTGGATACAAAGCCCTAGAGGACAGGGCTTTAGGATTAAATTTACCTGTTCTCTTCTACATTCCTTAAAAGCAAAGCTTCTTAGGCTGTTTCACTGCTTTAACCCCACAGCCCACCAAGCAAGTAGGATGCAACAGGAAAGTGAATTTATCAATTTTCCTACTCAAAATAAACTATTTCTAAGCCAACCAGGGGTCAGCCTTCCAATCTACCTGCACCAAGAAACAAAGAAAACAACTCAAATGTACTAAAGTCGAAATATTTCACTTGTTTAACATTATATTCAAATTGAGAAACTAAAAAAAAGGACATTTTTATCTTTAATACTGAGATTCAGATGCTGGAAGTACCGAATCGCAGTTGGAAATGTGCAGACTCATCTTGCAAAGCCTCAAGCACAGCGAGTAACACCTCTTGACAGCACTTCCCGAAAAAAGTGTCAGGAAGCTCAAAAGCTAATTTGGTCAGAAGCCTCCCTGCCTCGGAAAGCCTCAGCCACAGCTCCTCCCTCCCTGCACACAGACACGTTTTTTTAGAGGTTTCCAAGAGCAAAAGTGTAAACTCAAGCACCAGCGTTTGTTTTCTTGCACAGTTAACCCTTTCACCCCAAACCATCCCACAGACCTGCTTCCCTCTCTTCCCCCTGCTCTGCTCTGGGATGGAAAGAAGGAGGCATACGCAGAGCAGGAAATCACCCCAGCAATTCCCACCCTTCCGAGCTGAAACTGCTTCATTTCCAATTTATTTCGAAAAGCGAGCAGCTCAGTGATTAGCAAAGTTGATAAAACACATTTTTTCTACGGATTTGATGAAGATTTAATCACGTCAGGAATCAGAGCTGTTTCCTCTTGCATAGGATGTCCCCTTAAAACACTGGATTCACTCTCAAGCAGTGCAGGGCACTGGGAAAACCATAAAAATCCAAATATTGAGTGCAAACCAACACACCCAAAGCAAGGCTTTCGAGGACAACTCCGCTCAGTTTCCCTCAGGAGTTTCCAACACTCAGTGCAAGGAAGCTGGAGGAAACCCACAAGAAACACAAGACACACAAGTGGAAAGGGCTCGTGGAACCACTTCTCAGTTTCACTTTGGGCCGTATCAAGTTCTTCCAACATGATATCCCCCACCCTTTCTTAAAAAAACCCATAATCACAAGAACCACCTGCCCCACACTTGCCTTCCACACTGCTGAGTTGTGGCTACAGGCCAAAAAATGTACCAAGGCTTGGCTGCTCTTACGGACTCAGCCAGGAGAGGCAGGGAAAGTGAATCAAACAGGGCTGCTCCATCCTAAAAATTCACATAGGTCCCTGGGACAGGTGAAATCCTTCCCTGGGAGGGTGGCAGAGCCTGGCACAGGTGCCCAGAGTAGCTGGGGCTGCCCCTGGATCCCTGGCAGTGCCCAAGGCCAGGTTGGGCAGGGCTTGGAGCAGCCTGGGGCAGTGGGAGGTGCCCCTGCCAGGGGAGGGCAGGAATGGGATGGGATTTGAGTCCCTTCCAGCCCAAACTAGTGTGGGATTCACTGACTTTTCCATCACTTTCTTCCCTTTCCTGTGGGCTCGACATTTCTGAGCCTGAATTTCAGCTCGCTGACCACCGCCGGCTCCTTGCCCAAGGGAAAGCTGCCAACAGTTTCTCTTCCCAAAACATCTCTCTGCGTGTCTCAGCACAGGCTCAGCAAACAGTGTTCCCTTTGCCAGAACAACTGTCCCAGGGGTTGTTTCCTATTCCTGAACCCATGGAGAGCAGTGTCAGTGCCATGGAGCAAGAACAGACCTTTTTACACAGTAAGTTCTAAAAGGAACTGCTGGGATTGTAACTAAAGCCTTCTTTCTCTTCTGACAGCTCCATGGAGTCAATCTATTTCCTGTCCTACCCTGACACTTCCTCAGTTGTTAAACTGCAACTCCCAAAGCAGCACCAAAGCCACGCCAGCCTGGGACTGCTCTACATCCAAATCCCGGGATTACAGCTGAGGGCAGCTCTGGAATGCTGAGGTTGGATCAAGGAAGGGCCCCCAACACTCAGGAGCCCTGGGTGACACTTCCTGTGCAGGTGAAGATGTCTCAGAGGAGAGGAGGTGTGAAGCTAAACGAGGAAATACCCACTTTGTCCCAAAACAATGCCCGGGGCTGCCTTTCCTCCCCCTGGGGGCCTGAAAGCAAGCGAAGCACGTTGGGAAATGGGAGCGGCCGTCAGCCCCCAGACCCTGAAACAGGGACAGGCACGGTGAGAGCAGCACAGATCGCAACCACTTCGGTGTTTCCTTCTGCTGCACCCAGCAGGAAAGAAGGAGCAAACACTTCTCGAAATAAATGTAATTCAGAAAAAGGAAGCAACGCAATTTCAACCATTCCGTGTCAAATTGAACATGAAACAACTGTGAGATATCCCAAATATCACCCCAAGTGCAGCAGCAGTAATGGCTGAGAACATGAGCAATCTCTCATCCCTATAAATAATGATTATTCACTATTTAAGAACATATGGACACACAACTGTCACTGTCTATGAAATGTCAAAAACCCCACAGCAACCACAACTCTGTATTGTAAAGCTACAGTTATTTACACAAGTTCCCAGTCTACCAAAACACACACATAAACCAATTATTAAAAATCAAATTACTGTTATAACAATAAATCGAATTATTAAAAAAACCTTTTGGAAAGGCTGTTTGAGGTACTAGATGAGAAATTTCTGTGTACTCAAGAGTAGGATTTATTTCCCCAAAAAGCTTTATGGGAATATTGTTATAAATAATGTAACACACAGCTCCAAAGAGCTCCTTGGGATATTTATAAATCACTCACAAGGTAACAAATGATTCCAGCGGGAATCTTGATTATCCCAGCCAGAGCAGGATGGCAAGGCCCTGACTATAGAAATATTCTCCCATTTCTCACGTCACGAAGGCCATTTTTAAAGGCTGAGACTCCCCACCAACGAGCTGTGCCCTTTATCCAAGCCAGCATTATCCAGGGAAGCCAAATTCTGTTTGATGCTGGCTGCACAAACCAACACCTCCCCGTGAGCCTGAGTCACAGCAGGAGGAGCCGGAGCTGCAAATGCTCCGGCAGGAGCTGACAGGAGACCACGGCACCTCTCCCTCTCCTCTGCATTTTACCTCAGCCTGTGGGGGACATTTTCATCCCGGGATTCACGTCCAGAGTTTTGATCTAACTGAGCACGCTCCAGCGGGGAATTGGTATTTTATAGAGTTTTTAAAGAAATGGTGTTTTCATCGCCACAGTGATGCTGGAGACCTGATGAACCACACAGAAATCCCTCATTTTAGAATTAAAAACAATGCCGGAGACTGGTTCTGCAGTTTGGACAACTTAGGAAAAGGTTCGAGAAATTAAAACTGGAACTGACAGAAATCAAAATAATTAAAAACTAACTGCAAAATTCCATTTTAAACCAAAAACCTTTAAGTCAAGAAACTTGAATTACTATGTTTTCAACTTGCTGTAGCATCGGTGTGTCCCTTAATTATCCAGTCTCTGGCTATCACTGCCGAGTGGTTTGTTCACATCCCAGCCTGGCACAGGGAATCCAGCAGCACCGGGATGCCTCGAAGTGGAAACAGTTTGTTTTTCTCAGCAACACAGCCGGGTCTAAGATCCACCACGTGCGAGCCGCAGCCAGAGAGGCGGCACAAAGCTGAGAAAAACAAACGAGGAATTCCGATGTAAACAGCAGAAAAGGAGCAGGGGAAGGGGGGGAAGCGTCTCTGCCGGCTGCGAAGATCCGTGAGCGAAGCACTCTGTGAGTCCCGGGGGGCAGGAGCAGCAGGAGCTCTGGAAACGAGGGGGAAACGGGTCTGG
>WBMY01013378.1:45492-63341 GCA_013397315.1 Donacobius atricapilla
CCCGGCAGCCCGCGCGGCGGGAGCGGCGCTGCGCGCGCAGCCGAGGGCGGGAGGCTGAGGGAGCCTCGGGGAGCCTGAGGGGGGCGGCGGGAGCGGCGAGCGCCGGGCGGTCGGGGAGAGTGATCCGTGTGCCCGCGGCGTCCGCACAGTGTGCCCGCTGCGTGCCCGTCGGGTGCCCGTGGTGTCCGCGCAGTGTGCCCGCTGTGTGCCCGCCGGGTGCCCACGGTATCCCCACAGTGTCACCGCTGGGTCCCCACAGTGTCCCTGCTGTGTCCCCGCCGGGTCCCCACAGTGTCCCTCCTGTGCGCCCTCCGGGTGCTCACAGTGTGCCCACAATGTCCCCGCTGTCTCCCTGCCGTGCCTCCACGGTGTCCCCGCTGTCTCTCCACAGTGTCCCTATATTCTCCCCACAGTCTTTTCCCAATGTCGCCTCATTGTGATCCCCGCAGTGTCCCGGCTGGGTCGCCGCTGTCTCCTCAGGGCGTCCCCACAAAGTCCCCGACGTGTCCCGCCCGTTACCCTCACAGTGTCCCCACTGTGTCCCTCACTGTGTCCCTCACTGTGTCCCGCAATGTCCTCCCTGTCTCCCCCCACGGTGTCCCCACTGTTTCCTCTACGGCATCTACACCGTGTCTACACAATGTTCCTGTTTTGTCCCCACAGTATCCCCACCGTGTCCTCAGTGTCTCCCTGCCGTGTCCCCGCAGTGTCCCCACAATGTCCCCACCATGTCCCCACAGTGTCCCCACTCTCTGGAAAAAGCAACAGGTTTGTCTCCTCGGCATGTTGGTCAATGTGACCTTAAAGTGTTCCAGCCGTGAAAACATCAGGAGGGTTGACGCAAACCAACACTTCAGTCACAAACTTGTTCATGCACAAATATTTTCAACAGAAAAATATTTTTTCCAACAGAATCACAGAATATTTAGGGTTGGAAGGGACCTCTGGGGGCCATCGAGTGCAGCCAGGGTCACCTGAAGCAGGTGGGTTTGGAATGACTCTGGAGACACCACATTCTCCCTGGGAACCTGTTCCCATCTCCTGCCACCCTCATGGAAAATTATTCCTCGTGCTGAGGTGGAACTCCTTGTGTTCTAGTTTACTAAACTCCTTCATCACTCTTTCCATCAAGAGCAATGTCCTGAAACTTGGAATTTACTAATCCCAAATTCTCACCTGGACAAAGCCCCAGTCCTCTGCCCATGCAGAGTTTCCTGTGTGAGTTGATGTCAGTCTGCAAAACCCTTCATCCAAGACCCTTAGCAGCTCAAATATCTCCGCACTTCCATTCTATTTTGACACGCTGAGACCAAGCAGCTGCTTCTCTCACCTCCACCTTGGAGCTCTCACAGGAGTTGTATCACCTTCTGAAATAAACTGAAACTCTTGCTCAAAACGTCACTGTTTAGATCACTGTGCCAACTGTACTTAATTTCCTTTTTTTTTCTTAATTAGGAGAGAATAGGTTCAGTCCCTGAATTGCCTTTTATTTTTAGTTACCTGTTGTGTTTTTATTTACATGGTTTTGTGTAGCAAATACAACTGCTGTTCGTGACAAACACATGATTTACAAAATGAAGAATAAAGAACTGTGTCAGCTAGAGAGAGAGAGGGGGGGAAGATGAAACAAGCACAGGAATACACAGGAGGGAAAAAAGAAGCAGCAAGAACATTGTGTTCATCAGCCACAGACTCAAATTAGCTTGGGAAAGAGATCTAGAAATTGTATTAACTACTGTTATGAAAGCATCAGGTAAGTGTTCACTCATGTGAGCAAATGAAGCTTTGAAATAATGAGAAAAGGAACAAAGAACAAAACTGTGATAGACTGCTCTTATTTATAATTCCCTTGAAGTATTTTTATTTCATAAGACCGACAGTTCTTGCCTTGGATTAGAATCAACAGGTAAATATTTAAATTTTGTATGGTTGAGCTTAGAATTTACAATTCAGCGCCGTTTCAGAGCGGCCCAACTCGGCACACCCCAGCCGGGCTTGGTGGCCCTGCAGTGATTCAGGAGCTGGCAGCAGGGGAGGGCTGGCACTTCAGGGGTGGCACTGGCACCGTCCTGCACCAGCTGTGTGCTCCACCTAGCTGCTGCCACCCGGATTTTTCAGCCTTCTCTTCTGTTTCACAGTTTCATGGTTTGGGTTCTTTCTCACGCTTCAGTGATATAAACACAGGCAATGTTTTTGTAGTTTCAAGGAAAGTTTTCATTCCTGTTCTTAGAGCTACGGACAGCTGATGGACAGTTGTCTTGACCAACGGGATGGGGAGAGGTGTCAACCTTCTCCCCCAGTCCCTGGCCTTTGTAGAAATACTATAAAATGGAGTCAGATCTTTTAAAATAAATCAGTTTCAGTTTTCATGCCGTCTAACCAAGTGTGTGTGTGTGTCTGTGTGTGTGACACTGGGAAAGTGTCACGGCAGGACAGGAAATAGATTGACTCCATGGAGCTGTCAGAAGAGAAGAAAGTTTTATTTCCAATCCCAACAGTTTCTTTTAGCACACGCTGTGTAAAAAGGTCTGTTCTTGCTCCATGGCACTGACACTGCTCTCCATGGGTTCAGGAATAGGAAACAACCCCTGGGACAGTTGTTCTGGCAAAGGGAACACTGTTTGCTGAGCCTGTGCTGAGACACGCAGAGAGATGTTTTGGAAAGAGAAAGTGTTGGCAGCTTTCCCTTGGGCAAGGAGCCGGCAATGGTCAGCGAGCTGAAATTCAGGCTCAGAAATGTCGAGCCCACATTCCTCCTTCTGCTTCTGCCAGAAACAAGCATTTTACACACTGCTGGAAGATTTTCCCCCCCTTTCATCAGCACAGCTGAACAATAGATAATAACAACCTTTTCCCTTTGTGTGCATGTTCTGCTCTTTTTCACTGCTTGAATTAAAAAAAAAAGAGTACAAAAATGAAATGTATTTACCCTCCAGGTAGCTCTTAGTCCTAAACTCATCCCATTATTTTATTTCCATAAGCAATGCAATTTTTTTTTTTTAATGTTGCCCTGTAGGATACAGAAGGGGTTTTTATGTAGTCAAAAAAGCCATTGCACAGAGATGAACATGGGAAGAACTAAAGTTTCAGCTTACATTAGTTTAGCTTTAAGCCAGAACCATCCATCTTTTAAGCACATAATCTGATCTCTTCCTCTTGTAAAATATTATAGGTTTTCTGAAGAGTTGTAGCTTTAAAAAAATTATGAGCTGTAACCCACCTATAGATAAAATAATTTATTTTTCATGCACAAATCAAGTAAACAATGTCTCAAATGAAATTATTTGTTCAACAGTTGTATTCTGACCCATCTTCAGAGAGGTAATGGCATTGAATATGCATGCTTGAACACTGGACAGACCAAAAATCCTCAAATTTTATTTAAACATATATATCAGTGGAAATGTCAAAGCTGTATAGGCTTGGGGGCTTTATCACATCCTTGCTTTTGATTCTGCTTCTCCATAGTGACATTTAACACAAGGAATCCTTGTTCTCATCGTAGCTGCCTAAAGCCTGGGGTATTTGAGAGGTCTTTTTTGCAGATTTTTCCTGTTTATTTGTTGGTTTGGGTTTTGTTTTTTGTTTTTTTTCCCTAATACTTCCTATCTCACTGCATTAATCTTCTCCAAGCAGAAGCATCACTTATGGATGATTATCTCAGTCTACATTATTGCAACATGATCCAGCAGGAGCACCTACTACTTCTCTACTCTGTGTTGTTGCCTTCTAAGCCCAAAAAGTACTAAAAAAAAAAAAAGAAAAAAGCTCAAAGGTTGCAGAAACAGAGATTCCAGGAGTGACCATGACCCCTGCCGGAGCACGGCGCCGGGTGCCCAAAGCCTTCATTCAAGGTGTTAAAAGAGAACTGGAATTTTTCGGGTGCTGGTGACCTGTCTGTGAGCACACACGAATAATCAAGGTGTGAGGTGTACAAGGAATCGCCTCCCGCAGCGTGCCAGGGCCAGGCTCAGGAGGTGCAAGTGGGAAAGCCAGGCTGACAACGCACATCACCAAATATCCCCGGTGTCCCTGCTCCTGCTGCTGTAAATCCCAGGCTCCAGCTCTTGCCAGAGGGGTTTGATCTCATGTTTAAGCAAATCCTCGCTAGAAGGAAGCCTGAAAGTATCCAGGAGCTGGCTTAGTAACTCCAGCACAGGGGAAAGTGCTGAGCTTTCCAGGAGATCCATGAATGGCCGAGGGGAGCCTTTTTAAAGGTTATGAAGTCCTTCTTTCTCCCTGTGTCTGAGAACTCCGATTGAAGTGAAAGGAACCTCTGTCCTATTCATTTCAAAGGGGGTTTTGTCAGGAAAAAAGAGCTTGATCAAAGTGGCCAGCAAGCGTGCTTAGTGCCTAATGCTCGGAGTTAATGTATCATTCCCAGCCATTGCTATTTCCAATTATTCCAGGGGTTTAGGGAACTGGCAGCCTGTGCATTTTCCCCTTAAAGGTCACCCAAACCTATCAGCCAAACCCGGAAATCGAGTATGGAATAGATTTAAAATTATGAAAGTTGAAAATGGAGTTAAAATCTCAAGCCCAACTCCAAATAAGACGAAATAAAAGGGCAGCCATGAAAATAGCAGATTCCCCAAATTACAGCAGGAAGGGACAATGATGAAAAGCAGCAGGAAGCTCCTGATTTGAGAGTTTTATATCAAAACTATTTGTGTCAAGAAATGGGTTTAAAACGAAAGGCAATTGTGCTTTGTGTGTGGAGGTTACCACAGGCACCGGGAGCTCTTTAAAGGAACCTGCTGCAGCTGTTTCCTGTGGCATAAAATCTTGGATTCTGAATCAAAAGATAAATCTACTCTTGCCTGGGCTCTTTTACAACCCAGTTCAACAAGTGAGTTAACAATAATGCAGATATGAAACCAGAGGAGTTTGGTTTGGAATTATCGAGTAAAACCATTGGGCACCTGCAGGAGCTCAGCAGGAACCCACAGAAATCTGGGGTTTTACCACCAGGAAAAGCAAACTTTACAATGCAGTGACCAGTGGAGAAAATAATGCTTGTGACTGGAACTAGCAAAGTATTGTTAAAATCAGAATGTAATAAGGATGGTTATACTTATGCCCTTTACCTTTGGAAAATAAGAGAGATTTACTCAACTGTTACTTATAAAGACGTAGCAGAGAAAAATCATTAAACCAAGTTTGCAAATGTATGCAAATTTATCCCAAAATCTCGCAGCTCAGAAGGCAAACACAAGATAATTCTTTATTATTTTTTTTTAAATCAGTGTGTTTTGAGGAGCTGGGAGCTCCCCAGCTTGTGTCAAAAAATTAAAGCAACCCCATCCTGCAACTTAAAAATATCAATCAAGACTCACAGAGCATTGAAAACTATTTTTATTTTTAGTCAGATTTCAGAAGCCAGAGTGAAGGACTTGCCATAAAGGGGACTCTGGAAAACTCTGTCCCAGAAGTGAGAGATGCTCCCTTTCCTTCCCAGAGCTCTGCAGTTCTGCTGGATTTCAGCACAAGGGTAGAAGTGTGGCTGCTTTATAAAAATAAATTTTCAGACAATCGTAAAATCACAAAATCACAGGATCCCAGAATGGTTTGGGTTGGAAGGGACCATAGAGGTCATCGAATTCCAACCTCTTTCCATGGGCTGGAACACCTTCCACTAGATAAAAGCAAGAAATTAGGAAATACGCCAAGTGTACCTTTTATTTAAAAAAAAAAAAACACCTAAAAGCTCACCTACCAAACCCCAACAAACCCTCCTTGACAATTGCTGTCTTCTGCATTAATGGCCTGGATATAACGATTTTTCTTTCTGATTCGTAATGGCAACATTGTCCCTGCTCACCCCGCTCTGAGGTTGGTGTCATTGCTCTGTGCTGATCTGGAGAGGCAGCACCCACTTGGAGTGGGAATGTTTAATGTTCCATGCAGAGAAAACCCTGAAAAACCCCCCAGATCTCCCCAGCTGGGGCAGAACCATTGTGAGAACCATTTCCTGCTGCGCAGAAATAACCCAGGCCTCGCTCCTGGAAGCAATTCCCCTGGCCCAAGTTGCTGGTGCCAGTTGGAGTCAGGGGATGTTTTCCTAGAAAGGAAGATTTTAATTTTATCTGACTGCGATGCAAATCAGAGGGAAGCTTCTTGTCACTTGTCTGGGAGCAGGGGCACTGCGTGCTCTGTACTCCACCCCTTTTCCTGCTGAAAACCTTCGCAGCAAAACCAGAATCTCTCAGCAACGTTGCCGTGCATCAAGAAACACAAATATTTGCTGGGCTGCAAGAAGAGTCATAAGGAAAATGAAAGTGTTTCGTTGGCAGTGAGGAGTGGGGACAATGTTTGCAGTGCTCTGTGCACACATTTGTAATAACAAAACGAAGTTTGGAGCTGTCCTGGGGCGTTATGCAATCAACACGCAGAGTTAAAGGTGTGTTCGAGCTTCACTTTGCTGTACTTCCTTGTCGAAGGGTTTTTTAAGAAAATAGTATTAAAAAAGGTGCTTTTACCGAGCAGGCATCAGTCACAGCAAAGCCGACGCAGCATTCCCACTTCCAAATCGCCCTTCATCCCCGTTCATCGAGCCCTGCTGCTCCAGGTACAGCCAGGTCCTCATACACACACAAGGGCTCTGAGGAGCTGCTCGGGGACAGTCACACCTTTACTGCAGCTCCTGCTTCCTCAGGAGCAGTGGGAGCCGTGCTCAGCTCAGGGATTTCTTCTCAAATCAAGACTAAAGGCTCCGCAGTGCCCCCTGAAAAGAGGGGACGGCTTTGCCCCTTGGCACATCCACCTGCTTCACTCTTGTGCCTTTGGTTAAAAATCGCAGTGGAAAGGGGAGCAGGGAGTTTATTTTGGAAGCTGGAGAAGGACGTTGGACAAAGTGCTGGAGTGACAGGACACAGGGAATGGCTTCCCACTTCCAGAGGGCAGGGATAGGGGGGAGATTGGGCGGGAATTGTTCCCCGGGAGGGCAGGGAGGCCCTGGCACGGGGTGCCCAGAGAGGCTGTGGCTGCCCCTGGATCCCGGGAATTGTGCGTTCCTTGTGTCCCAGACCAGGAGCTGCTCATAAAATTCCTCTGAACCTCACTAAGAAAAAAAGGAAGAAAAGAAGGAAAAGTGGAACTGAATTGTGGCCACGGGGTAGAGCAGCCAGGGCAAGAGGGCACTGGTGAAAGTGAGGGAATGGTGATTCTTTTAAATCACTTCTCACATGCGAGCCTTGGAAGCTTGAAAACGAAAACTATGGATTACTCAGGGTAGTGACAGGAGGAGAGGACAGAATTTTAAGCTGCGCTAGGGGAGGTTTGGCTGGACATGAGGAGGAATTTCTGCACAGAAAGGGTGATTTTGGACATTGGAAGGGGCTGCCCAGGGAGGTTTGCAGTCCCCATTGCTGGAGGTGTTCAGGAAAGACTGGATGTGACACTTGACAAGGCGTGATCAGTCACAGGTTGGACTCAATGATCTCAGAGGTCTTTTCCAATCCAATTGATTGTGTGATTCTGGAATGTTTGGGAACATTTGTGGTTCTCAGGGCACTGCAAACACCCAAATTCCAGAAGGCCAGTTCCTTGGGAAGAGGCAGGATTTATGGGAGAGCCAATGCAGAGAGGAGCAGCTGAAAGCTTCAAAGAGAACTGAAGAGGTGCCCAAACCACGTGTGACCATTTCTGTGGAACCTGCACAGACATCCCATAGGAAAATCAGGGAATGCCACAGGCGTGATGGGAATTTTTAACCCTGAAATTCTCAAGAATCCTATGAGTTTATAAAATTATTATAATATTATTATTGGTGCTTCTGGCTACTCCAGGTATAGGAAAAAAATCTTCCCAGCCAAAAGAACAGCCGGGTTTGGTAATGTTTCTGCAGGTACCCGAGTTGTGTCACTAATTAATCATTCTTGGAAACAATGGAGAAGTAAAGGTGTGGAAAATAGTGCCACTATATAACAGGAAAATTGCATCAGAGTTTCATTCTTCAATTGAAACAAAGTGCCGGTGCAATAGGTAGGTTTGCAAGGAGCACAAATTAATCCATTCCCATTTTCCCCCAGGTATTCGGTGGTTGGTTGTTAATTAATTTCTTTGCACAATTCTCTCGATTTTAAACAAGCAGATATTTTGTGAGCTTCTCCTGAAGTCACAGCTTACTCCTTTCGAGGAAAATGAATGGTAAAGCTGTGAGGAGTTATAATCCCAACCTCTCTGGATTATCCAAACTCCACTTGGAAGGTACCAAGCTTAAGCAAACAGCGACCTCACGTCACCTGGGACACAGGAAAATATTCCAGCTTGGGAAGCCGTGGTTCCATGCCCAACTTTCCTTTCCTGCTGGCACCTCTTTAATGACAGGTTTTGTTCTGGCCCATTACCAGCTGCAGAGGGAGCAGGTTCTCCCCGCCACAGGACAGCCACAAGGAGCTGCAGGTCGTGGCACACCACGGGGTTCTGAATTTCCTGAGGAGCAGCTCTCAGGTCTCCGTTCCTGTGGGAGAGACTTGGTGGTGTTTAAGCAGCTCCTCCAGAGCTTTTCCTTCTCCCCAGCCTGGGATGGGAGTGGAGCCCTCGGCCGCTGCAGCGTCAGGAATTGGATGATCCTGGTTCCATGCATCCTGCCGTGGTTGGGCTGCAATTTGCCAAACTGCAATTTGCCAACCTCATTTCTGCACTGGGACACGTCATCATTCAGAGCATGCTTGGATTATATGAAATTCCTTTTTTTCCCCCCTCTTTTAGCCATACCTGCAACGTGCCAGTGCTTACAGGGTTCACTTCGCTGGGATGTTCCTGCACGAGGCAGGGAGGAGCTGGAGCTATGGATGCCTCCAACCAAACCCCGTTCCCATCTGCCATGAGATTGATAATCTATAATTTATTATAACCATCTCCACCTCAGTTCCTGCTCTCCCTTTCAATAGAATTTCACAGCTGTTTTGTTCTAACTACTTTTGGAAATGGTTTTATTTACGTTGCCTATTTTGTGTTTAGCTTTTAAATCATAATTTCAGTAAATTCCTGTTATCCTAATTCAGGGAAAAATGGCCCTGTTAATGTAAAGAGCCACGTGGTGTCAGTTTAAAACATTCAGTGCAAATTTGATACTGGCAGAGGAATCAAGCAATGTAAAAAAATCTTTGGGAAAGGTCAAGTTGGTGTCAGCAGTGGCAGAGCAGAGGCTGTGGTGACACTGAGCCATGTGGGTGGTGGTGGCATCCCTACATCCAGGGGGAGTTTGCTACTCCAAAGCCTCCCAAAAGCCAATATTTAAAATTAATCTATAAATTGACTTTAGAAAACGAGTTTAATTTCATGTATGTCCATCAATCCCTAGATTTGGTGCTGACAACATAAACCCATGTTTTAACTCAGAATTAACAGAATTTTTCATTCTCTAGTTTTGCTTTGACAAGTTTGCAGTATAAATCTTATCTATATAAATCTTATATGCAAACTTTCCTGAGCGTATTTTAAAAGTATCTTATTTAAGCAAGTGCTTAATTCGAGCATGACATGTGATTTGCCAAACAAACTTATGACTAAGGCAACACAGAGTGAGTTCAGTAGGACCAAATCTGCTCCAGTGTGATTCATCAATGAGTAAGAGTGATGCTATCAGGAGTTTTAATCTGAGCACAGATTTGAATAATGACCTGAATTTTTTGGAAGAGCAGCTAGCTAAGCAAGAAAAGGGGGGGAAAAAATCTGTATAGGATTCTGGGCTTGATATCACCACCTATTTTCAGCTGTATGAGTCAGTGAGCCATCACATGGATTTGCACAGAAATATCAAAGCAAATCCCACTTCAAACCCACACCACTTCCCAATATATCCCCTCACTCATCGATCCCAGCAAACCAGGGAACGTCTGTTTGGCTGAAATAAAAGAGAGCAGGGCTACAGGAACAATAAACTCGCTTCAAACAAAGCCCCTCATTTTCTGTGAAGCTCCTGCCCAGGCTGATTTACTGAGGAGAAAGAGGCACTCCAGAAGTGCCACTTGCTGAGCTCAAACAGCCCAGCCTTCCCGACGTGTGCAGAGACCCAGCGAGGGAAATTGTTTTGCAAAATTGCAAAAAAAAAAAAAAAAAAAAAAAAAAAAGTCTAAACTGACAGAGATGGCAACTCGTGCAAATATTCTCTAATAACAATGATTGAGAGAGCTGCGGCTGCCATGCAAGACGTGAAACCTGGCAGGTTTCTTCAATATTAGGAGCTTATTGGGATATAAATGTGAGCTGCCTCTGGGTCCAGGGGAGGAACATCATTTGCAGTGGTTCATATTATGAGACATGAAGGCAATTACTTGCTCGAAGAAAACATAACTCAGCCTGTTGTAGAGGAGTTCTGCTAGGTCCCATCCTAGCAGAAGATGAAGATTTGATAGACTTTTTTTTTTTTCCAGAATGTTCTGCCATGTTTTGCAAGTTGCTGCCAGATGTGAGGTCCTCTGGAAATTAAAAGAGGGATTTAGGCAATATTTTAATGGGAATATTCAGAACTGCAACATTTGCACGCCAGAAGTTGGAAAAACCAGATAGTTCTGTACTTTTATTTCTTTTATTGACCAGAAAATCCTCTGTGGATTTGTAAATCCTACCACCTTGGGACAGCCTACTCTTCTCCAGTAGTTTGTAAACCTCTCTAAGTGAAGATTATTAGGGTCTCCCACTCTAAAGGGGATTTAGCTGTGAATAAACAAGCAAACAAAGAGGAGAAATGGAAAATGACATTGGGTCATCTCATTAGTTGGCACGGTGGGGATAAGTCACAGGTTGGACTCAGTCCTGGAGATCTTCCCCGGCCTCAGTGATCCTGGGATTCTGTGGCTCTTCCTTGCACAAACTGAGTGCAATCTTTTGGACTACAGAAGTAATCCTGGGAGTTCTTCAGTGCCAGATGGACCAGAACGGGTGTTTGTGAAAGGTTCAAACACAATGAGAAATTCCTCCTTTGGGGAAGCGGTGTAGGAAAGCTCCTACTGGGAAAGTGCTGGACGGCAGAGTGGGACCTGAAATCCCATCCCATGGATCCCATGGATCCCATCGATCCCACTGATCCCATGGATCCCATTGATCCCATGGATCCCATTGATCCCATGGATCCCAGTGATCCCATTGATCCCATCCCATCCCATCCCATCCCATCCCATCCCATCCCATCCCATCCCATCCCGCTCCTGCATGGGGATGCCTTCCACTTTCCCAGGGGGCTCCAAGCCCATCCAACCCGGCCTGGAGCTCTTCCAGGGATGCAGGGGCAGCCACAGCTTCTCTCGGTGATGGATCAGCGCTCTGTGGTGTGGAAAAGATGCTTTCAGAACAAAAAGGGACTCAGAGCCCTCAGAAGATGGGAAATGTGAGGAAACAGACGTGCCACGTTATTCCAGGACAGCACGGACCATCCCACACGGGCTGTTTAGGAAGCTGCTGGAGCTGCTGTTTGGAGTTCTGCAAATCCATTTCTCTGCCTCCCATGGCAAAGTCCCCGCCCCGGCGAGGGGCACACTCCTGCAGGAGCTGGCAGGGTCCTGACCTGGGAACACAAATGGCACGCGGGAGTCCATCCCCATCCAGCCACCCCTCCGTCAGGGCACAAACCGTGTGGCACCAGACCTCTCGTCTCTTCTTGTACAGCAGCCTCAATTTTACCTTCCTTTCTTTTACATCACTATTTTTTATTTTGAAATCCAGAGCCACATACTAATTCTAGCTCTCAATGTAAACGTTGTGAAAATCAAATCGAACCTGGTTGACTGGAAACAGCCAGCAAACACCTGCACACTTCAGCTGATTCCAGAGGAGCACAGGCTCCAAGTATGGCTCCGATGATCTAAAGGTATTTAGGAGAGAAGCAGCCACGTCCTGCTCAGACTACTGAGAGTGACTCCTCCTCCTCCTCAAACCCAGGGGTAACAATTTCCCCAGCCTGGCAGCCAGCAGCTCCCAAATGACCAAAGATTGCAGCAACAATCACAGGGAGAGGTGCGTGCCTGGCCTGCCCCGATGGAGCGAAGGCTGGAGAGGGAGCAGGGATCACACATCCGCAGGGAGAGGCCAAACAGCTCTCAGAGCAGATGAAATCCAGCCCTGAGGTTGGAAATCAGGAGACAATCGCTGCTGTGGGGTGATATCCCAATCAGAACAACAGGAGGAAAAAGTCAAATATGCTCTGATGGAGCTTAAAAACCTCCAAGGATTATTCAATGCTCTGCTCGGTGACACTGGCTGAGGCTTCCCCACAGGCAGAGCCCTTGCACCACTATTTCGGGCCTGGAATTTTGGGGTTTAAGCAAAACATTTTAGCCTCAGTGATGCAGAAAACAAGCAAGGTCTCCTGGCACCAGGAGCCAGAGCTGTGGAGCAATTGGGAAAAGCAGAGCAGTGAGATCGAAGGGAGGAATAAATTCCCAAAATCTTTGGGAGGCTTTGTGGAATGGCAATTCAATTTTGATGGAGCATTTCAGCCCTGACCCAGACGTGTGAGCGGGGAACTGTGGCAAGAGTCCTTGCCAGGGTGGGTGGGAGCAGGGTAAATTTAGCTGGGCTTGGTTGGAGATCAGACTGTGCTTCTCACACTCTGCTGAGGAGATGCTCCAGAAAAGCTTCCAAACGCCCCTGCGTTTCTGAACTCTCCCAGAAGTGGAAGAGGTGCAATTGTCTGCAGGGCTGAAGGAAGAGTTCTCTCCGATTTCAAACAAAGAAGAGATCGTGCAACTGGAGTTAAAAGCAGCAATTTCTGAGACAAGAAAGCTTTCGATTCGTGGTTATTTACCTGATACGATGGGTCAGGCTGCCCTTCCACAGCACCGCCAGCAGCTGATTGAAAACAACCTTGCTTTTTCACTTTCCTGTTTCTGAGAAGCAGAAACTTGGAGCCATTTTACTCTTTCTTTGGTTCCAGAAACAAGTAGAAGGGAACATGAACTTCTGATCAGCTGTGCCTTACCAGGGCTTGGTTTTATTGGAGGAAGAAATAGAAACAAACTTCTCTGAGGATTAAGAGTCAGAAATTAGGAGATCTCTAACTGAGGGAAACTTTTGAGAAGTCTCATTCCATGTTTTAAGGATCATTAAAAAAATAGGGCTGTGGACCTGATAATTAAAGGCCATCTAATTAGTGACAGCTCTGAAACACGTTATTAATCACATCTGGGAAGACACTGAATGCTGTTCACTCAGGTGAGCTGAATGGTGCCCCAAAAGCTGCACTCAGGGAGCCTCCCCTGATGTCTGGAGTGAGGGGAGAACCCTGCTTTCCCTGTCAGGGGGAACAGGAAGGGAGCACAAGCCCCATCCTTTCTTTTCCTCCTTTCCCAGGGTGGGAATGGTCCCTCCTTGGCCTGGCTCAGCTCGCACTGAGGAGCCCCCTGGCTCTGACCAGCTCATGGAACAAGAACATTTGCTCTTCTGAAAACACCTGGCATCTCTGAGATATTCATCTCCTAAAAATTTTAGGATCCAAATCAATAACCTATTCCACTTTCCTTTCATTCAGTAAATAATTGTGCTCATTTTGCTGCAGGTCCAATGATCCTCGGGATACGCTTCACTCACCCCTGCTGTTTAATCCATGATTTTATGAGAGACTTAAGTCATCCTTATCAATAGCTAATGGCCACATCTTCCTCTGCAAATTAATGGAAGTGCAGCATTCCCGTCCTTTGGAATGTGGCTCAGTTCAAAGCTCTGGCTAACAAAGCACGAGAAGCCATTGCAAAATACGCAGAGGTGCTTTGGGGTCTGTTGGGAAACGTCCTTTGTCCTTTGCATATTTAGGAATTGCTTAATATTAACTTATCTTTCGACAAATGGAACTCTTCTCAGCCTCAGGTCTGGAGGGTGTTTTCAGCCTCCCACAGAGCTTGACCTTAAATGCACAGAGAGGTTTTCCCAAGGCTGAGGCCCCAGCAGGCGATGGGAAGGTTCCTGCAGGGCAGGGACACCTCCCACCATCCCAGGCTGCTCCGAGCCCCGTCCAACCTGGCCTTGGACGCCTCCAAAAATCCAGGGGCAGCCTCAGCTTCTCCGGGCATCTGTGCCAGGGCCTGCCCACCCTCCCAGCCAGGAATTCCCTCCCAAAATCCCATCTGGGCCTGCCATCCCTTGGTTTGAAGCCAGTGCCCGTGTCCCCTCCATTCCCCGTTCCCGTGCCACGCAGGAAGCAGAGCAGGCACAGCACAGAGCCCAGCTCGGGGCACAGCCCTGATAACATCTTGTTGTACACATGCCGTAATTAATTTTAATTTACTTAATTAAGAATTGAGTCTGTGGGGAAGGAAGATGAAAAAGTTCCTTCATAAACTGACAATGGGCAATTGTTCCCAGCTTCTTATCCTGGAGGCACAGGGGATAATGGGAGCTATAGAAATCCTTGGACAGATTGATTATCTGGATGTGATAGGAATCCCCCGGCACTCGCAGAGTAATGGGCACCTCCTCGCTCTCCCCTCACCGCTCCCCATCTTCCCAAGGAATTACTCGGGTTCAAAACACGGAAAAATTAAAATTTCTCCGCAAAAGCGGATTTTCATTTGAAGGCTCACATCTTGGGATGTTACTGAAGTGGGCACGGATTTAACCCTCACCAGAAAAACCAACCAAACATTAAATCAGCGGACGACAGAAGTTGGGGAAATGATGTTAATAAAATTTTGAACGTGGAAATTCCCAATACTTTTCCCCGGCATCCATAAAAATAAAATGATATAAAAGAAATCCGACAGATGTAGCGTCATATGGAGTTCCTTAATGGCAACGCTCAGCCTTGCAAAAAAAGATTTACAGCCACAGTCACTACTAAAAGTTGACATTTGCATTGAATAATTCATCATTTGCTGCTTGCTGGGCTTTGTTGCCTTTCTTTTATTCTTCAGCGATATCAGCTCCGCTCTCAGCAAAGCCAATCAGTTCCAGCAGATGCAGAGATTTTGTTGTTACTCCCAAAGCCTGGCTCTGTTTTTAGCTAAACCCGGCTTAAATCTGCCCTGCTGAGGGCTCCTTGCCTGCCACAGATTTGATTTGCACCGGGCTTCAGCCGAATTCCCCCGCAAGCATCCCAAGTATTTTAACAAGGATCACATGTGCCTTGGACGTGTTTCCAGGCCTCACACCAGGACAAACCCCCCACCTCACTCTGTGTACGGATGCGGCTGAGGATTCCTGATCCCGGGATAAAAGGTGTTGGGAGCCACACCTGGGCACAACATCTGGGCAGAAATTTGTCAAAGCGGCTGCTAAAACAGGACTTGATGGGCAATTCTGTAAAAGTCATTGTCCCCCTGCTGGTTTCAGGATGGCAAAACCCACACATTTGCTTCCATTGAGCTCCTAAAGTTTGTCCAACTTTTAAAAATATATTTAAAAATTATATTGTATTTGTTGATTTATTGTCTGCCACTTTGTCATCTATTTTCTATTGTTATAACCAAGTTGTAAATGTCAAAGGTTTATTCCTTCCCAATGCCCCATTTGTTGTCTCCTGTTTGTTATTCTGGTGCAGGAAACTCTTAGGGCAAAGTCTGGGAACTACAGATCCTCCTTTGGGTCCCAATTCAACAAATGAGGGAGAGGAGAGGAGAGGAGAGNAAAAGGAAAAAGGGAAGGAGTAAAGTTTTACTTTTCAGACGTAAATCTTCCCTTTTTCCTTGGAAGCAGAGGGCTCAATCCCATGACTAAGAACAGATAATGACAACCCCCAAAACTTTGTTATTTTTATGATTTTTTTCTTTCTCTCTCCAGAGGAGAATCACTGAGAAAAGCAAGAACTTATTTTCCTGGAAGTGGAAAGGAGCTGTATGTCTGCTGGGAGTTCAGAATTGCCTCTCCTTCAAAAAGGCGTCAGATGATTGTGGTTTGATGAGACACAAACTTCTCAAGCGGTGTGAGGAAAAAGTCTGTTCTAGAATCCTGTTTGGTGCCTGCAAAGCTGGTTCCTCCCAGCACGGGTCCTGCAACCCATCACCTGCCATGGGTCCAAGAGAAGCAGAAACCAGCTGGGTAGAAATTCCGTGGTTTTGTGACCCCAAGTATTGATTCCTCAGACATTTAGGGAACTCTCAGTGAGGGGTTTCCACTTACCTGCACCACGGACGTGGATGAGGCTGGAAAAGCCTTTGTTCTCTCAGCCCCTTTTACACCTGGTTCTGCACGCCACAGCTCAGGCCAGGATCAATTCCTGCCTGGAATTTTGGAACTCTCCAACCTGAGCCAATCTGGGATTTCACACAGGAATTCATGAGGATGCTCCTGCCCCTCCTTCCCTGTCCCGCCTCATCCAGCGTAAGTCAAAAAAGCCTTCCCACTTCCCAGACTTTCCCAACGCAGGAATTTCCACACAGAACTGTTCTAAAGATAAGGTTATTTCCCCCCCCAGTTCTGAATCCTACCCCTTATCTCCCCTTGGGATGACACTCAATTACAAATCCTTATCCGCAGCACGTAAAAACGTGGGAGATGGAATCTCTCCAGGACCTTTCACAGGGGGATTCCAAATCAAACCTTGGATTTTCGAATTATTATTTTTTTTTTTAAAAACAGAACAACAAAAATTGCTTCGAAGCATTCACAGCCAAGACCTGGCAGGGGGAAGTGAGAGGTGTGAGCTCGCAGGGCCGAGCTCTCAGATGCGAAGCCAAGACCAAGTGTCCCCGCTCCAGGCTAAAGGAGAGCTGGTGACGGGATCACACCAGGCTGCTGGGAAGTTCTGGGAGCTGTGCGCTCCGGCAGCATTCCTGGCATCTCCACCAAGCCGGGCCGGGCTGCCCGAGAGCCTGAGCAATATTTACGGACATCCAAGAGCATGGAGTTGCTCGATCCTGGGGGGCAGGAGGATAACCAGACCCCAGGAGCGGGGCAGGGCCGCTCGGTGGGTTTGGAAGTCCCTGCGCCTCCCAGGCTCACTCAATACAGCCGTTTATTTTTTGTAGGATTTTTTTGGGGGTTTTTAAGCCTCCCAGAGTTTTCCCATCACCGACCGGAGCCCCGGCGTGAACGGTGCGTACAGAACTGCAGGATCCGTTTGGGATTTGGCATTCCTGGGAATCTCCACGGAGCATTGGGTGTTTTGGGGGGAATCCTGGCCGCCGGAGCGGGGAGCTGCGGGGTCAGAGGGCTGCGAGGAGGCGAGTGCCCGCGGTGAGATCCTGGCTGCTGCCCGCAGGAGCCTCCGGAGCCGCCGGCTCCCCGAACTCACCGGAGCGCCCAGGGCACGGCGGGCACTGGGATCTGCGGGCTGAACTGGGAATTCTCTCGGCTCTCACGGATTTAACTCAACCTCACGGCTGTGGGTTGCTATTTGAAATTCAACAGCGGTGCCCGTGGCCCCGTTTAAGAGGGGGCATCCCATCGTGGCATGGAATAATCCGTCGGAAGGCAAAGTCCCTGCCCCGAAGAGAACAGCACAGGAACTGTTTTTTCTGGTGATTTAATCGTAATATTGACAACTTTATCAAAAAATTACAAAACTGATATTAAAAAAATTCTCTAATTCTTAGTAAGACTAGAATGGGTTTTTTTAAAAAATAGAAAAGCACTTTTATGCTACGGCTCTTCTGGAATTCTCACATTACAACCCTACATAGCAAAATACAAACTGTAGCTAAGAAAGGTAATTCAGTCCTAAGGTAATTCAGTCCACCACGAGCCCTCTAATATCTCTAGACCATCAAACTCAGGGACTCCAAAAGGATTTCACATGACTCATAAACCTTCTGCAAAGATGATTTCGGAAAGACCTTGGAATTTGAAGTTCCTCTTAAACCCCTAAAACCTTAGACTGTGAGGATAACAGACCTGGGACATCAGAGGTGGGGTCGGGATTTTTTTTTTTGCTTTTTTTTCTTTTTTTCAAATTATTTTTAAACTATGCGGATTTT
>WBMY01013378.1:65366-85614 GCA_013397315.1 Donacobius atricapilla
GGGCCCAGGGCAGGTAAAGCTCTGCCTGGGCCCAGGGCAGGTAAAGCCCCACCTGGGCCCCAGGGCAGGTAAAGCTCCGCCTGGGCCCAGGGCAGGTAAAGCCCCACCAGGGCCCAGGGCAGGTAAAGCCCCGCCTGGGCCCAGGGCAGGTAAAGCCCCACCTGGGCCCGGGGCAGGTAAGAGCTGGAGCTGCCTGGGGAGGCCCCGCAGCCCCGGCTCCCCTCACCATCGCCGCCGGCCGTGCGAAAAAAGAAAAATTAAATCCAATGGAAAGAATGTTGTGCTACACTTCCGTTCGTTAATTTTATAATGGCTCATAGCTTTAGACTTTTAAATCTGTAGTGTATTAATTTTTTTCTTTTCTACATATGTTTCACATTTCTCACTTAATATAACATAAATAATTTGGTTAATAGATTTAACCTGCGCATTTCAGCCACATTAATATATATAAGAATCTGTTAATGGTATAAATAATTCTTCTTAAATAAAATAAATCTGATATGTTACATAATACTGATAAAAATCACCGCTGCTAATAGTTTTGCAAGCCACCCTTAACTGTTTTTTCTGTTTTAATACTGCGAGCTGGATCCTGGGGCTGCTTTTCCCGGACGCTGCGGAGCGTTGCCCTCTCATCCTACTGCCAAACCCCAGGTGATCCACAGCAATGGATCCTGATCACTGCAGAAAGCAGGGCCTCTGCCCCCTTCCCAGGAAACACCGTGTTAATGACGTTAGATAATTGGAGCTAATTAATCTAGGGGGTGGTTGGAGGGGCTCAACGTTACGGGGGTATCGACTCTAGTTCCTCAGGTGGCTGTGAAACTTCTACAGGAATGCTTGACTAAAACAGTCCCTCTACTCTTCTCTTTTTTTTTTTTTCGTCCTTTCTCATCAAACCTACAGCGTTCTACGTTCCGAGCGAAGTGAATAAAAAACGCAACCGAGGGGTTGCAGCCTCCGGCTTCCTCCCTGGAGCTGTGATCCCACACCCCGCCGGGGATCCGCGCGGCCGCGCTCTCCTAAGGGCCTGAGCTGGAGCGCGGCGCTCCCAGGCAACGTTCCTTCCGAACACACACAGCCGTGAGCACTCAGTGGCGTGAGGTGGATGTCAGAATTAAGGTATTACATAATCATGCCTCCTCTCTGCTGTTAAATACAAAAACAGCATCTTTTACATTATCATATAAAAGCATTTAGGCTGTATTTTTATTTATCACTTTACACTGGTAGTCTCTTGTATGTGTACTCAATAGAAACCAAAGAATTTTGTACACTATTTTTTGTACAATAAAAGATAAAGTGTGCATTAGGTACGCTTGTACATGACAATATTGTACAATATTTACAGTTCAGATATCACCATGAAATTCTGTATTATCTATATACACAATGAAAATTTCTCAGAAACATTTGGACTATTTCTTATAATCACAATTTTTAGTATTATAGAAAAAAAAAAAAATTTCAGTAATCATCTGACATTGTTACTGCAACCTTTCAAGATTTTTCTGATTGGCTTATCCAGCAACCTCTATCCCTCCTAATCATCCCAAATCTGGCACCACTGCTCCTCGTGGTGCCCTGCGACGGCAGCGAGCTGTCTCCACAGAAACACTGACAGACCCACGTCTGCATCAATACCTACAGATAGACTCAGGGGCACGTTCACTGCGAGAAGGACTGGACCAGTAACAAAGACATTCAATGTTATCTAGAGATCTTCCTCCTCTTGAGTTTTGGAGGCTTCACTTGTCTGTCTCCCTGCGGGATTTGGTGGACCTAAAAATAAGTACATGCACAAGTTAGCACAGGGCAGCGGTCAGAGGCACCGAGGAGCTGCACGAGGGCTCCAGGCGCTGGCAGCAACCAGCTCTCAGCATTTCACAGCTCCACTGGATAAAGGGACTTTGGGGAACTGGCAGGGAAAGGCTGATTCCACAAGCTGCGCATCCCAAACCTTGGAGGGAGGCAGCAGCTGCGTGGCCGGGAAACAACCCCATCGCCAGGGACTGATCCCGGAGTGCAGAAATGGCAAATTTAGTGACAAACTTCACACGCTGTAGTGACCGGGGTGAGAAAAGGTGGGAAGAAGCAGGTGAAAAGACAACCGCCGCTGACGTTCCCTCAGGAATCCAGCTGAGGGCTGTTACTGAGGAATGAGGGATGTTCAGGAAACTCCTTGTGTTGGAAAGGAAACGTTCAGTTCCCAGCTAATGCTGGGTGGATTTGAGAGCCCAAGTCTGGCATCGCCGGCTGCTCGGGGAGAGCCAGCAGGAGCACGAGGAGGAGGAGGAAGGCTGAGCCGGTGTGGAATTCCACCACCATCTGTCGGCAGCAGCTGCAGCTCCAGCAGAGGAGCCAAGCCCTCAGCAGCTCCCTGCGCTTCCTCCCGAGCTCCCTGCCGCTGATGTTCCCTCCTGGAGCTGATCATCCCAACCGCCGCTGACGTTCCCTCCTGGAGCTGAGCATCCCAACCGCCGCTGACGTTCCCTCCTGGAGCTGAGCATCCCAACCGCCGCTGACGTTCCCTCCTGGAGCTGATCATCCCAGCCCGGAGCTGACATCCCCTCCTAGAGCTGATCATCCCAGCTGCCGCTGACGTTCCCTCCTGGAGCTGACCATGCCAGCCCAGAGCTGACATTCCCTCCTGGAGCTGACCATCCCAGCCCAGAGCTGACATTCCCTCCTGGAGCTGATCATCCCAGCCGCCGCTGACATTCCCTCCTGGAGCTGATCATCCCAGCCCGGAGCTGACATTCCCTCCTGGAGCTGATCATCCCAGCCCGGAGCTGACATTCCCTCCTGGAGCTGACCATCCCAGCCCAGAGCTGCACGAGTTCCCCGTTTCCCACCGGCTGGGGCTGAGCAGCAGGAGCTGCACGAGCTGCCAGTCACTGCAAAGAGCTGCGGATTCCCTGGGAGTGCTCCTAGGAATGATGATCCTTGTGGGAAGCAGCCCTGACCCCAAATTCTGTGCCCACATAATTAAAGGCTCAATCAAGGCACTGCCGGTCCATCAGTGTGGGTGAGAGGAGAGCCAGAGCAGCAAATCCAACCCCTGAGCCCCTCCCTGCTGCTCCCAGCTTTTGGTATTCCTGGATTTATGGGTGGGAAAAGGTGGCAGCAGGATGGGCCAGCCCAAACAGCCACCCCACGTTTATTTGTTGCAGACCAACAATCAGCTTTCCGTGTCCTTCCAAAGGAGGGAAACACAACAACGTGGTTTTAAAAATCAAAGCTCAAATCTCAGTTGGTAAAATTCAGTTTCAACCAAAGATTTGGTTGGGTTGTTACTTAAAAGCTACTGAGTGATTTTTTAAATATTTCTTGTTGGGTCTGAAATCAGCTCCAAGCCTCCAGTTCTTCAAATATATAAATAAATATAAATATATTTCCTTTTTTATACTCCAGAAGCTCCCCAAAGTGTTACTGTAACTCCCAAACCTGCACATCTTCAGTCCTCAGCACTGAATATCAGCAAACCCCCATTTTTTCCCCTGTGTTCAAACGTTTTATAATTAATAATTTGAATAAGTAATGACCAAATAGATGTGGGAGGTTGCATGAGCTGTGACAGATTTGTTTTTTTATTTTTTAGGTGGGCTGCAATGAAATTACAGCCATGTTTTAGAAATAAAAAAGAGGATATTTTATAAACCAAACTTATTATTGGAAAAATGCTGGATTTAGACAGTAACAGTGTAATTAGTGTGGAAAAGCCACTCTTGGGCGTGATATTAGAAATATTTTTTTTTTTTTTTTTTTTTAAACTTATCTTTCACGACAGCATCTTTCGTTTCTCATGGGGAAAACTGAATTCCACGAGTTTTGCACTCGAAAGAAAGATGCTTTCAAATGTGGTTTCAATGGTTTGCTGCTCCAGCTGAGCAACCAATGAGCCCGGGTTTGTGTCCTTAGGCAGAGGAGCCCACGGAACACGGGCAGGACTGGAACCCATCCAGGTCTTATCGGGCTGGATGTGTAAATCTCTTCTGTCAAAAGTAATAAAATTTGCAATGCATCTGAAATCCTCCAACTTTTCCCGTTTTTCGGAACCATCCGACATTTGCAAACAGTTTTTCATGCAGGGGAAATGTTGAAGAATTCCTCATTATTTCAGAAAATAAACCCAGACTTGGTTAGAAAGCCACCCAAAGCGAGCCTCCCTCCAAGGGACGCATGCAGAAACATGGAAAAGGAGAATATTCCCAAGGAAAAGGAACTTACATTCCCAGACATTTTGTCTAGTTCACTCATGGCCTCGTGTATAGCAGCTTCTAAATGGTTATTTAGCTTTCCACTTCTAGGGAGAAAAGATGAAAGCCATCAGTAATTCTTAAGGACAGAGAGAAAAGTTGAAAACAGTGAATAACAAACACATGAATTAATTGGGAATGTTCTGACCCTGGAGCCTCCCAGGTCGGGAGCACAGGGAGGAAGATCAGACCTGTAAGAATATCATGGAAAGTAAAGCTTTGTGTTGGGATCACAGAAGAAAAGTTAAATATCCTTCTAACTTTCAATAAATTGATGAATTAGCTCAAATATTCCCAGTTTTTCCCTGGAATGGCAGCACCCCACAGGCTGAGGGAGAGGTGGGGTGATGGTTTCCTTCTCCCAGCCCCGGATGACCCCGGCTCACGGGGCAGCTCCAAGCGCAGTTCCTGTCACAGGGACAACTCTGTGGGGTCTGTTTGCTCCTTCAGCACTTGGCCCACCGGACATAGGGACAGGATCAGGGGAAGGGAAGGGAAGGGAAGGGAAGGGAAGGGAAGGGAAGGGAANGGAAGGGAGGGCTCAGGAGAGCACAGCTGGATCAGGGGAAGGGAAGATTCCAGGGGAGCACAGCTGGATCAGGGCAGGGATCTGTGCCGTGGCCTGGGGAGCAAAGCAGGGCTGTGGCTCCAGGAGGAATGGGATGGCTGAGATGGAACTGAGACGTAAAGAATTCCCGGAGTTCTGGAACCTGAACGTCATTCCAAGGGCCTGGATACCAATCCTGCCCTGCCGAACCAACTCTGGGCCTGTGTGACGAGGACTCTGCACGCAGAATTATATTGAACTCTAAAGGTTTAAAAAACCCGGATAAAAATCCAATAGTGCGTCACAAACCAGAAAGAAACCCGGGAACCCTGCCAGATAAATCTCCAGCAGGACATGGGGAAACCAGGAAGCGTCCACCAAAAGATCTGAACTAGGAATAAGTTGAAATATGGAGAAAAACCTCCGTAAGGGCTGTAAAGCAGTGGTTTATGTCAGCTTTAACCACCTTAAATCTGCTCCTGCTGTCCTTGAGTCACTGATTTCACTTCAGGGACATGAATAAATAACTGGGGAGTCGCCAAAAGCCCTTCTGTGCTCCCTTAAAATCCAGGAAGGCATTTTGAGGATGATGTTGGAGAAACCGGCCACCACCACTGTCTCACTGGTATAAAAATCCCTTCGCTTTGGCAAATAAAAGCAAAGCTCAGCCCTTAAAAGGAGGGGTAGAGGAGGAATTATTTAATCCCTTTCAGCCTGAGTTTAAGTTCTCACAGATTTAAGAATACATTTTCCCTGTGACAGTAAACAAGCACCATCACAGAACAAACCCAACCACAGCACCATTCCTCCTCTGTCATCCTTTTAAAGATGTCCAGAGGGTTTTTTCCTCAAAAAAAATCAGTGATTTTCCTCTTTCTGCCCATCCTGATGCTTCACATCCCAATGTTTGCTGTCTGACAGTTCTTCTGTGCTGGTATTTGTCACTAAAGGTGGAAGTTGGACAAACCCAGCACAGGTGTGACCCACAACCGCTCAGCAGTGGGAAAAAAGGGGATTTCCCAGGATAAACGTGTGCTCAGCTGCCACAGGAGAGGGGAGGAGGCCAGCTCTGGTTAAGAAGTGTGGTTTTCTCGGGAGTGTTCGGACGGAATGAACTTTTTGCTGCGGCTGAGGAATCCCCGCCGAAGCCGCCACAAGCGGGGGATTTCACGCCCGAAACGCGCCAGATTCCAGAGCCAAGGTGAGGAATTGCAAGGAACGACCCCCTGAGCTTGGCTGGGCTGCCCCCAAAGGGTGGCCAGAGGGAGGGAATGGTTGGAATTGTGCGGGGAAGCAGGACGGACTCACTTCCTGTTCCTTTTCCTGGCGCGGCTGAACGCCTCCAGCCCCTCCGTTAGTGTCTTCAGCTTCTCGGGCTCCACCTGGGGAAGGGATGGACACCAAAGCTCGTTACCCAGAGCTGCAAATCCCACCTTTCCTGCGCTGGGACCCCCTCCAGCAGGCCAGGAACAAGGCCTGGAGCTCCCCACCCCTCCCAACTTCACCCACTCCTGGGATTTCTCACCGGTGGCATCAGAAACGCAAATCCGCCACATTCGTGGCAATAAATTTTTTAAAGGCCTTTCTTGGCCGTGCTGGTGAGGTCTCCGCCCTGCACTCACTTTCCCCCATGGATCTGACAGCTGGAATTCCGAGTGCCTGGCACTGCTGAGCCCGTTCTTACACCGGGGTTTCATCACCGCCAGGTCCCGCGCGAGGAATTCCAGGGCTCTGCTCAGCTCCTGGCACGGCCAAATTCATTCCCTCTCCAGAAGGAAATCCCTGTTTGCCTTCCCAACCCAGGAATCTTCACCAGAGCTTCATCCAGCTTATTTATTTCTCTTAACATCAGTTATTTTAATTATTTTTTATTTTTTGTTTGGCGATCGGGGATGAATTTGGGCACGTGCTCAAGAGAACTGGGAATTTCAACCTTGAATATTTTAAATTTAAACGATTTCAACCACTGCGTGGGCACCAGTAAGTCCCAGTGTAAACAACAAAAGCAGAAAATTAATTACAACATCTCCATAATTTCATCATTTGCATCTCAAAACATGAAGCCACTTCACTCTATTATTTTGATCTGGCTCAGTCATTCCTGCTGGTAAAAACAACAAAATCAGATATTTAGAACACATCAACCTAAAGAAAATAAATACTTAAATTGCTGTTTCTTTGCTACATCTTACTTGACATTTTATATAAATATAAATTTATTGAGTGTGTGCCTATATCCAACCTGGAAATGAAGTGGGAATGCAAATTCCCTCCAAATTCAGCCTTCCAATTCCTAAGTAATTTATTTTCACCACAGATCTGACGTGTGGACATGACAAGGTGGAGGTAATGAGTGAGCAGCTGCCAAAATCTCTCGAAATAAGGCCCAAAATTACACATTTAGACCAAATTTCAGTGTCCTGAAGTCACACCTGTGCTAAAGAAATTGGGAATGTGCTGATCCAGGCACTTCCAGGAGTCATTACTGGAGAAATCTGCACTTGGGGAGCTGAGATTCCAATTTGAATGAGATAAATTCAATTATGCCACAAATTGTAGCGTTTTCCCCTTAAAACCTGCTCACTTTTGCTGCAAATACTTCCAATGACCCCTCCCCTCACTGGATTTTGGAAGAATACAAATTCAGAAGAAATTGAGAACCTGGGGAGCTTTTCTACAGACAAACATGAGGAAAAAAGGAATTATCCCTATCCATGATAGAAATACGTATCTAAGGAACAAAGTGCCACGGGCTGCCAGGAGAGAAATTGCAAAGTTCAATGTAAATAATGTTATCAAGAATTAACACCATGTCTGGGAAACAAAGGACCTCTTAAAGTAGCAAAAAATCTTCATTATTGGCATTTTGTGATGGTTCTACACAAAGAAACATTTGTGTTTTTTGGGACGAAGTATCAAACTGCTACAGAACAGGGCATGGAAAGCAACTCCAACAGAAATAACAATTAATGATCATCAGTATCAACACCAGGCTGGCGAACACCAAATCACACACACAGATGGGAGGAATCCTCCCGGTTTTACTGAAGAATCAGGAGAGCCCAGTTTAACCAGCCCTGTTTAACCAGCCGAGTTTAACCAGCCCAATTTAACCAGCCCAGTTTAACCAGCCCAGTTTAACCACCTCAGTTTAACCAGCCCAGTTTCACCACCTCAGTTTAACCACCCCAATTTAATCAGCCCAGTTTAACCAGCCCAGTTTAATGCCTGGAAAGTCCCACTGAGAGCAGGATTTGCCCTGTTAAAATTCACCATGAAAAGCTCCCACAAAACCTTTCATTGCTCTGGTCCTGTTTAGGTGATGAATAATAACCAAGGTAGGTAATAATCAAATTAATTGCTTAATGAGATACAACTCCTCTGGTTTGGGATTAGACTCAGGCTTGGTCTTTTCTTCCCAGAATTTTCTGCTGCACTTCCTTGGGCTCCTCTCATTTCCAGCAGCCAAAACCCAAGAAAAGGAGGCGCAACATTCCTCCTTCTCCTGTCTGGGTCCTCCAAACAGATCCATTATTCCATGAAATACCTGAATGCCCCAAGTCTTTTAAATGGAAACAGAAATCAAATAATAAACAATCTGAAGACCAGAAAATGTACAAATCCCAACAGCAAATGAATACAACACAGGAGGGTCACATTTGGTTACACAAAGACCTAAAAGATGTTTTCAGGAAGCTCCAGAGAAAAAGGAATTTTCCCAAGTGCTGCAGGTCACTCCCACCACGGACTGGTGCAGAATTCCTGAAGAACTTCTGGTTTTCAAGGTTATTTCTTTGTGGATTTCCAGGTGATTTCTTCAGGTTTGGTGCGGGTTTTTCCCTGTGTGTCCCACCTTCCACCCTCAACTCCTGCCCTTTGGAATGGCACTCTGCACTTCTCGATGAAGGAATTAAACGCATTTCTTTCATTTTTAAACTGAAAATGATTAATTAAAGGTGATCTGACGCCAGAGGTGATCCGTGATGTGGGAATTCCTCACGGAGAACTTGGACCGGTCTCCACCTTGCTGTGAGCATTCCAAGGATCTGCTTCCCTGGTTCCAATAAAATGGGTGCCACCGGATTTAACATCCCACAGTTCCCATACAATGCACAAAACCCCACCACAGTAAAGGAGGTTGGCACAAAACCAGCAGCACATTCTGGTGTCCACAGATCAGGGAGAAAACAGGAAACTGCTCAGGAATGCAGGTGGGAAAATTCCCCTCTTTACAGAAATTCTAAAAAATAAACCCTTCAATTCCATTAAACCTTGACAGAGATTTGGACACACGGATCTTGCAGTTAATCCATGAAAGCACACTGGGAACGAGAACGCTGTTCTGTGTTCCTGACTCACACAGACAGGGATATTGAACATGGAATTCTTCCAGTTTTGTGTCATCCCTCAAAGTTTGTGGTTTCCTCTGCCTCCACTTCCTAACCTGACTTGTAACTCAGGGATCTGAACTTCCTCAGGGACAAGCTCTGAAACACTGGCCTGGTTTGGGCTGGATTAAACCATGGAAAGAACGGGAATATTCAGCACTCTCACCTGCCAGGGGAGACCGAAGTCCTCCTGCTCTGGGGCTGAAACCAGAGGGGCTCAGCAGCAGCCAGGACTTACAGCTCCAGCGGGAGGGACTGGGCTGGAATTCCCAGGGAAGCTGCGGCTGCCCCTGGATCCCCGGCAGTGCCCCAGGCCAGGCTGGACAGGGCTTGGAGCAGCCCGGGATGGTGGGAGCTGTCCCTGCCATGGGATGGGATGAGCCTCTTGTCCCTTCTCTCCTCTGGGTACCTGCTCTTGGCTGAACTTTGGGGAAAGGGACACTTCGGTCCAACCCACTCTCCTCAGCTTTAAGGGATTTGGTTTCTGTGTGTCACCGACAAACCCCTGTCTTCTTAAATCTCCCCTTTCCGCTTATGCATTTTGTAAATTGCGTTTTGTTAAATGGCACTCGAAAATATTTATAGGTGGAAGCTGTGCAGCGTTTTATAAGAACTACAAAGATAAAATGTTACACAAGCAGTGGAGACCAGATTTGGGAATAGTTTCCATAATAAAATAACCAATAACTCCCTGATAACTGCATTTCCTGTATATTTCCCAACAAGCACAGGATTTGTCGACACAAAAAAAAAGAATTTTAGCATGAAAGAGCAAATTGGAACACTTTCCTTATTACTAAATGATGATCAAAACCTCCTTTAGAGTTGGAAATGTGTGTGCATTTCCTGTGAGAAGTGTGTGCCAATCAGCAAGATTTCACTCATTAAGGATTCCTCGATCTGATTAGGCCACTTCTCCTTTTTGCAGTTTCAACACTTTCAGGTATTTCCGTATCAGATGCTTTGGACGCAGCCAGGGATTTGTCTGAACACACCACGTAGGCGAGCACCATTTTTTTGTTAACACCAAAAAAACATTTAGCAAAGCCCAACTCTAACCTGCCTCATGGCCCTGGCAGGAAATTAAGGGGAAAATCAGGGGAAACAGCTCTAAACAAGAAAGGAAAAAAAAAAGCCATTTGTGCTGCTAAAAGAAGAGACAAAGAAGGCAAAATTTCAATTTGCGTGCCGGTGTGGGGGAAAGAGAGAGAGAGAGAGATGTGCATAGAGATATAAATATACCTTCCCCTCCTCAGCGTTCTGTTGGCATGAATTGTGAACCTCCTCTTCTCTGCCAAGTTTGCCAGGCCAGGAAGCGAGTCCTTTGATCTGGCCCCAGACCAAGTCGCCCACGTTAAACGTCCTCGGCCTGTAGTGGATGAGCTCGTGGGACGAGGGCGACTCGGGGTTGCGCAGGTCCTCCTCGCTGCTGATGCTCTTAGCATCCGAGGGGCTGGGCACGCACCCGTTAATGCTTTTGGCATTGAAATCTCCATTGTAATGGATGTAGTCTTTCACTAAGGAGCTCTCCAAGCTGTTGGAGGAGCTGGGGGATTGCTCTTCCAGGATCAGGTCTTGTTTGGAAGCGTTGAGCAACTCCCCGAAGGCNGCGGCCGTGGACGCCCGCGGCGCCCGACAGGTTCAGGGGGTCCCCGATGGAGGCTGTGAAGGCACTCATGGCACTCAGGGCGGGGATGGGGCTCGGCTGCGTGGAGCTGGAGCCGGCCGTGGTGATCACCACCGGCACGCCCTTGCTGGCCGCGTCCACCACCGCCTTGTAGATGGCGTCCACCGAGGCGTCGCCCGCGGCGGCGGCGGCGGCGTTGGGGTTGTCCTTGGCCTGCTGGCCCAGGGATGGGTCAGGTCTCGGCTGCAGCTCACAGGGGGGCTCCTGGAAGGGAGGAAGGAGAGTGTTGGAGCTCTCAGGAAGCGGCGCCATTCCCATCTGGGTGATCATTCTTTTGTTGAGGACGGCGGCGGCGGCATCTTCCTGCATCCTCACCTGGGGAGAGNAATTAAGGGGAAAATCAGGGGAAACAGCTCTAAACAAGAAAGGAAAAAAAAAAGCCATTTGTGCTGCTAAAAGAAGAGACAAAGAAGGCAAAATTTCAATTTGCGTGCCGGTGTGGGGGAAAGAGAGAGAGAGAGAGATGTGCATAGAGATATAAATATACCTTCCCCTCCTCAGCGTTCTGTTGGCATGAATTGTGAACCTCCTCTTCTCTGCCAAGTTTGCCAGGCCAGGAAGCGAGTCCTTTGATCTGGCCCCAGACCAAGTCGCCCACGTTAAACGTCCTCGGCCTGTAGTGGATGAGCTCGTGGGACGAGGGCGACTCGGGGTTGCGCAGGTCCTCCTCGCTGCTGATGCTCTTAGCATCCGAGGGGCTGGGCACGCACCCGTTAATGCTTTTGGCATTGAAATCTCCATTGTAATGGATGTAGTCTTTCACTAAGGAGCTCTCCAAGCTGTTGGAGGAGCTGGGGGATTGCTCTTCCAGGATCAGGTCTTGTTTGGAAGCGTTGAGCAACTCCCCGAAGGCCCTGTTGGGCTGCGGGCGGTTCCCGTTGATGTGTGCACATCGTTCCACAGTGTTCTCCAGCCTTTCCTTGAAACTCATCATAGTTCTTTTGTAATTGTTATACCTGAAATTCTCCTCCAGCATCTTCTCGCTCTGACAGTTCCGCTGCGCCAGCAGGGCCTGGTGCTGCTCCCCGGGCAGCAGCGCCGGGACGTTGTTGGGCCTCTCGCGGCACGGGCTGCCGTGCAGGTGGGCCGAGTGCTCCAGGAACTCCTCGCATTTCCACCTGCCGATCTCCCCCGCGGGGCTCTGCTCCCCTTCCCACTGCTTCTTGGGCGTGTTGCAGGCGGCCGATTTGTAAAACTCGAAGCCGTCCCCCTCGCTGGAACTCCGGCCGTGCTCCGAGCNTTGGGGTTGTCCTTGGCCTGCTGGCCCAGGGATGGGTCAGGTCTCGGCTGCAGCTCACAGGGGGGCTCCTGGAAGGGAGGAAGGAGAGTGTTGGAGCTCTCAGGAAGCGGCGCCATTCCCATCTGGGTGATCATTCTTTTGTTGAGGACGGCGGCGGCGGCATCTTCCTGCATCCTCACCTGGGGAGAGGAGAGGAGAGGATGGGAATTGCTGCTCTAACTCAAGCTGGATTGCAGCAGATAAAGCCTGCGGTTATTCACCACAGCACATTTCTTTTGGTTATACACCAGGTATGAGTTTTCACAATGAACAGGGCAGAGAGAGAATTTTAAGCCTGATTAGAGGAAGACAAAACCACTGTCTCAGACCTTGGGTCAGCAAGCTCCTGTTTTCTCTCCAGTCCCAAACAACTTCACCAAGGCCAGTATTCCTGATGCAGGGACACAGGACGGTTTGGGTGGGAAGGGACCTCAGAGCCCACCCAGTGCCAGCCCCTGCCAAGGCAGGGACACCTCCCACTGTCCCAGGGTGCTCCAAGCCCTGTCCCTTGGACACTTCCAGGGATCCAGGGGCAGCCAGAGCTTCTCTGGGAAATCCATTCCAGGGCCTCCCCGCCCTCCTAGCCAGGAATTCCTTCCCAACATCCCACCTAAGTTTCCTCTCTCAGTGTGAGCCCACCCCTCACCCATCCCTCCTTGTCCTGTCTCTCCAGTGCTCTGCAGCCCCCCCGCAGCCCCTCCAGACACTGGGAGTTGCCACAGGGGAGCCCTCTCCTCTCCTCTCCAGGCTTCTCCAGCTGAGCTGATCTCATCCAATCCCCTGCCGGAGCACAGGGTCACATCCAGCTGGGCTCTGAGCATCTCCAGAGGAGGAGAGGCCTCAACTCCACCACCTCTGAGCTCTGCTCTCAGCTATTCCTGCTCTTTCCTTCCCAGCATTGCTGTCCCTGTGTGCTCCTCGATGAATTCCTGAGTGCCATCTCTCTGCTTTTGGAACTGGTCCACACTCCTGTTTTCCCCTTTGCTGTGTGCCTTTCCCATGGGATCCCGTGGACTCCAGTCCCCGACATCCCACATCCCTGTGCCCTAAGCCAGGCCCTGCCACAGCAAACTGGCGCCTCCAGATTCAACCTCCTGAGCTTTTCCTGGTCCTTGGCACATCCACAGCCAGGGAACACGATGTCAACGGGAGCACTCCAGCAAAAACTGTAAAAACCACAGGGAAAATATTCCCAAAGCCTTTTAACTGCTCACTGTGATTATTTATATAACTGGGAATGGGACACAAAAAAACCCTGGCCTAAAGCGACCAAAATTCCTACAAGAGAGGGAACAGGCAGAGAACTGAGATTTTCCAGGGAAGCTTCTCCACAGCTCCTTTTTCCTGCAGGAAGGGCGAAAGCACTGCCTGGCCCCCTCTGCATTCCGCTCCTCAGCCCTGCACTTCTGCAGCAGCACTGAGGAACAACAAATCCCTACCTGCACCCGGGCTTTGTCTCCTATTTTTGCTCTGTTAACACCCACCCTGCATCTGGAATAACTGTGTTATGTGGAGAGCAGGGAAGTCTCGTTTTTGCCCAGTTTGTCACTGTTTGTTCACTCCAATCCCTGTTTTTCCGGGCTGCACAATCCCCATCACAGCTCTTCCCTCCCATTTCAGTGGGAATGCGAGAGGACTGGTGCACACAAGTCACTTACAAGAACTTACTAAGTTTCTAATTACTGCAAAGTGCTATCAGCATTTACTTCTCACTGCTGAATTATCAGAATGAGATAAATAAAAAAATTAGGATTATTTCTCTGTGATGGAAAAGAGTTTTGTTAAAATTCTGTAGTGATTGTCAGCACACAGAGGAACTTTCATTCAATACATGCAGCATAACTCTTTCCAAAGCAACTAAACCCAATTCCTAAGGAGAACGGGATAAAATTTCAATAACAAATGTTCCTGATTTGCAAAATCCATCAGCTACTGAAAGAATGTATCATACACAGTATACACGTAATTGTAGAATTGATGCTGTCTTAATCAGCAAAGAAACCCAAACCCTGGAGGATGGAGTTTTACCTCCTGAGAGCTGAGTATGGATTTAACATTCACAACATTGCTTGAATATTGATTTAATTCTGTTTTCTACCTGGAAATTCTGGAACAGACACGCCATGGGGTTTGGGTTGTTGGCCGGGCCAGGAATTTGGGGCTGGCCTTGAAAGCCCTGCATGCTCTGGTAGCCCTGGAGAAGGTGCGGCTGCTGCTGCTGCTGATTGGAAGGAAACATCTGATTGTTGTTGAGGAGTGACTGGAGATGGCTGAGCTGATGGTTGTTCAGAGTAGTGTTCAGAGATGACATTTCCCCTGCAAGGCAAGCACAGGCAAACACCACTCAGCAATTCCCTGCACGGCAGCTTCCCTGACTGCCAGGAAAACCTCTGGAAAACCTCTGGAAAACAACCCTGCTCCCCTCCATCCTCTAGGACGGGGCTCTCCTGCTCTTTACTCCTCCTCTGTTGGGTCCTCTGTGTCACAGGACTCCTGGAACAGCCAGGGCTGGCAGGAGGAGCTTCTGTGGAATTCCAGGCCTTGGAATCTCACCGAAGCAGTGCTGGGGCAGTGAGGGGGATGAGGAGGGGAGAGACAGAAAGAGACAATCATTCAAACCCCCATCAAAAGGAGTTTTTCACCAGCTGTGAGGGAGAAAAGGCTTTTTGGCTCAGCCATGTCACACAACACCCTAAACAACTCTTTTTTACGTTCTAGAGTAAAAGCTGAATTAATATTTTCTATTACACAAAAATCTCACTTTGCATGAACGTTTTAGCTCTAAAAAAAAATAAACGCGCTGTCAAACCTGACTTCATGAAATAACAAAGCTTAAAATACATCCGTTTTCGAGTTTTGTTTCTTTTTTAAAAATCAAAATCTTGTGTTTTCCTCAAAATTTCCATTTGAGAAGCCACTGTTAGATGTATTTCGTATGGAAGATGCCAAGTAGGTTGAGTTCACTGCAGCCATTTGGGTCGGGGTGAGGCAGTATTAAATCATTATTTAATTCCCACCAGGAGCAGATTACAAACAGAGGAGTACTCTATTATATGTTTTTGGTAAAAATAACCACAAAATCATCACCCAGGAGGGAAAAACTTTGTATTTATGTGATTTTTCATCGCTTGTTTTGGGAAATTGTTTGTTTGGCATCTCCAGCACAGCTACTCCCACTAACTCTGTGCTGCCACGGGCACTCCCAGATGACCCAGGTAAAAAAACCCCACAAAATCATCACCCGGGAAGGAAAAACTTTGTATTTATGTGGTTTTTCATCGCTTGTTTTGGGACGTTGGTTGTTTGGCATCTCCAGCACAGCCACTCCCACTAACTCCGAGCGGCCCCTCCTTGAACGACGAAATAAATCCAGCTGCTCCCACAATTTTCAGGTGGATTTAGTAAGCCTAGGCGGCAGAATTAACAACTTCCAAGATCAATAAGGCACGAAAGCAGAACGCGACCTCAATCTCTCCCAAGAACCATTCACGTCTTCTCGATGAACGCCAACGAAAAGGAAAAAAAAAGAACAACAAAAAAGGAAAAAAAAAAAAAAAAACCCCACAAGNGCGGCGGCGGCGTTCTGCTGCTGCAGCAGGTCGGAGATGGTCACGTTGAAGGATGGCACGGGGAGCATGGCGGCCGCCTGGGCCTGGTTCTGGAGCAGGGCCGCCAGCAGCTGGAAGTGCACAGGCTGCAGGACCTGCCCGTCCACGTCGCCGGAGAGGAACGCTAAAGCAGCATTGACGTTCGGGTTCAGGAAACCCAAAGGGTTGAGGTTGACCTCAGACTTGCCCTCTCCTGCCGAAGGCTGGAGGATGTTTAAGAGATTCTGGTTGAGGAGATGTTGCTGATTCACCGGCAGAGAGAGAGGCAGGGAATTGAGGAGGTTTTGATTCAGAGGATGCGGCAGATTGTTGTTGGAGGAGCTGTTCTGCGGGAAGTGGAGCGAGTGTTCGTGGCCAGCGAAGGGGAACTCGCCCCCCATGGGCAGCTGGCCCTGCTGCAGAGGGGTCCCAGCTGCAGTGGTGACAATGACACCGTCCTGGAGCACAGACGTGGTCTTGGTGATGGCAGCTTGGCTGGTGCCAGCGATGGCTATCGACGACGACGGGCCCAATCCCCCTGGAATGGGAAAAGCAGGAATATTAACAGGGTGCTGCCTGCGGNTCCCCCGGGCGAGCCGCACTCACCGAGCAGGCCTGTCCCCAGGAGAGGGTTGAGGAGCTGCGGCACCGCGGAGCCGCTGCCGAGCTTGGGCGGCGCGGGCGCGTTCCCCGAGATGCTCAGGAGCCCCTCGGCCACGGAGGCCCCGCCGGCCAGCGCCGACACCGAGAGCGCGGCCACCGCCGAGGCCGTGGTGGTGGTGGTGGTGGTGCCGGTGGCCTGCGAGGACGTGGNCAGGGACACAAAACAAATCCTTCTCCTGCTGCACACCAAGGACAACTTTCATCCCAAAAGCACAAACAAGGCTGGGCTGGAGGGAGGAACAAGGACGGGACCTCACAGCCTGAAGCTGGAATGGGACAATTAAACCCCAATGTGCAAATGGACCAAAACTTATAGAAGTGTGAGACCTCGTGACCAATCAGTGATTTCGTGACCATTTTGGGTCCACCTTGGGTGCAGCCCTGCTCAGGTTCTTCTCCTGCCCAAGGCGGATCCTGGAGGCCTTTCAATAAATCCCTGCTTCATTCCCCAGCTCTGCCCAGTCCCTGTTCCAGGCCACCCTTCCCAAGGCATCACTGGGAGGGCACAGAGCACAGGCTCCAGCTCCAGCTCCAGGGCACAGAGCACCAAGCTCAGCCCAAGCAGCCAGGGGACACCCAGCACACGGAAAAAGGGGCCGGGGAATCCAGACTGGAGTGCTTGAAAACTCATAATGGATCTGCCACGAGACGCTCCAGACACTCTGTGTCACATCCCGCTGGAGATTATGGTGCTGCGCACTTGTACTTCCCTTAAACTTCTTGGAGAGGGGTTCTAACAGCATTTAATTCACATATAATCACAGATTTTCAACAAAAATCTGTGGTTATATGTGAAATAAACCCCAAACCAAATAGAGTTAGTCATGGACCAGGTTGGAATTAACTACCAGGAAGGATTGCCGGAATGATGTGGGGTGAAAGACTGAGTCCATGCTCCACTTCCAGTTTTAATTCATTCATGGGGTTTTGGATTTTAGATTATTTAAGGCGTTGTTTTGGAGTCCTGAATTAAAAAAATACATGGTATGATGAGACTGTTCGAGGTCAGCAGGAATTCACAATTTATGAAGGAAAAATGTAAATTGGGGTGGTCTCAAACCCATCACTTGGGATGAAAAGAGAGGGCAACTGGGTAAATTTACCATGAGAAGGCTCAAAGAAAGAGTAAAAATGTTTATCTGGGTATCTTTATACCCCTTTAGCAAAGCTGAAATAGAAATTATTATTATTTTTTTACTTAAGGCAGTTTTGAATTGACAGTGGTCACTGATCTAGCTCTTAGGATGGGAGACTGAAAGGCACCAATGATCACAAAACAGTAATTCCCATTTTGCTGAACAAATACTCTTTAAAAAGGGATCTGCCAGCACACTCAACTGATAAGGACTGAAGTTTCTGAACCAAACCTTTACATAATTTTAAACTAAAATTACCATTTTTCAAGTGCTGTAATGTTGTGACAACTCCAAAAGGTGCAAAATGAACACAGAACACTTTGCAGCGCCCTGAACTCAAGAGAACAGATCTCATTCCTCTCTCCCAGTGCCATCACCACGTTTCAGCGCAGAAATTAAATAATAAAGTACCAAAAGGTGAGGTGAGAGCAAAGGGCAGTTGTAGAGCAGAGGAAATCCTGCTCTGGGTGAGTGGGTCAAAAACCTTGTTCACAAGGAGCGAATTTTATTTATTTATTTTTAGAAATAAAAATCAATATTTAGAACTAATACCACAAGGACTTAAAAATGATGGAAATCTGCAGGTTTAAGAAATTCCCAGCGGAAGAATCAGCTGTACCACTCCCCACTGGATGTGTTAAGGAGCACATGGAGAGATTTTTACTTCAGGCGTGAGGAAATTATTCTAGAGAGATCTCCAGAATATCAAATCTAGTTCTGGCATTTTCCAGCAGACCTCATCTCTGTTTGTCATTGATTCCTGCTCCTGTTTTCCATTCTGCCCAGGTAAATGATGCCATGGAAGAGGATTTGCTGTGCAGCAAATCTCAGAGCTGGAAAACTGCTGCCAGGTTTTGGGGAGAAATGGCTCTGTTTTCTCACCCCCAGTTTCTGAGAGGTCCAAAGTGCATTCAACACCTTTCTCCAGATTCATTAAGTAATTAATGAATTAATTTAAGTAATTAAAGAATTAATTGCTCCTGAGGAAAAAAAAAAGTCTTGATGGACATTCCTCCTGAGTAGGAGGCAGAAAATACGTCCTTATTTCAATCCAGACTGGAGAAGTTGGGAGTCAGAGAGGGGATGGGCGGCCAGACTTCAGAAGGAAAAGAGAAAAAAGAAAAATAGAAGAATATCCCCCCTAGCTTCAGTCCACAGCAGGAACTGGGCTGGCAGAGTCCTGGGTTGGGTGTATTTACAGTATTTACAGCTGCAGGCAGGGACAAATTCCTCTGTGGCACCGGAGACCAAAATATCATCCCAACGAGTCCATGTTCCAGGTGAGGACATCCATGCAAAGTCGTTTTCACTGGAATGTGGAGCTGTGAGAGCTTCCCAAAGTCTGGTCCCAGACCAAAGGACAGAAAGATGACAACAACCCCCAAACCCCCAAAGCTCCAAACCCCCTAAAACTCCAAATCTCCACCACCCAAGGGTCTCCTGTGAGCACTCCCAGGCTCTGCGATGACACTTGGGAGGTTTTGGATGTGAAATACAAACAGGAGCTGAACACCAAAAGGAAACCCCAGCTTGAATTCCCAGTTCCACAAAAATGTGGTTTTTTGGAGCCAGGGAACCCAAGCCCGTGTGAGCTCAGTAAACAACAGTCCTTCATAATCAGAATGAAGAAAAAGATGACGGAGTCAGACTAAAAGCTATAAAAGCCCAGGCCAAACCCAGCTCCTGCAGCCACGGACTCTGCCAAAGGTTCCTCTGCCACTTGTTGAGAAAAGTGAATTCTCTGCAATGTAGTGAAAAGAAGAAATATCCAGAATGCAGAAAAAGCAGATTTGTTCTCTTAGAGGGTCAAAGGAATGTTTTGGCAGTAAATAGCATGTACATTTTAAAAATTATTACTGATTTTATTTATGAACATTTTTAATTCTGCTTTCTTTTCAGAGCAGGTTCATTTTCCTGTGTGGATTTTAGCTGTGTTCCTTTTTTTAAAAGCATTGCTCAACGGGTGTCCTTAAGCAAAGACCAATAAAATAAATGGGTATAATGGAATCAGTTGTGTTCGAGAAGATTCACTTAAAATAAAGAAATCAGAGTGGAAGATATCCATCATTAATATCTCAGAACTGTTCATTCTAACCACAGATGTATTTTCCAAAAGGATTGCACTTAGAGTGTATTAATTAGAGGAGAATATTTCAAGTGCTATTTTACAACACTTTTCCCTGTGAGAAACTCTCCATTACACATCCCAGTATTTAAATAACCTCAAAAAAACCGTGCTGGAAAAAAAAAATAATCCCTAAAACAGGTGCATGGAGCACTGAGCAAAGGGAGAGTGCAGAACTTGCTCATTCCCCATCAACACCTGGAACATTTGTAGAGCTGAGCACAAGGAAATGGTTTAAGTTCCACTTCCTCAGTTCTTGCTTTTCAGAGAATCCCAGAATGGTTTGGGTGGGAAGGGACCTCAAAGTCCACCCAGCGCCAGCCCTGCCATGGTCAGGGGCACCTCCCACTGTTCCAGGGGGCTCCAAGCCCTGTCCAGCCTGGCCTGGGCACTGCCAGGGATCCAGGGGCAGCCACAGCTGCTCTGGGCACCCTGTGCCAGGGGCTGCCCACCCTCACAGCCAGGAATTCCTTCCTCAAATCCCTCCCAGCCAGGAATTCCATCCTCAAATCCCTCCCAGCCAGGAATTCCTTCACCAAATCCCATCCAGCCAGGAATTCCTTCCTCAAATCCC
>WBMY01013378.1:86665-181011 GCA_013397315.1 Donacobius atricapilla
CCAGCCAGGAATTCCTTCCTCAAATCCCAGCCAGGAATTCCTTCCTCAAATCCCTCCCAGCCAGGAATTCCTTCCCCAAATCCCATCCATCGCTGCCCTCTGGCAGGGGGAAGCCATTCCCCGTGTCCGTCACTCCAGGCCCTTGTCAATAATCTCCCTCTGCGTATCCCGTAAAACCACCGCCAGCTTTGCTTAGATTGGGCATTTTCTCGGCTGCTTTTCTAATTTGGAACCTTTGAAGTTTTGGAAAGCTTTGTTGGAATCTCCCCTTTCTCTCCTTGGTCATTCAAGGAACTCCTCACTCAACTCCCACCATCTCCATCCTTTCCCGGTGAAACGCTGCAGCTCAGGCAGGAGAAATCCGCAGGATGCTCTCAAGGAGTGAGTGCAGAGAGCTGACCCTGAGATCAGGAGGGTGTGAAAGCTCCCAGGATCGCTCAGATATTTTAATTACTCCCCCAGCTCAGAGGGGTTGTGACCCCTCAGCCACCACGGGGTCACCCAGCCACGGCCGAGGTCTCGCGGAGCTGCTGCCGCGGGGTGAAATCGGAATTAATCACGAATTAGAGATAAAACCTCCGAGTTTGCATCAACGAGGAGATTGTTCAATTAGTGATTGCCACAGCCTTCACCTCCCAGTGAAACTGCGGATGGAAAACACGGCCTGAGAGCCCTCAAAGATCCCAGACAATGAGTTCCTGCTGTGACTCCCTATTCCACCCCTTACCTGCCCCCTTGGAACCAGCAGTTACACATTCTGGCAATTATATTCCCCTTTTTCTTTCCGGAAATGGAAAATATTTAAGATCTTTATCCGGTATCTCCTTTATTACACTGCTTCCAATTCCAAAGAAACCATAATTCAGCAGTTACGCACAAGCTGCTGTCACCTGCTCTTACCGAGATCCTGCGGCGCCCTGAGGAATCACCAAAAATGGGCCAATAAATGAAATATCCCCGTCGGAGCCAGTTAAAATCCTGAGCTGCCCTGGTATGCAGCACTCCGTGCCCACGGAATGTGCTCTGCTGGGAAATATTCACCTGCCTGCCCAGAGCTCCTGGGCACCACGCTCCGTGATCACAGGGAGTTTTCCACTTAAAACAAAGCTGGAATCTCGGCCCCTACATTTTTTGGGGGAAGGGCAGAAGGCCCAGAACTATTTATAGAACGACAGAAGTCCATAAAATTTGGCTTTTAAAAATTTACTAAAATTAGGCTTTTAAAAAATGTAGTAAAATCAGGGTTTTTTTAAAATTAATTTTTAGACTTTAATACCTTTCTGAATTTCAGTCTTGGCTCTTCTCCCTGCCCATCCCCTGTGATTTTTTGCGTTTTCCCAGCACTGCTGGGTTGAAAATGACTTGGAGGGAAGTGCTGTGATGTGCTCAGCTGTCAGCAGAAAGCAGAGCAGTGTCTGAGTAAAAAACTGTCAAGACAACAGCACAGCAGTGCAGGAGCAGGAATTGAGGATTTTCTCACTTGCTCTCGCCTCTCCCCGCTCGCAGCTGCGGCAGATGCATTGCAAATGAAGGAAGACACTCCACTGTGAATTTGGGAGGCTAAAAATTCAATAAAAAGCGTTATTTCCTCCAATAATCCCCACTCCTCCCTCTAGCAAGGGCTGGAGCTGCCCACTGGTTCCATTTTCAGACGTGTGGGAAACCCCACTGAATTAATTCCGCTCTTCTCCGTAATAATATCTTTAATAAGACTCATCTTTCTACATTAATTTGTTATTATTTTTTACGAACTCCCTGGCTTCTATCACTATCAAATCCTAGAAAGTTTGGCAGTTGAAACACCAAGCAGGTAGGGGCCTGGTTAAGTCAGAGATTGTCAACTGTTGGCAAACTGGAATTTTAAGAGGTAAAACAACACCAGAAAACCCCAAGCTGTGTCCAAGCAAGCACTGAACATTTTCCTTATTCTTCACAGTTCTTATCTGAATAGCAAAAAAATCACTTCCCTCTCCCCAAAATAATACCGAGGGAAAAGAAGTTATTATTTAGAAATACGAATGGGAAAAAGAAGCTGGAAATTTAAGGAACAGTGACTCCTTATCATCTCTCCCAAGCAGGGAAAAGTCCCTCTGGATGTTTCTATGAACCCCTAATCAATGGCATATTTAAATTTGCTTTATAATTAGAAGATAAAGTTCTCGCCGTCCTGTCTAGGGGTGATTCCAGCTTAATAAGAGATTTTTTTTCTCAGGCACAACAAGTCCCAAAAAGTTGTCGGATACTCTTCTGACCCAGGAGTCCAAAAGTTCTTCTGATTTTGTAATTCTAGGATATATAAAGTAATTTCGGGGAAGCAAATCCAGACTTGTTTGCTTTAATTTGTGTTTTCAACAGTTTGCACTGAGGTGATTAAATCAAAGCCCCCTAAACCCCTTCTTTTTTGGGTTTGGTTTCCCAATGCCGTGCTCCATTCCCAATTTTCTCGGCTGCATTCAAACAAATTCCTCTCCTCACTCTCAGTGCTTGGTGTTCTTTGCCTCCCTGTTCAATTCTATTTTGCTGGTTCTATTCTGTGCATTTCACCAGGAAAAATTCCCATTCCAGGGAAGGAATTACAGCCTCTTTTTTTTTTTTTTGCCAAATCTGCCATTTTTCTGTCACTTCGTAACTTCTAGGCTTAGAGTTTCTCCTATTTTTTAATGTTAATATTTGAGACCACTGCTCACCTTTATTTGCTCTGGTCATTGAGGTTCCCTTAATTTCCTTTATCAGCTGTACAGAGCTTTTATTCCCAAATATTTTCACTCCTTTCCATCCATCCCATTATTTATTCCTTTCTTAGCAGGATTTGGATGTTGAATGTTCAACACTCAAACACAGATTTTCTACCCCATGAACCACAGGTTAACAGCAAGAAAAAGATAAATAAATAAAAACCTACAATCAAATCCACCACCCAGTGATGCCGTTCCAGCCTGCAAAAAAAACAAATTCCACCACACACACCCTGAAAATTACCTGGGAACTAAAGATATTATCTGTGGAAGAAGAAAACAAGAGCTGGAGTACCAAAACTTGGTCCATGTGGTTAAAATATAATTAAAAGCTTAGGCAATAACCAGCTAATTGTGGGGATTCACAGGACTTTTTTCTCTCAGGAGCAATTTCTGAGGAGTATCTGCTCTGAATTGCTGGCACAGACACAGAAAACAGATTTAGCAATTAAAATATTTCAAAACAAAGGGAAAGAACCAGCCACAAACTGAAATATGAACATGAGAGGTTCCTTTAGACATCTTCCTCAGCTGAACTGCTCTTGAAAATTCAGTGTACAGGGGCTTTCACCAGCTCCATCCCCAAAGCTAACACCGGAGAAACCCCAAGATTCCTCTTCCCAGTTTTGTTACAGAGCTGAATGCAGGCTGGCAACTCACTTTGATTTCAAAAACTTATTATTAAAATTACTATTAAATCAAAATTATTATTAAANAAGAACATTGCCATTCTCCTGGAAATCCAAGAGAATTCCCCTCTCTGGATCCTCACAGCCTCCAGACTAAACTTCACCCCAGAGCCCTGTGCCGCTCTGGCAAGAGGCTCAGGGAAGGTTTACGCCGAGTTTTAGGGAGGAACACAAAGGTAACACGACCTGAGACTTCACCTTAAAGAGGAAAATATTCCGCAGGCTCTACCGTGGATATTCAAGAAATAATTAAATGCAGGCTGTGTATGCTGCAAGCACCAAGCTAAGGGAACATCCGGCAGCAGAGAATGGAACGTTTCCCAACTTCCCAGCCTTTGCTTACACGGAATTTTACCTTTTATCTTTTAAAAAAGGCCTGAAGTGTCACTTGAGGCTCTGGAATTCCACGGCTCCAACCCTCTCAGCCCCCTCAGAGAGCGGGAATGGCAGGAGGAGCCTCCGGTGGGGTCATGTCCCTATTCCTGCTCCTGCAGGGGTCAGAACCGAGCTGGCTGCTGATGCTGGGACCTTTCTTCAGGCCTTTGACTCATTTGTTCCGTCGCATTTGTATTTTTTGGGGGGGAGATTCAGCTTGGGGCAGAGCGGAATTGCAAGCACAGGCTCTGATGCCCAGGGGGCACCTCGGGAGCCTTTGGGAGCGCTGGGAACGCCAGGCGAGGTGGGGAGCAAGGGGTTCCTGCCCCAGGGATCGCCTCCCGTGCTCGGTGGGACAGGAGAGTGAATTCCCAAGGCAATCCCAGACCTTTGCTCCATGCCAAGGCTCGGGAGCTGCAGCAGGAAATGCCCCCTGCGCCGGCACAAGGCAGAAATGCCACGCAAGGACCGAGAGCTGCCCGCTGTGACCACTCCAGGCAAGAAAAAATCAAACCTTTTGTATGCCAGGGACGGGGAGAAACCCTTAAAAGTCATCAGGAACCATGGCCAGAGTAATAGTAGGACATTATTTGACTACGATTCAGCTTTTCTGTAATTCTGTAATTCCCTTTTAAAGGAGGAAGCTGAGGAATGCAGAGCAGGTTCTCGCTTGGGTTAATGAGAGGCCACTGGAACACTTTGGTGAGACCTGGGTTTTCACTCCACTGCAGAAATTTACACCACTACCATCTTCTAAGAGTTTGTTTGATCAGTAATAGTCAGTAAAATTCACATTTTTGAGCTGAATGCTTTCTCTCTTTAAACCCCCCAGAGATGATAACAGCAGCAAACCCATTTCCTCTCCAAACCCTCCCTGATGAACAAACCAGGGAATCTCTCCCTACACTCCTCCGATTGTTTATTCAAGCATTTAATCACCACCTTAGTAAAATTACCTCAATAAAAGCAAACACAGGCTTGGCATTGCCTCCTGCTGGCCCTGAAAAGGGTTATTTTGTACTTTTCGGTACTCCCAGGATCTGCTTCAATCTCTGACATCACCTCCTTAATTCCAGCAGGAAAGAACTCGTGGATCACCTGGACGTGCACTGCCAGGTGAGCAACAACCTCTTGGGCTCGGAGCAGGGGCAGGCTGCAAAACCCTCCAATTTATTTGGAGAAGTGACAAAAGAGGGGTGGAAATGTCCAGAAGTGAATGGATTTTATTCATGGAGAGGGTGTGGAAGTTGGCAGAGCTGTCACAGGAAGCAGGCCAGGATGGTTTTGTCCAGAAAAAGGGAGATATGGTTTAGTTTACTGTCGCCCTGATTTTTTCAGCCCCTCCTCTGTTTCACAGTTTTTCATGGTTTGGGTTGTTCTCGAGCTCAGGTGTGTAAACACTGGCAATGTTTGTCATAAATTCAAGGAGAGTTTTCATTCCTGTTCTTAGAGCTATGGACAGCTGCTGGACAGTTGTCCTGACTGATGGGATGGGGAGAGGTGTCAGCCTTCTCCCCCAGTCCCTGGCCTTTGAGAAATAATATAAAATGGAGTCAGATCTTTTTAAATAAATCAGTTTTCATGCCCTCTCACCAAAAGTGTGTGTGTCTGTGTGACAAACAGCGTCAGTTTACCACTGTTTTGTTTTTTTCCTTTCTGCTTTATTTTTGAGCACGTGGCTTTCAGCACGAACCTGTGCGCTCGACATTTCTGAGCCTGAATTTCAGCTCGCTGACCATTGCCGGCTCCTTGCCCAAGGGAAAGCTGCCAACAGTTTCTCTTTCCAAAACATCTCTCTGCGTGTCTCAGCACAGGCTCAGCAAACAGTGTTCCCTTTGCCAGAACAACTGTCCCAGGGGTTGTTTCCTATTCCTGAACCCATGGAGAGCAGTGTCAGTGCCATGGAGCAAGAACAGACCTTTTTACACAGCGTGTTCTAAAAGGAACTGCTGGGATTGGAACTAAAGCCTGAATTCTCCTCTGACAGCTCCATGGAGTCAATCCATTCCGTGTCCCACCCTGACACGGACCGGGTGCGCTTTTCACCGGGACAAACCCGAGCTCACCGAGGAGCACCTGAACCAGGCAGCCCGGAGTTGCCGGGACGGCAACCCGGGCGAATCCGCTCGGGACGACACCTACCTGCTTCGGGGCTGCTCTGGTTGCAGCTGCTGCCGACGCTGCCGGGCATCGCGGGCGTGGAGGGCGCCTGCAGCCTGGCCTGAGCTGGGCTGGGGTGTAAGGAGCTCCCCAAGGCCAGCCCGGCCTGGGGGAGCATCCCGCAGCTCCCGCCGGCCTGCATCTGGTTGAGGAGCCCGGCCAGGTGGTTGGAGGGCGCCGGGCCGGGGCCGAAGCCGGGGCTGGGGTTGGGGCAGGGCAGCCCCTCCCCACGCAGGGGCAGCGCCGGGGCCAGCGCGGGCTCTGCCAGGGGCAGCTGGCTGCCAGGGCAGGGCAGGGCGCTGCTGGAGCTCCCGCAGCCCGAGGAACTATTGCTGCTCCCGTGGGAGCTCTGACAACTCATGGACTGCAGGAGCTGCGACATGGAGCTGATGGGGAAGGAGCTTTGACTTGGCTTTCTGATCAGATCGGCCCCGGCTTTGGGAAGCCCGGAGCTGTCCAACTGCGACTGCCTCAGCAAGCTGAGCACCGTGGCGGTGGGCTGCTTCCTTTTCCTCAGAGGATCCTTTTGCTGAGACATCAGTTTATCTCTCAGTGCCGCCCGGCCGCTCTGCCCCTCCGTGGTGGGCAGGAGCACGTTGGCAGCAGGAGGGAACATGGGATTTAAAGTGCTGTGTCCTTCGGTGCTGCCGCCGCTGGCAACGGCTCCAGAATTGCTACTGCTGCTGTTGTTGTTACCAGCAAGTTTATTTTGATTTGCTAGCTGTGCTTTGGCTGCTGCTGAGAGTAAACTGCTCGCTGGAAAAGAGGCAGCGTTGTGCTGGTTCAAGATCTGATTTAAAGGCATTCCCAGCAAACCAGGCTGACTCTTCAAGGAACCGCTTCCAGCCGACGCAGCGGGAAAAACTGCATTGTTTGGAGGATTTAATACATTACTCATTCCAGCAATTAACGGGTTAGGGATGTCCTTGTACTGATTAAGTCCATCGTGCTTGGTGGAAGGGCTGGATGGCATGGATGGCCTCGGCGACCCTATGGTTGACCTCGGGGACCTGGGAGGGACTTTGATCCCACTGCAGGACGACTGTGGAGGCAGCAGGAAGTTCCCGTGATCGGAGGAGGTGGAAGAAGAGCGCGATCTTTGGGGAGAAGCCTCGATCCTCCCCATGCCGGGCGCCATCGCGTGAACGGGGGACGTCACCGGCGACGGGGACAGGGACGTGGAAGCCGAGTGCTGGACCCTTTGGACGTGAGCGCCGTGGTTCACGTGGGCGGGTTTGACGGTGGGCAGGGGCAGGTTGCTGGGCAGGGGCACCACGGCGGGGGGCATGCTTACATTCATCACGGGTACCTGAGAGTGGACACTCGAGTGGAAGGTGGTGGGGTTCATGATCACGGGGTTCTGGCTCGCCGGTTTGCTGGGGATGGGGTCCAGTATGCCAAGCGGGTCCTTCTCGGACGTTAATGGCTTTTTCTGAAGAGCACAAGAAGGCGGAGGAGGAGGAGGCGGGGGCGTGCCTTGGGGGGGTTTATGGTGGAACATCGCTCGCGGTATTTCCAGACCGGCCGAAAAGTTACACAGGGGTTTTTTCATGACCGGGCTCTTGGTGGTCAGGGTGGGGGAAAGAGGTATATTAGTCCTTCCAGCCATTGCACAGGATGACTGTATGGGCGAGCCGTGGAGCATGACTGACGGCGGGGACAGGGGCGTCCTGCTCATGTGGATAGGGCTGGAGTTGGGTGCTCCGTGAAAAGCGGGATTGTTCCTCGTGAAGACGTCGGGGCTTCCCAGCGGGTCAGTCCTGGGGGAGATGGAGCCGTCCCCGTAGATCTGCGACCCCGAGGAGGCCGGGCTGGGCATTCCCCCGTGACTGCCGCGGTACGGAGACTTCTGCCCCAGTTCATTGCTCCCCAATCTCTGCCTGGGATAGGCAGGATGGAGCTCTGCTTGCTGGCTTCCAGCCATTTCTTGCACATAAAGCCTACCCATGGCATTAGATGCCCCCATCATCAACTTGAAAGGAGTCTTACATTCCGGCATCACAGAATTTGTAATTCCTTCATGCGATTTATTCCTCACCGACCTTGGCGTTGCTGCTCGAGTGGGAACTACTGGCGTCGCACCTGGGATGGGAAACACACAACAGTTACTGGCTGGAAATCCAGCCTCCCACGTTTCAGGGCAAAGCTGCAGAGGGAGAAAATATTCCCAAAAGCTCAGGGAGCCTCTGGCTAAACTTCTGCTTTCGCAGAAAGAAACCCTCGATCGCCGCGCGGCGGCTGGAACGGCGCCTGCTCCCAACTACACAGCTGTAATCCCGTATCCCCGAGAAATATGGACCATTTTAAACCTTTTCCCTTCCCTTTTGCCTTTTCCAGCCACCCCTTCCAGCCTCCTCTGGCAGGAGGAGCCAGGCTGTGGCAGGGAAAAGGAGCCTCTGGCACCATCTATTGAGGACAGGAGGAACAAAGCCTGTCCAGCATCGAGAATCATTTCCCACAGAAAAGGTCCTGTCCCAGATGCTGTCCCTGAGGGGGGATCCTGAATGCTCTCTGTTTGTTTTCAGGATAAAAGCCTTGGGGATATTTGCACACGATGGAAGAATTCCCTGTAAATCCCACTTTTGAGGCTACACCTTCCAACAAACACAAGACCACTTTCCACCTTTATTTAAGAAGATTTTTTTCCAATGTTTTATTTCCAGACTAGAAGCACAAGCAGCTCCAAGGCTGGGGGACTTTATGACAGTTTTTCTGCTCTGGGACTTTGCAATTCAGCTCGGAGTGCTTGGCACGCAGCCTCTGGATGTACAAAATTCAACTGGAATTGGGAGCTAAAAATTCTGTGTTCAAATGAACTCAGAGGTGCCTTGAAATTCCTCTGCTCATCTTTCCTTCAGCCTGGTCAGACGGCACTGGCAGTGCTGCCTTCATCCTATTTGCTCCAGCGTGAGAGAAATAAACATTTCCCCGTCTCAAAATACAACCAAAGTCTCATTTAGGGGACAAAACTAAAGGCTGAACTGCAAAATAAAATAATTATGAGAGGCCTCACCTTGAGTGCTGGAAATAAGCAAATGGTCACATATAAATGAGCAAAAAATTTTGCTTATGAGGGGATTTATTGGGGAATTTTCTTCTTTGCTTATGCACAAAATTCTGACCAACAGAGAAAGTAAGAGCACATAAAGATATAAATTACCTCCCTCATTTTGCCTAGTTTTTTGAAAAACAGGAATGTAATTTAAGTACTAGTCATTGAAAAAATTAAGCAGGGAAATGCACAGAAACTTGGGAAATTGGACTGTCGGTTAAAAACAAAATTACAGTGAAAGGAATTTTCAAGAAAGGTTTTACATCCTAAATTTCGACATGAAAACGCAGGAGCCCATGAGTACTATGAACAGCATGGGGATCTCAGCATTGGCACTGATTTAAAACTTATCATTTCTTGGTTTTCTTATGATTGTTCCCCTTGGAAGTGGGCGGAACAATTGGCCAGGCGCCCCCCCAGCAGCGAGGGGTGCAGAGAGCTCTGAGGCCTTTTCCCAGGAGCTGCAACACCAGAGAACAGAAATACAAACTCAGCCCCCTCCCCTCCTTCGTCCTGACCTCTGGGATTTGTAATTCTCCTCGGAGCCTGCTCCCGTGATCCTCACAAAGCCCCTAATTCTGCATGAATTTCTGGGTTTGGAGCTGTTTCAGTGCTAACTTTGCTTTCACTCCAGGTCTCAGGGAGCCCCCTGGTTTTACAAGTTTGGATCTTTTGTTTGGAGAAAACCTGTCAACTTCAGCCACCAACAAACTTCCTCTTTTTGTTTTTTTTTATTGATGGGGATAATTAAAATGCTAATCCAGGTTGGTGGCCAAAAATAATCCTTGGGAAATGACAGTGGAGATCTCCTCTTGCTGTCTATGCTCCTTTACAATACAATTTCCCATTTAGCCAAGTCCTTAGCCACATCCTAATCCCTTCATAATCACTTTATTCTGCTCCTCTAATTTCCCATGTGACAGAATATCAGACATATTACTACAGTTCCAAAAGATGAGAGCTAATGTATTTTCTTTGTCTAGAACAATCTGATATCTTTTCCAAGAAAATCACGCTCTTAGTCTGGGCTGACCTGCTTTTAGACTCATTTTCTATCTACCTCCATCTCTGATTACTCCCTCTATTTATTCCTCCAATCTGCTTATTTTTTGCACTCACAGTCAGACTTTCGGGGTGGTTTTGCATAGTAATTGTGTGTATAAAAATCAGATTATGGCATGATTCTGCATGATCTCGTTGTACTCACTTGTTCCACCACCAGGACTAGTTAGAACCAGTGAAGGATGTGGTGCTTCCATGCTTTTATGAAGTGTAGCCACAGCAATAATTTTCCTTTTGTGAATGCATAGTTTGGTGACATCTTCGTCCGCTTTAACATCTTCAGCAGTTCTCTGCTTCACAGCAGCTCCAGGATCAAAATTAAAGACCTGGCAGTGAAAATTCCAGCGTTTAAAATAATGACTACAGGCAACAAAGCCACCAAATTCACATAAATTAGGAGTTTTATTTGGAGGATAGAGGAATTTTCCTCCCTTCCTGACTGCTCCTACGCTGCCCAAGAGATTCCTTGACAAGATATCTGGGAACAACAAATAAAAAGTGAATGTATTTATAATAACTGAGTCAGATCCTCTCCAAGAAGGGAGCAGAATTTTGTATTTGAAGGTCTAACTTTGGGTGGACGCCACTTGTTTTAGAGCTGATCTGAACAGAGTTTGAGTCACCGGCATGGGTAGCTCATAACTATTATTGCACCTAGATCCAAAATGAAGCCGTGCTTTACCTTGGGAAGAACAAGAGGACATTCTAGGCCACACTTGCACGTTCCATCAGTCAGCAAGTAAGTCTTCACCTGCTCCAAGCAGGATAATAAAGACCCACTGGGACTGCAAAGGAATAGAAATGATGAATACGAGCTCCTGGATCGGTCAGGACTTGTATCTGCCCACAAGGACAGCGGGTAAAATCACATTTCGTTTTTTTTTCTCAGAGTACTTCTTGCTTTTATTCAAGAATTGAGATAATACTTACAAAAAAAAAAAAAAAACCAACAACAACCCCAAAACAACCCCAAAGATATTTTGAAGGAAACAAAACTGTTGCAGCTGGGTCTCTTTGTTGCACAATGTCTGGTTTCATTCACCTAAAATTTCGACCTTCTCACTGAAAGTAAGAAATATTACACCAAGGAGCCAGGCCAGCGAGCTCCTGATAAACTGCACTCGGATTTCTCCAACTCCCACCAGAAAATCATTATCTCCACATCCCAAAATAGGGCCCTGGGAACTCTGTTACAGCAAAATCACTAATTCATAAGATGAAAGAGAAATTCTCGTGTCCCCGGCTTGTCGCTCGCGCATTGCTCTTTGCTGCTGGGCCAGCTGAACTGTTTATCTGGAATAAAACACTGGTTATTAATGGCAGCTGCAAACAGCCCCCAATTCAAACAAAAACAGCTCAAGGGGAGTAGTTTGGATCACGACGACACTCCTGACTCAAAACTCCAAGCTCGGATGAACTTGGGTGCTTAGAATCCGACACATGAACACCTCATCCTGCACGAGAACCGAGGCACGCCTAAAGCAACACCTGCAAGTGACACTGAAAGTTCTGCTGACAGCTTAAATAAGTCATTCCTCTGCCAGGCATGCCCTGAAATAGCTCTTTTGGGGAGAAGTGCTCAGGTTGGATCTGCGTAGCACTGACAGTTTGGAGCGTGAGGAAGATGAAAGATCCATCTAAAAATAAAGGCGCAGGTCTGGTGACTGGTCAGGAGTGAAACCCTCCCTGCCTGAAATCCCTGGGGAGCAGGAGGAAACCGCTCTTTACTCTTATTTGTTTTAATTAAAGCAGGATCCTGTCTGATCCCTTTGGATGTTCCCACCTGTCCCGCTCATGCTCAGCTCAAGGCAAACTCCACGCTGGAGGATGTAACAGCTTCCCAAGGGAGAATCCCAGACTGACATTTGCTCTGGACCATCCTGTCTACACCCCAAATCTCTCCAGACACTTCCTCAGATCCTTAAAATCTCCTGTTGGAAGGCATTTCTGGGAATATGCTCTGGAATGAGGATGCTGTGTTATTTGCATTGGCTAAAAAAGGCTGCTTTTCTTGGGGTATTTTTAGAAAGAAGCGATTTTAAATAACCTTGGTGCGCTGTTTGCCTGGGCACACATAACCAGCGCCGGCTCCAGGAGATCCTGGAATAAAAAGGAGCGTGCTGACAAGCAGGGAGCGGAAAGGAAGGCCAATCCACTGAATCTGTGGGATGTGGGATCCAGCATTCCTACTGCACACACACACACGCAGGGTTATTTGTCCACAAAACCCAACTAAATTTTAAAAAGGGCCATTTTTTCTCCCCCGTTTCTGCCTTGATCCTGGGCAGAGCTGTAACTGCGAAGCCTCTTCTGTGCGAGCACAAAGTTATTGACACTTCTGCAACACAAAGGATAATCTACAACTTCCTTGGTGAGAAACTGCCACAAAATCCTGGAATTCCAGACTGGTTTGGGTTGGGAGGGAGCTTAAAAATCAGCTGATTCCAACGTTCCCCTGCCCCAGGCTGCTCCCAGCCCTGTCCAGCCTGGCCCTGGACACTCCCAGGGATGATTCGGGCCCTCCTTAGCAGCTCTGTTTTGCTAAGAAAAGCCCTGAGAGTTAACTCAGCGCTTCTCCCAGGTAATGAAAACCAGTTAATGAATGGATTTAATCTTGATTTAATCCAAAGCAACTGCTGACAGCTGACAGGAAAGCGTCCGTGCGTTCTGAGGAGGCACAAACGGAGAGAGTCTTTATCCAGCTGGGATCATCTATTCCACTTAAATCATGTCAGATCTTAATATATCCACTAATTTTCCCCGGGATAGCTGTGGAGTCAATATTGTTTGACCTTTGCCGGCCCCCATGAAGGCTGTGCATGCTGGCAGGGCAGCGAGGAGGTTGTGGAAACTCAATCCTGGAGGATTCAGCTGCCCTCAGAGCCCCGTGCACGCTCCGTGTCAGGCAGGGGATTGGATCGTTGGATTTCCATCCTTTCCGACCAACGTGTCCCGCTCAGGGCCCTGCACCAAACAGGAGGCTCAAATCCTCTGCTTCATCAGAACACCTCAGGGAAGGCCACCAGAAAATTCACCAAAGAATTAAAAAAGCACACATTGCAAAACTTGGGAAGAGGGCAGGAAGCAGCTTCAGCAAAGCTGCTGTGTCAAACTCGTTAGGGCTGAGGGAAATGAGTTTCAAAAGCTGGTGGGATCATCAGGTACATAAAAATACCAGAAAATTCACCAATGAATTAAAAAAAATACATTGGAAAACTTGGGAAGAGGGCAGGAAGGAGCTTCACCAAAACTTGTTAGGGCTGGGGGAAGTGAGGTTCAAAAGCTGGTGGGATCAGCAGGTACATAAAACTACCAGAAAATTCACCAAAGAATTAAAAAAAATCACAGTGGAAAACTTGAGAAGAGGGCAGGAAGGAGCTTCACCAAAGTTGCTTTGTAAAACTCATTAGGGCTGGGGGAAATGAGGTTCAAAAGCTGGTGGGATCATCAAGCACATAAAAATACCAGAAATTTCACCAAAGAATTAAAAAAGCACACATTGCAAAACTTGGGAAGAGGGCAAGAAGGAGCTTCACTAAAACTCGTTAGGGCTGGGGGAATTGAGGTTTAAAAGCTGGTGGGATCATCAGGTACACCAAAATGTCAAAGCATTATTTTCCTGATGTCTGGATATAGAGATTATTGGGGCAAAAAGCCCCTAATCCACCACATTTCCTTTGCCATGGAGTAAGTGAGGCAGAGGCCGAGTGAATTAATGAGAAATACAAGGGCAGGGTGGTTTCTCTTTGCCACGGGTATCACTGGCGTGGACTGGGTCTGATTCTGCTAATGGAGAACACAAACAAGAAATCCTGGAATGCATCTGATCCTTTATGGTAGTTTAGTGTAAAATTGGAGTGTGCTCTGGCTCATTTAAGACTTTTGTATTGGTAACACATAAAATGTTGGGAGAAGTGGTTATTTTCATCACAGAACAGTGGAAGAAATTTAAGCAAATAACTGACTGATAATCACACAGACTTGTGAGATGCAAACCCAATGTCCCCACATTTTATAAAGCTAACTTTGATCCTTTTTCCAATAACATTTCATTTAGGCTCTCTTTGTCTGAACACATTCATTTCATAGCAATTTCAATGCCTTTCTTTGTGACCATTCCAGGGCAGAGCAAACAAAAATCCAATAAGCTATGAAAATAAACAAAGTACCTAAAACTTTGGATTTAGGTTTCTGTTCTTGGGGTTTTTTTCCCACATGAGAAACGTGAGGGATCCATAAAAGTTGGGAGAACATCAGTGACAGTGAACACAGAACCTCCACGGGCACAAAAAATGGGTTTGGAGCTATTGAGTGGGCACATGACTCGAATTTAGTTTGAAAAGAATCACAAAATCACAGAATGGTTTGGGTTGGAAGGGATTTAAAGCTCATCCAGTTCCAATCCCTGCCCAGGGACACCTTCCACTGTCCCAGGTTGTCCCCAGCCCCGTCCAACCTGGCCTCGGACACTTCCAGGGATCCAGCGGCAGCCCCAGCTTCTCCGGGAATTCCAGCCCAGCTCCTCCCCAACCTGCCAGGCAGGAATTCCTCCCCAAGATCCCACCTAAATCTACCCTCCTTCAGCTTCCAAGGCCACCTTGCGCTCGGGGAGCGACAACTTTTTGAGTTTTGGAGCGGCAGGCAGGAGCTGAGTGGGGAATTCCCTGCACATTCTGGCCCAACTCCGGCAAAGACCAGCCCAGCCCCTGGCGTGACCTTACCTGATGTAGAGAACTCCACTTTGGTCCACCCTCCGCTGCCAACCAACGGGAACTTGCACTGCTGGTGGCCCTCCATCCGTGTCCCCTCCGTCACACTCCTTCCCACCATTCATTTTCCTGTTTCTGGTTATGAGTCTTCAAAGGTATCAACAGTAAGGTGATATCCTTTTACTACATGTCATCCTGGCCTCCCAAAGCAGGCCCTGCAGCACAGCTTTCCCCAAATCCTACAAAGTGCATCGGGAGGCTCCAGCTCAGTTTGAAACCAAGTCCTCAAAAGTGGCCATTTTGGTTAATGAGTCACTTTCCCATTATAATCCACATTAAATACGCAATGTTTTAACTCCTTATATATTCATAAGGATGAACTATATAGATAAAAATTAGTGCTTCCAACTGGGGAAAATCATAATTCACCAATCCTTTGTTACCTGTCAGAAAGGAGAATGGGGAAAAGGAGAATTTCTAGTTCAACAGCATGATGGCTCCAAGCTTGATGACTGTCTAAGATAACTTGTGTTTCGTGAAAGCTCGTCTCATTTTTATAAACATGAGTCAGATCCGATACCTCCAGGTATTACACCCTTTATATGCCACATTCTTTTGAGTTTCTTTTTTATCTTCTGGTCATGATCCAAGTTGTCTTCTTGAGTCCCTTTGCTGACTCCTTGGCTCCAACCGAACAGCCTGAAAGATACAGATGTGGGAAACACGTGAGCCTCCCTCTCCAGCCTTTCAGCCCAGCGCAGGAGCTCGGGGAGATGTTTACAGCTGCAGCCATTTCCAGGGCTTCAAATCAAAATTTTAAATGTCAATGGAACCATCAAAATAAGGCTCAGAGCGAAGAGAATCCTGCCAGCATTTTCTATTTATACGTGGATGTAATTGAGCTGCATCTTAAAAGCTACAAGAGTGCAACTGCTGGTAAATAGTTGATGTGGAGTTTGGGTGAATTAAGGGATGCATCTTTTCACTGAATATTTTCACATATGCCTCTGTTCAGAACGATCAGCAGATGACTAAATTAATGCCCTTTAAAAATTGTTTAGAAAACTGAATGGATTTCATGAGAAGGAAGCTGCTTCCAGGCTTTGAGAATATCCATAAAAATGCAAACCTCCTGCATTTCGATTGAATTAAAATAATCATCTCACCAAAAAATTGCGTAATAAAAAAGGGAAAAGCCAGCAGCAGTGACTGATCTCTGAATACCTCTGAAACAATCTGAATATCCTCTGGAATAATTCCCCTCAGAGATTTTCTCTCCTGACAGAAGTTGTGTCATTCCCCCCCAGATAGTTCCTTCAAGCTGACCAGGTGAGACTTAACACTTGGGACTGGACATTTTATTAAGGTGAGACAAACGTGGAATATGGGATTGAAACAGTAAATACACCAGAAAAAAGCAATAATCCTGAATTCAAATACAGCATGGCCCAGATGACTGCTGTAGAAACATCATTTGGAGATTTTATTTGGAATCAGGTGTCAATCCCACCTCACTCCCAACACTAACATTATGCCAACATGTTAAAACATAATAAATGTTATAGACCTGACTGATTTTAATAAGAAAAGGGTTTTTAAAAAACCAGAAATGGAACATAAAGACATTTCTGCAATAACACCACATTACATCTATATTTAACAGTAATAACAGCTCCTTCCTTCAAGACCACTAAAGGAAGACTACAGAGGCATAAATATAGTCCTGGAAAATGTTCCCTTAAGTACCCTCATGCAGAACATTCCCTTTAGAAGTGCTGCTTAGAAATGTAAAGTTCCAAATGCTCCGAAAAAAAAGAAAAAAAAAAAAGCCTCACCAGGGTGTTTCCAAGGATAAAAGGAGCTGGTTGGCCAGACCCCCTCGACTGCGGGGCCGGAACCCAAAGAACAGTGAATTGGCCCAAGGTTGGAATTTGTGAGCTTGGAATTTGTGAGCTCGGAGGTTTTTCCCAGCCTTAATGAGGGTGTGATTCCTGCAGGATGAAGGCTCCTGGGACGGGCTCTGCTTCCTCCTCCCGGGCACTCCAAGGGATGCAATCCCTGGCCAGCCCAAGGCGGGGAAGGGACAAGGGGTCGGAGAGCTCCGGCCCCTCCGAGCCCACGGAGGATGTCCCGCGGACCCCTTGCCATGGTCCCTGTCGCGCCTCCTAGCAAAACAATCCACCCTTTCACCCCCCAGGCTGCAGCACAGAAATAGGATTTGGAGAGCTCCTGGCAACAGCTCAGGTTTTCAGCGCAGAAATTTGGGGGTTTGAGTGGTTTTATCCCGATTAAGGAGGGAGCAGATGAGGTTTCATCAAAAGCGGGCCAGAATTCACCTCACTGCTGAAAGCTGCAGGGGCGTTTTTACTGTAGGTCCCATGGAAGGCTAAAACAGGTAAAAAAAATTTCCCTGTTATTCTGAATAACTTGAGAATTAACCTTCTGTAATGCAATAAAATCAGAAAATTTATCAAATACTGGGAGCGCCCGGTGCAGGGGAAGTTGCTCATGTCTCAGCCCAGCCTTGCTGTGGCTCCTGTTGCTATTTAGGGCCATTATGAGCAAATAACATCCAGCAGTTGCTTATTTTTGCAGGAGACACCTCAAGGTAACTTTTTATTTCCACAGGTTTTGTAGGGTCCTGCCTCAGCTCTCATTCCACCTCCACCACAGGATTCTCACATCTAATCAGATAAATTTTGTCTGGACTGCACCTGGGGAGAATTAAGACTGAAAAAAGCTTTAAAAAAAAAAAAATCACTCAGCTGTTTAATCAATGGAAAATATTTGAATATTTTTAGGAAAAAGAGCAGCGTTAGGTGGGATATTGGGCAGGAATTGTTCCCTGTGAGGGTGGCAGCCCCTGGCACAGGGTGCCCAGAGCAGCTGTGGCTGCCCTGGATCCCTGGCAGTGCCCAAGGCCAGGTTGGACAGGGCTTGGAGCACCCTGGGATGGTGCGAGGTGAGGATTAGAGGATCTTTAAGGTCCCTTCCATCCCAAACCACGCTGGAATTTCACGTTTCCGAATTCTGCTCTCCTCCAGGTACAAATCTACTTCAACCCCCACGCTCCCCTAAGCAGGAGCAGTGACCAGAGCTGTTCCCAGCTCCCAAATTTGACCTTTCTGCACAATTTTCTGCGCCGGGAGGACACCCCTGGGCGCCTGGGTGTGGTGAGATGGAGCAAACAGGGCTAAGGCTGCCTGGGAGTTTCCAACACACACATAATCCGTGTTCTGTAGGAAATGCTCAGGGAAGTGAGATGTTTTTCTCTAAAATCCAGCACAGTTCCATGGGGATTTCCACAAAGTAAAGCCCCCAGTGACCTCTGCATGCTGCTGCAGGCACAAATGGCTCGAGTAAGAGGTGCCCCCATCCATATTTCCATGCTGAAATTCCATTCATAAGCCATACATGGAAAGTTCCTGGGCGTTATTTGATTTAATTAACATAATAACACCACACAACTCAAGCTCTACTGCTCCAGAGATTTCCAACAACAGGACAGGAGGGAATGGCCTCAGGCTGGGCACTGCCCAGGGAGGTTTGGGGTGCCCATCCCTGGGGGTGTCCCAGGAACTCCTGGAGGTGGCACTCAGAGCTCGGGGCTGGGGACAGGCTGGGACAAGGGCACAGCCGGGACTCCGTGACCTCGGAGCTCTTTCCCAGCCTCATTCCTGGGATCCTGAGCAGCAGAATCCCAAAGGCTTTTCCCAGAAGGGAACATCCATCCAATCCAGCCCCAGCAGCAGAGGGGTCCCTGCCCCAGCCCCTTCTGGCAGGGAACATTTCGTGTTCCCCCACAGCTCCAAACCCCTCACAGCAGCACCAGCAAAGGGGCCTGGAAGTCCTTCCAATCCCATTTTTGCACTTTGGGGGAAATTCTTCCTGGAAAGGGAGGTGAGGCCTTGGAAGTGCCCAGGGAGGTTTGGGGTGCCCATCCCTGGGGGTGAACCAGGAACTCCTGGAGGTGTCCCAGGAACTCCAGGAGGTGGCACTCGGTGCTCTGGGCTGGGGACAGGCTGGGACTGCCTGGTCCTGGAGGGTTTTTCCAACCTCCGGAATGTTGGGATTCCCTGAGGGCAGAGCCCCCCCATCTCCTGATGCACCGTTTTCCCCTTCCCCATCCAAGCACTCCCTGAAGTGCTTTGGACTGGGATGCAAAGTTTGGACTGGGATGCAAAGTTTGGACTGGGATGCAAAGAAGTTGGATTCTGGACCAAATCCAAAGCATTCTGGACACTGGAAGGAACCCAAAGGCCTGATTCCCATCAGCCACGGGATCAATCCCTCCCCTCAGTGATCTCCAGACAAGTCCTGTTATCTCGCCACGAGGAACACGACTTTCCACATCCAAACCACCGAGTGCTTTTTGCCCTGTGCCAGCACATGATGTTTAGATTTGTTTTGCAGTCCAGTTTCATTACGGTATCCTTCCAAATACTTCACTGGAGCACTTCGCAAAACTACAAGAAATTCCTTCCCCCTCCCTTTAGCCCCCTTGACCCCTTCCCCGCATGGAAAATTTCTGCTTCATTTTCATCTGCTGGAAGCGTGGTTTCAATTTCTAACGGGACTCTCTCCCCTTTTTTGAAATGTTGGACTTCAGGCAGCCGCTTTGCACACTCAGCTGTTAATGTTTACTTGAACAATTTCTTCAGTCAAGTGGGGAAAAAAATAGGAAACTCGCTAGGATGTAAAAAGAAATTTAGATTAGATATTAATTGTCTGGGTTCCAATCTGTTACATATGATATGAACAGTATTGATTTCATTAGTGAGTGGACGCTGAGCCAATTAAGACAAATTTTGAGAGGTTGATATTGCAAATCATGGAACGGTTGGGGTTGGAAAGCTAAAAAAAAAAAAAAGCCCATTTTGTTCCATCCCCAGGGACACCTTCCACTATCCCAGGTTGCTCCAACCCTATGAGTAATAAATTTTTTCCTATTCAAATGGAATTTAAATCTCTCCCTTGTCCTCCAAATACTTTTGATGCTCCATTACTTTTTTCCTACACGAATTTGGAAGTGCCCAACAATTCCAGAGGTCACAAAAGGGGCTCCACAATCCCTGCCTGGCTCTCTGAGGCACAAATCCCACTTCCCACCTATGGAACGGGCACATTTTGGAGACCAAGCTTTGCAGACATTGAGAAAAAACACCCAACACTGCTTAGAGACACAAATTACAATCTCATTTTCCAGGCTTTCCTTTCTAGCACTGAAAAACCTCCAAAATGAGAAATGCTCTCAAATCACAGTCCTGGGGTTTCAGAACTAATAAGAAATTTTAGCTGCTTAAAAAGCATCCCTTTCAAAGCACTCAGTGAAAAGGAGTTTTTATTTAGTCACCATTTGCACATTATTAATCTGTTTAAGTCTATCAAAGCAATTAGCCAGGATTCTCCTGTATCATCTAATTAGATACAAATGTTGCATCATTTTTTGGGAATGCTTTCCCCAGTTTGAAAAGCAGCCTTCTCCTGACTAATTAGATCAGTGGTGAATACTTTATGAGGGCCTATTTTTAGGCCAGTGATTCAACAAACAAAAGTGCCTGAAGTGGGAAGGAAACCTTGAATCCTTCAGGATTCTTTTCCTTGCGGTGGTGTCCAGGGCCATGGCACAGCTCTACACACGGTTTACTCATGATTTACTCATGATCGTATCGCGATATACTCGTGATACACTCCACCCTTCGGGCTGGAAACAGATCTCACTTGTAAATACAGAGTATTAAGAATATTTTGCCACAACCAGAAAACTTCTCTGCACTGAATGACTTACTTAAAAGGAGCATTTTAAATTGCCCCCAGTGCCAGCTCACCTCACACCAGCCCAGCCGGCTCTGATAGTGAGCTATTCCTAACTTCTACAGCAGTTTTATATCTGTAACAAGGTTTACATTCCCTCATTTTACACCACTCTTGATGCTGCGGAACTTTTTAGGATTGGAATTTCACCACTCCATAAAAGAATTCCCTGCAGGTGTCCCAGGAACACCCGGGTGCAGCACTCGGTGCTCTGGGATTGGTCACAGCTCGGACTCAGCCTTGGAATCCTTTTCCCCCTGACAGCCACGGGGATGAATTCACCCAAAATAACAAAAATCCAGGAGGATTCCAGGCCCTCGTCCCTGCTCTCCACACCCAGGAGCCCCTCTGGATGTTCCCCAGCTCCCAGCCTGCTCTCCCAGCACGTGGATGGACAGAAAACTTTGGCATCTCTTTTCCCAAGCCTCCAGGACCAAAGCAGCCGCTTCAGCCCTGCTGTTCAGCAGCCGACACTAAATAAAACAACATGAAAACCGCTTTTCATGGAGCAAAACTGATTTGTGTCCACGGAATCCAGCTGATCATTTAGGAGCACGTCACAGAAAGTGGAGAATTTTGCATCAGGGCGCTGTGAAGTCATCAGATAGAAATCTGATAATCCTTCCCAGCGGGGGAAAATCAGAGTATCCTCAATTTTGGAGATTTAATTGGGCCAATAAAGTCATCCAAGGCAAGGGACAGCTAGGCTGAGCTGGGAAGGATTCTTATGGATAGCACCAATCCTTAAAATCTTCTCCCAGGATGACTTTTAACCCATCTTTCTGCACAATTCCCAAAGCTGGGAGCAACTGAGGCTGTCCCTGCAAGGAAAGAATGGACAGAATTCATCCTCTCAAGACACAGAGACCTCTGAAAGGTCACAAAAAAAAACAAAAAAAAAGAAAAATAAAGCAGGAAAGAAAAGGATTTTGGTTTTAATACTCATTATTGATACTCATTCCTGGCTGTTCACTATGAATTTATACTATTTATTATTATTTATTTATAATATTTGTTATGCCCACCCCATGGAAGGCCAGCCAGGCTGCTCTTCCAGGCTTTCCACCACATGGATTTTTTTTCTTTCCAAGGGAAATAGGGCGGAAGTGTGCCTGTGACTCAGTGTCAGCATGATGGCAGCACGCAGATTTTGTCAAAATTAAGGTTAATATTTGGTGTACGCCAGAAATCAGGTAAGAATGAGGTCACTGCCATCCAAACCTGTCCCAGGGAATATCATGAAATGGAATATTGCTGAGCAATATGTCAATGAGAAGTGGAGAAACTTCACGTCCACTTTATTTTAGGGGAGTTTGGATAAAGAAATGAGGAATTTTCTTTCAATTCTCGTGTTTCAGGCTCCCAAAAAGCTGCTATTATTCAGCACAGGTCTGCAATGCTTTTATAACGAAGGTTATATGAATTTCAGGAATTTTTTAAAGAGTATGTTCTGAAAACATCGAATAAAGAGATGCAGAAATTGAGGAGGAAATAACTATTTGCAAGTGTTCAGTTCTGCTGGACATTATTGACTTAGAGGTTACCAGGGAAATGGAAATTTGCGAAAATAAAAGATTTAATTGAAAAGAAAAAAAAAAAAATTTGAACGGAACTCTTTTCAAAACTGAGCATGAAAATTCAATTAGATTTCAGCCAATTAAAAATCAGGAAAAATATCAAGATTCCTGGAAAGCCGAGGAAAGGCTCCGAGCGCTGGAATAACAATTTTTGAATAGCCCCAGATCTCCATTAATTTTGAGACCAAAAATGAAGCAATAAATGGCAAAAATGAAGCAATAAATGGCAAAAACGAGCCCCATCCTCCCACGTTTTCAGTGCTGAAGTCTCAATAAACAATATCAACCTCCCTTGAATCAGACACCTGAAGCTGAGCACGGAGCAATATTTCAATAATTTGAATTATTCAGCCTGAGTTCCTGCGCTGGAGAATGTCAGAACAGTAGCAAGATTACAAATTAAACCCATAAATTATGTTTTTTGTGCCAAAGTAGTAATCACGTGACTGGGCTATTTTTAGACCCTTGGACTTTTTTCTCCAAGTGCCCCCCCCTTTTTTTTTTTTTCAACTGTTTATTGAATTATGTAGCTCTGCTCAGCAATTTCCCTGATGAAAATCCATTTAAGGTATTAAAAAATATATGGGAACAATAAAAATCAGCTCTTGAGACACCTCAGTGCAAACCCTCCTGTCTTATCTGGCATAAATGGAATAATATTGCAGAGTCTGGACTGCCTCTGGACCCTGAAAATCTGATTAATCTCTCCATTAGCATATAATTACTTACTAATTGAATGTAGAACTATTTGGAGAATTTGGCCCCACTGTTTTATTGGAGAGAGTTTTCTCCGTTTTCTTAAAAAAAAAAAAAAAAAAAAGATACAAAAGTTTGTGGCTATTTAAAAAAAAAAGCATTTTTAATCCTTTTAAATGCCAAATGTTTCCTTCTTGCTATAGCAGAGATTTATTAGCTATGAGTTTAATCATTTTTAAATCAATCTCGATGAAGATTTGTATACATGACCTTTCCTTCTCCAGCCCCTTTTTCTACTCACGCTGCTCTGAGTCAGCTCTTTCCCGAACTCACCATTTGATTTAAAAATGTTCTTGCTCACCCTGCCATTGGAACAGCCCCTTTTGTTTTGTTATTTAAAAGCTCTGAAGCCAGTAAGGCCCCTAGAAAGTGATTTTTGATGTATTCATTAAGGGTAGGACAGGGGATTGAAATGAAAATGAAAAAATCCCGACCTTTCTCCTCATGAAGCGTTAGACTGAAGGCGGCTCTGCTCATCTTGTTCACTCCAAGCTGGAAAATAATCAGTTAAAACAGAAAATAAGCAATAGTGAGCAACACACTCCACCTAGGATGTTAAGATTCCAATATTAAACGACTCTTAATTATTTCTTCATATTTATAAACACTTAGAAAGGTTTCTTAGGATAAATGACGAAATAACTACTTCCACTTCTTGTTTTGTACACATTTCATTTCTATCAAACACCACAGCATGGAAAAAATAATCTAGTATTTAAGAAACTGCAAATATATGATTTCTTTTGACAAAAATCAGCCTTACTCCATTTATTCTGAATTCTGGCAGCACAGATGATCAAAAATTCTTGCCTGTACACACCCCCCTACCACTTTTAAATAAAATTTTGTGCTTCAGGAGTGTCTGGCTGCTCCAAGCCCTTCACTCAGATTTACTTTTCGGCAAGGCAAGGTATTTTTAACCCACTAAAAGGCGCAAAGTGCCCCCAAGTTGGAGTCTGTGTATTCTGGGGATGAATCCTTACATCGCCGTGTTCACACCATCACCTCGGTCAGGACGAATTTCCTCGGCCAATAAAGGGTGAGGAGCGGAGCCTGGCTCCTGGAAAATCCAACAGTTGATTTTTAGGAGAATTCAACTGCTCCAGAGCAGTTCCTCGGAGGGGATTTGCCACCCAAACAGGAGAAATTTCTTTTTGAAGCCCAGCAAGGTGGTACCTGGTGGTGCTGCTCAGCTCTGCCCTGCCACCTATCCCTGTGAAAAACTGATTTTCCTGCAGGAGAAATACCCCCAAAGCAGCCAGAAAAAGTTTGATTCTCTTCAGAAGGAGCTAAACAAAAGGGTGAATCACGAGTCAAGCTTGACAAGCAGAAGAGAATTCCAGCAGCTCATCAAAGCAGGGCAAAGAGAAATGAGAGTAAGGCACCCAGAAATTAAAACCATGTGGCCCTTAAAGGATGAAGCACATTCAGGAGTCGAGGAACAAAGCTCCAAAAATGATAAGAGCCTGGCAAATGCACTGCTTCATCCCAGCTGAAGGACAATAGATATATCACAACTCAAAGCAGTTCTTTATTCCCTGAAAGTGTCCCCAAAAAACGGCTCTGGAATCGCCTCATGCAGATATTGGGGATGTTCTGCCCACAAAAAAGTGAATTTTGGGGGGAAAATGTGGGCAAAGAAGCACCGAGGGAACTCCTCATCACGACATATTTAACATTTGTGCTGCAGGTATTTATTTTTCGTGTTCCTCTGCACCAGCTCCTGCCCTCGGCCCACTCCCAAAGGCTGCTGAGCCCACATTTCCCTCTGTTTGAAATAAGAGCTTTTCCGAGCAGTTTATTGAAGAAAAGAAAGGTCCTTTGGTTCATTTTTTACTGCACACCTTCAACAGGAAGGTGTTGTCAGGAATGGAAAGGGTCTGCAGGGAAATGAGACAAATTTAATCCCAGAATTAAGGTGACAGAATCGAAGTGAGGATGTGAATGAAGATGTCAGGAGAGCAAAACGCTCAGCCCATGGCCAGTGGGGAGGTCAAAAATACTGAAATTTTCTCTGGAACCTCCTCCTTCTTGTGTTTTTAAAAGTTTCCTGACAGCGGTAGATAAAATATCCCGGTTTTCCATCCATATTTGCAGTCAGATATGAGGTAAAACAAAAAAACCCCTTTGGCCTCTTTTCTCTTTCCATCTCTCCTAAATTCCACTTGGTGCAAACTGAACTTGCTTTTTAGTTTTTTTTTTTTTACATCTACAGAGCAACCCCCACCCCTGCTTTGATAAAACCCTCTTATCTCTTTTTTCTGCCCATCCTACAGTGTTCCCTTTTTTCCTACAATAAACAAACCCAGCCCTTTCAGCTGTTCTTTAAGAGCCCTGACTTCTAAATCTGGCAGGGGCTGGTTGCTCTGCTTTGCATTCCTCTGGCTAACAGCAATTTAAATAAAATCTATTTATTCAAATTTAATAAGCAGACATTCAAATTGATTTTAAAAGAAGGAATAAATATTTTAAATTCTTTTTTTTAAATTATAAGGGTAGGTCCAGTATTGCAAAACATCTCCTGCCTTTGATCTCACCAAGAGCAAACACCCACCAAGAAAATCTGGGATATTTTTAAGGAATGAAGAGATTCCAAGGGAAGAAGAATCCCAGAATGGTTGGAGGGACCTTGAAGCTCATCCCAGTCCAGCCCCTGCCAGGGACAGGGACACCTTCCACTGTCCCAGGCTCCTCCAACCTGGCCTTGGACACCTCCAGGGATGAGGAATCCACAACTTCTTTGGCAATCCTGCGCCAGGGCCTTGCCAGCCTCACAGGGAAGAAGAGATTTACAGAAAATTCCAGCAAGGAATTTTGGGAGCTCTTGTGTCAGCTCTCCCTAATCAGGGACAGCTCTCAAAAAAAAAAAAGATTNCCTGCAGGAGAAATACCCCCAAAGCAGCCAGAAAAAGTTTGATTCTCTTCAGAAGGAGCTAAACAAAAGGGTGAATCACGAGTCAAGCTTGACAAGCAGAAGAGAATTCCAGCAGCTCATCAAAGCAGGGCAAAGAGAAATGAGAGTAAGGCACCCCAAAATTAAAACCATGTGGCCCTTAAAGGATGAAGCACATTCAGGAGTCGAGGAACAAAGCTCCAAAAATGATAAGAGCCTGGCAAATGCACTGCTTCCCAGCTGAAGGACAATAGATATATCACAACTCAAAGCAGTTCTTTATTCCCTGAAAGTGCCCCCCAAAAACGGCTCTGGAATCGCCTAACGCAGATATTGGGGATGTTCTGCCCACAAAAAAGTGAATTTTGGGGGGAAAATGTGGGCAAAGAAGCACCGAGGGAACTCCTCATCACGACATATTTAACATTTGTGCTGCAGGTATTTATTTTTCGTGTTCCTCTGCACCAGCTCCTGCCCTCGGCCCACTCCCAAAGGCTGCTGAGCCCACATTTCCCTCTGTTTGAAATAAGAGCTTTTCCGAGCAGTTTATTGAAGAAAAGAAAGGTCCTTTGGTTCATTTTTTACTGCACACCTTCAACAGGAAGGTGTTGTCAGGAATGGAAAGGGTCTGCAGGGAAATGAGACAAATTTAATCCCAGAATTAAGGTGACAGAATCGAAGTGAGGATGTGAATGAAGATGTCAGGAGAGCAAAACGCTCAGCCCATGGCCAGTGGGGAGGTCAAAAATACTGAAATTTTCTCTGGAACCTCCTCCTTCTTGTGTTTTTAAAAGTTTCCTGACAGCGGTAGATAAAATATCCCGGTTTTCCATCCATATTTGCAGTCAGATATGAGGTAAAACAAAAAAACCCCTTTGGCCTCTTTTCTCTTTCCATCTCTCCTAAATTCCACTTGGTGCAAACTGAACTTGCTTTTTAGTTTTTTTTTTTTTACATCTACAGAGCAACCCCCACCCCTGCTTTGATAAAACCCTCTTATCTCTTTTTTCTGCCCATCCTACAGTGTTCCCTTTTTTCCTACAATAAACAAACCCAGCCCTTTCAGCTGTTCTTTAAGAGCCCTGACTTCTAAATCTGGCAGGGGCTGGTTGCTCTGCTTTGCATTCCTCTGGCTAACAGCAATTTAAATAAAATCTATTTATTCAAATTTAATAAACAGACATTCAAATTGATTTTAAAAGAAGGAATAAATATTTTAAATTTTTTTTTTTAAATTATAAGGGTAGGTCCAGTATTGCAAAACATCTCCTGCCTTTGATCTCACCAAGAGCAAACACCCACCAAGAAAATCTGGGATATTTTTAAGGAATGAAGAGATTCCAAGGGAAGAAGAATCCCAGAATGGTTGGAGGGACCTTGAAGCTCATCCCAGTCCAGCCCCTGCCAGGGACAGGGACACCTTCCACTGTCCCAGGCTCCTCCAACCTGGCCTTGGACACCTCCAGGGATGAGGAATCCACAACTTCTTTGGCAATCCTGCGCCAGGGCCTTGCCAGCCTCACAGGGAAGAAGAGATTTACAGAAAATTCCAGCAAGGAATTTTGGGAGCTCTTGTGTCAGCTCTCCCTAATCAGGGACAGCTCTCAAAAAAAAAAAAGATTCCGAGTGAGCTGTGACCATCAGTGACTCCATGTGAGTGCTGCACGCATCAGTTCAGAGGGGATCAGAGAGAATTCCACATTTCCTCTGAAGAACAAAGTGCTGATAAGAAGGAAAATGTGCTTAAAATCCTTATTTTGATCCAACAAACATTGCAGAGCCGCTCCGGTGACTCACTAAGATGCCCAACACCACTGGAGATGTAACTTTATGTAAAAATAAAAACACACACATTCCTTCAACTGGGCCACTTCAGATTAGGGATCTCTTCAGCCTTTTCTGGAGGGATTTAAAAAAGCTTTGGAGAAATCTTAAAGCTATGGAATTAGCCTGGTATTTATAGCTCCGTTTCCAAGCGTGTTCTTTGAGCTTCCTAGGACGCTCCTTTTCCCCATCTGCTGGTTGTTGACATGGTGTAACCTTGTATTTTGATTAGGAAAAGCTGGAAGAATCAGAGCATCTGATTTGATATTGTGCTGGAGAGGTCTGGCTCCATCTCAGGCAGCTCCACTTCGCCACTCCAACACCATGCGGGGCAGGAACGGTGCCGCAGATTTTCCAGCGGAGAACTGGGGGTTCTGTTGTTTGATTATGTCAAAATATGTTACTCCCAATTACGACTGATGCTCCAGCTGAATCACGGCAGCACAAAATGGTGGTTTTTTCCCCATTAAAACGCTGTGCTTCCCAGGCTGGCTGGATCCCATCTCTTAAACTGAGGTCAGGAAAGTTTTTTGCTTTGTTCTCGTGTTGAAATGTCCATGTTTGGGTGCACTGCCTACCTTCCACCAAGGCATGAACTGCTGAACTGTTTACCTTTCTACTTCAGCACCATAAAATGTTGAAGATGCCTGATCTTCTGTGGTTTTTTTTGGTTGTTGTTGTTGTTTTGTTTTTGGTTTTTTTTTAACGTTGCCTCAAATATTTCATCTTAAAACCTCGCCGCCGCAGCGTGAAACTACCAAAACCAAAATCCAAACTTTCCCAGCTCAACAAATGCACTGATTTACCTTGGGATACTCACCTACATCGCTTCTCATGGTCTTGCTTCAAGTTATCTTGGGGGATCTTTTCGGCTTTTTAAGATTCCTGCTGCACTTTGAGCTTTGCTTTAGACAGTCTCCTGTGGTGCTCTCGATGATGGGCTCTGTCCATCGGGGCCGGCGCCTTGCCTCCCTCCAGCCCTCATCTGAGGAACTCCTGCACCCCACTTACATCTGCTGAGATAATCACGGCATTTCAATTAAAACCACGGGCCAAATGCTTTCATTCCACTTTTCCTGATTGCTTTGTAAGCCCCGACACAATTACTTCGTAGCACAAACAAAGCAAGATTTGTTTGGCAGGAATGGCTTGGACTGGAGCTGAAGATGCCTTTGGAGTTGAACTGATCCACACAAAAACCCTGCAGCTAAAAGGGCTGAGTTTGGTGTCACTGTGGACACGAAATCAGACCACACAACTCCAGAGTTTGTCAGGAGGCTGAACCTGAGTTTGTGAACAATTTGAGCTCTTTATATCCTGGGTCACTAGAACTGAACTGATTTGTGTTAGCGGTAATAGCCATTCAATCACATTGGCCAGCACAGAGACATCAAATGGTCTCCACCTCCAAAGAGGAATGAAAAACAAGACAGAGTTAGCAAAAACATCTCTCTGTTATTTACAGAAAATTCCATGAGAATGGAGTTTTAGAAATCAAAACACCTCAGGCTGAAAATCCAGGGCCACAGTTTGGAGCTGGGCTGCTGCAGAAGGCCTCGATGAGGTAGAAGGTTCCACCAGCACCAACGCTGGGCCATAAATGCTGGGCCATAAATGCTGGCCCATAAATGATGAGCCATAAATGCTGGGCCATAAATGCTGGGCCATAAATGCTGGGCCATAAATGAGTCTTGGCTCAGGTACGGGACACCGGTGAAGCCCCAGGTGAAAGGGAAGCTGTTGGATCACGGAATCCCTGAATGGTTTGGGATGGAAGGGACCTTGAAATCAGCCGATTCCAGCTCCTGCCATGGGCAGGGACACCTCCCACGAGTCCAGGTTGCTCCAAGCCCCACGCAGCCTGGTCCTGGCTCGTTATTCCCTAACCTCTGCTCGTCCCTGGGCCATTTCTGTCCTTCCTGCGCTGCTCCAGAGGCCGGGTCCCTCCAGCACCGATTCCCTGCTGGAATCCCTCGGAGCCCCAGAGGAGCCAGCAGCCTGCCCAGCACCTGGAGTCAATTCTTTGGGTTCTTCCAGAGGTGAAATGTGGAGCTCATTAGGTTACAGGCATAGCCCAAAAAGTTAGTGGGGCCTTTAAACCCTTGGATCCCAGAGCCTGAGGACTCGGCACAGGCACAGTTGGGCATCAAATTCACAATAATTGGGGATTTCACATTTTTTCCCAAAATAAATCTTCATTAAAACCAAATGCAGCATCAATGATTTTTGAATCCTTCGGAAAATGGAAAGAATTAGTTCTGATTTTCAAATCACCTCTTTGGAATCTCTTTTAAAGCCATTTATCATCACAGTGAAGGTCTGGGTTGTTGTTAAAACCTTCTCCTGTCACAGAAAACCCTGACAGAAAATGGGAATGGAAAATTTCAGACAAGCCAAACCAACAGGGTACAACACAACCCTGTGACAACAAAGTGCACTGGCTGTGAAACCAAACCCAGCATTTCCCCGGATTATATAAGTATCTTAGTGAAGTTCAGAAGCAAAATCTGCAGTTTGGCTTCACTGATTTCATCACTATCCCCAATTTAACTGAGTTTTCAGTTGATCTTCCCAAGTTAAGTGCAAAACTAGGGCTCAGCAGTTTGTAGAAATGGGCATTAATGACTCTTGGTTGTCTCAAACTGCACTTACCAACCTGGCAGAGCCTTGCAGGAACGGGTTTTTTTCACATGCAAGCTACTTAAAATAAAAATTATTAACTCTGTAAAGTTCTTCCCCAATCAATATGACTTTAGAAATGACACCCTATAAATTATGAATATATATTTAGGTATTCTTAAGCACTGGGGCACTAGAAAACTTCACTGCTGAGGCTCTATAAAGGGTTTACCTGTTTTTAATACTAACAAGGAACATTCAGTCCATAAATATCATTGACTATACATATTATATATATATTATCAATAATATTATTGACATTATTGAATGGAAGTATTTCAAGACATGACCATTTTATGCAGGTTATTCATATAATCATAATTTATCTTCACAGCGATAAAAACAGATAAAAAGATGGCATGACCTACCATTAAAGGATTTGCATAAAAATGTATTTCAGATCATAATTCCACTATGGATATAACACTCCTCGTATAAAGTTATTTATTAATGTTTAAACACATTGAAAGGTATTGATCAGAGACATTTTTATGAAGAATTCCCCATGAGCATAGAATGCTAATCACAGCAACCACTGTAAAACTCTAATTTACTGGAAACAATTCCAATAGATGGCCGAAAGAGCCCAAGAATAAAACCTAAAGTCATAGAAGGGCTTAAAAAATCTGGGTCGCATGGCCAGTGCTAAGGACTGGAGGGGCGGCAGGGAAAGGAGCTTCCTTTAAAGGCCTCGAGAAATCGACAGCAAAGCCTCAGAAAAATTCATTTAAATGGATAATCTGATTTCTGAATTTATCAAAATTAAACAGCAACAATAAATTAATGTTAAAATTATCTGTACTGAGCAGATGGAAATGGATTTACACAGCGATTACAGAATTTGGGGTTGTTTCTGATTCCATGCACATCCCTAACAATACACTTCCCAAAAAGTTGCAGGAATCCAGCGGTGACTTCATTTCTGGGGGAGACACATCTGTTTTTCCAGAGCCTTTTGCTGTCTCCTTCCTTTGTGAGCTTCCTATTTACATAACAAGTCTGTGCTAACAGATTAAAAAAATCCTGTCCCCATCTAATCTCTCCAGATACAAACAATATTCTTACAACTACAGTATTTGGAGGATCTAAAATTAAAGATACTTTTTATGAGCAAACATGAGAAATACCAAAACCTGTTATTCCTGTACGAGCAACAAACTGAACTTTTTAATTGTGCGCTGTCACAAACGAGTAAAAAAGAGGGTGGCAGCCAGCCAGTTCTCTTTTCACTTTAGCTGGGTTTTAAATGCATTTCTTCTAAATCAAACAACTTGATTAGTGGCTGTTTCTCAGGTTATTTTTCTTATTTACTCTGTGGCATAACTGAAAACCTCTCCTCCAAACCCGTTAATTCCAAATGAGAGCCATGAGCTCCATGCTGGAAAATAACAGCAGCAGCTTTTGTTTGGGAGCATCCAGTTCTGTCCGATTTTCTTTATAGCAATTGTTATTTTTATTTTGTTAAGGAAAAATAAGAAAAAAAGCCACACAAAATTATATTTATTAATGCATCGTCTTTCATTGCAGAGAAATCAGAGCCCCGGATTGGTTTGGGTGGGAAGGGACCTTAAATCCCATCCAATCCCAACCCTGCCATGGGGACACCTTCCACCACCCCTGGGTGCTCCAAGCCCTGTCCAGCCCGGCCTTGGACACTGCCAGGGAATGGGAATCCTCTTCCTGGGCTGTCAGAAAGAGAGAAAAAGAGAGAATTCACCTACCTGGAATCAGGAAGACTGGTGGGTGTAATCCTTTAGGATTTGGTGGTTCTCAGAACGTTAGGGAAGAATTAGAGAAGTGCTGTTTCTTCAAGTCTTTGTGGGGTTTTTTTTTGCCCGTTTTGTTGCGGTAAAGCCTCTTCTTCCTGCAATAAAATACACGTTGTACTAAAGGGAGATTTGCAGAAAGGCAAATTATTGCTAAGTTCCCTCTGTGCCCATACACACAGAACCAGGAGAATTTCCTGCCGTCCAGGTAGGCTCCAGGTCTGGCCGTGTCCTCCCCTGCTTTACACTTGCAGAGAATTTAAGGCTGTAAAAACAGAGCCCACACAGCTGGAGAATGGAGAAAAAGGACTTTAAAATGAGATATTCTTGAGAGGATCCACCACGAAACTCCGGAGAACTAAAATAGCAAAAAGACGCCCAGTTTTGCTTATTTATATACGCATCTCTTTTTATATACACTCACACACATGGACATTTCTATAAATTAATATAAAAACCCCCCAAAGTAGTTTAGAACCATTGAAAGTAGGTTACAGACTTGTGGACTATTTTTTTTCCCCAAATGCCTTGTAGATTTTCCCCCTAAACTAAGCAGAATTCTGTGACTTGAACACGTGAGGGCAAATCACGACCTTGGTCTAAGCATGGCCTTGTATTTAATTTTATTCCTATAAACATCATGAAAAATGGGTGAAAATACACACGATATGTCCGTGATTATGTTGGAGTAACCACAGGGCTCGTAGGATTTTCAGCTTTCCCCAGTTCAGCCTCAATCAGGCCCAAATCAGGGCTCTGCCGTCTCCTCAGCAGAAAACTCCGGTGACACCGGATTTTTTTTTCCTTGCTCCTCCATTTTCCTGGAGTTTGAGGGAAACTCCTGAGCAGGGAATTCCTGGCGGAGGGAATTCCTGAGGTGCAGCCCCTCACTGTGGCAGAGGGCACAGCTCCGAGCGTCCCTCCTGGCTGAGCCCAGGGAGGCGATTTGTGCATTTCTGCCGGATTAGTCTTAACCCAGATCCTTCCCTAATCCCTGTGCCCGCAGGAATGCTCGGGCTGCACCGGCCAGGAGCGGCACACGGACAGGAAGGACAAACTCCAAGTGGAAAGAGCAGCAGCCACTCGGAGAAATCCAAGATGTTTGCTCATTTTATTCCTGAGGCCCGCAGCGCCGAAAATCTCTTCTGCGTTCATGGGAGCATCTCAGCCTAGTCACTGTTTAAATAAAAATGATGTTTATCTGTTTACAGCTTCCTGATTCTGAATTTTAACAGTTACAATGCCAAAGAGCAAGGGAAACGTCTAAAAAAAATCGGAATACCTGAGTGCTGTTGGAAACAATAACTTTGCTTCCGCACGGATTAGAATTCCCATCTATTATCCGAGTATTTGCTAGACACGGGATCTGGAGAAAACGAAGTTAAAGCAGAACAGATGGCAGAAGAAAAAGCAGAAGCAGCTCTCCCACCTTCCAAGGCTACCTTTGCAGGAACATATGGCCTTCTCCTGGGCTTTTGTACAACGACGAGTTGGCCAGATGAACAGAACTTCAAAAATGAACTGTCACTGCCTAACAACACCACGGACCACGTGGAAAACACGGGAGCTCAAAGAAATGCCAAAAAATCAGGCAGGGCTTTGCGAGAAGTTAATTCAGCAATCAGCCGGAAGGCCAACAAACTATCACATTTCTTTAAATTACGCGCTGCATCGTTGTAAATGTAACGTGCTGATCTATTTCCTTCATGTATGTGATAGATACATAAGGCTAAGGTACTCACATATTTACTTCACATATGTGATATCTAGTTATAAGTAACGTTCTCCAAAGGTTTGGCAACGCTGTCATTTGAGTGGCTGCTGCTTTGAGCAGATAAGATGTTAGAAGGGATATTATCTAGGTTTTTTTGTGTCTCCAGTTAGAGGGGAAAAAAAAAAAATAAAGGAGTTTTCATTTGCAAGAGGAAAAAATCAGACATATATCTCAATCTGATAAATCCCGAGTAGCTGGTACCTCTGCCTGCAGTTTGGACAGTCTCCACATCTTGATGAAGTCCATGCTCAAGATTTAGACCCAAAAAGTTTGGAGAACAAAGGTCTCTCCAACAATCACACGTCCCAATTTATTCTGGTTTTCTCGAAACATCTTAGAATGAAATTTGATGAATAATTTACAAATTATTTCCATTCATCTGTAACAGAGCACTATGAAAACTTGATTTGTTTCCCTCAGCCCCTTTGCATACCTGGTGTACAAGCATCGCTGTTTTCTGGCTCACAATGGAAATGTAATCAACTTTTCTCCTTCACTGATCTTTAATTTAATTTAGAGATAACTGAGAAACTGATGAGAGCCGAGAAGATAAAGAGTTTGAAGGCTGGATAATGCCAATTTGTCTTGTCTCCTAAACAAATGTTGCCAAAGGTACAAAAGAATGAGTTAGTAAAAAATTTAGTTGTTACTACTCCATACTTACAAATAATTTTTTTTTTTTAATCACAGAACACCAGAATGTTTGGGTTGGAAGGGACCTTAAATTCCCTTCCATGGCCAGGGACACCCTCCATGGACCAGGATGCTCAGGTTCTCTCTTTAGGTGTCTTTATCTCAGCCTTAACATAAAAAATTTAAATATCTCCCCAAAAGTGAAGGTATTTGGTAAAATAACCCAAACAGGAGAGAGAAAGAGAGGAGTTTGTCTCCCAGCCCAGTGTCCACTCCTTCCTCCTGCCCCTCCAGCTGCTCCTGCGCTCCCTCCCTGCTGGGACATTTCCTCAAAAGTTCACTCAGGCCACCAGAATACCTTCATTTTTATCTCCTGACTCCGAGTATTTCATATAAATATATTTGTGTTTATTTCATATAAATATATTTTTATTTATTTCATATAAATATATTTTTATTTATTTCATAGAAATATATTTGTATTTATTTAATAGAAATAGATTTGTATTTATTTCATATATTTGTGTTTGTCTCATAGAAATATATTTGTGTTTATTTCATATAAATATATTTGTGCTGACCCCAAGAGCAGAACTTTTTCCATTTCTCCACACTGTGCACAACTACCAATACCCGGATAAACATGGCCCCAGAATAAAGAGAAGAAAAGGACACCTGGACTTCCAGAGGAATCTCTTACCCCAAAGCCCCAAAGTCATTAGGAGAGCAGGAATTTCACGCAGCAAGCACACCAACAGTTTATATTTTTGCCTCATGACACTTTATCATCACATAATAAAGTGTCTTCTCTTAGACGTGACATTATGCCATTGTTTAAAATTAAATCCTCCCCGAAGAAAATAACATAAACTTCTCTAAACTGTGTTACTTCTTATTTAAAAATTCTTGGCACCAATCTCCATAACTGGCAAATCTTGATGATTTTAAACTCTCTTGCAGGGCAGATGCTGCCACGGGAGCAGAGAGGAGACTCCAGCTCTGGATTCAGGCTCCAGCTGAGACTATCCTGAAACTGGAAGGGCTGAAAAAATCCAAAATTAATTTCCACAGAGAAGGAATTTCATCCCAGTTCCACCCCTGCCAGCTCTCTGTCACTGTCACTCCACTTCCTCCAAGCAGCTCTTTCAAGGTGATGCTGCTAATTAGTACAACTAATTGTCCAATTCATTGATAAAAGTATCAGGAAGGTATTTGAATAATCCCCAGGCCCAGGGCTCCTAAAGCAGAATTCAGTTTCTGGAATTCTGATTCTATTCTCGCTAAGGTTAATGGATGGTTTCCCACTGAGTTTAATATAATTCACATCGGATCACTCCTGAGTCTATATTTATATAAAAATGCCCTACTATTTCAATCCGTTTGATCATTTTAAAAATATCCATCTTATTTATTCAGAAATAGAGCTCAAAATTCTATAAAAATTTAGCCTAGGATTGAATGAGTTTTCAGAAAGCTTCGAGAGATTTTTTTATAAAGTCTGGTTTTAAGGTATTTCTAAGTAAATGGGACTAAATAATCAAATATTCCTCTGATTTTTGGGAACACGTATCACAACAGCACTAAGGCCAAAGAGAAATATTAAATGTTATTAATGACAAATGTACCAAACATCACTGGGGAAAAGCACAGTAAAAACAAGGATTTAAAGGTGTCAAGGTGTTTGGCAGCAAATCAACAACGGGAATAACGAAACTCCAGATTTTTCAAGTCAAAGACACAAGTATAAATTGAAGGATTTTCACAGCAGCAGAGCACACAGAGGAAAAGGATCTGAGAACAAGACTTTCAGTAGCAGTCAAGAGACAACTTGGTTAAACCGAAATTTGCTTTATTTCACGGTTTGGTATGAAAATTTCGTTTTCATTAATGTTTTCCCTATGACACAAAAAAAACCCCTTTCAAGCAAAAGAAAATTCTAATGTACAAGAAGTTGAACAATTTTAATTGCTTTGCTTATGTTAGCTTAAGAATTAAATCATATTAATTTCATAATTTAAATATAAGTGTAATAACACCTTACAATTTTGTATGGCTCTAAGAACAGTGAAGTGCAAAATGTCAATTTAACGACTGAATTTTTCCTCCTTCACAGAAACCACAACTGAAGTGTCCCAGTTCCTTCATTCTCAGCCTGTTTTTTTACACTTTCTGGCTTCAGGCAAAATAAAAGATGAAGTTTCTGACCCCTGAAGCTTTTGTTTCCTCTCCTGTACTTGCAAACTTCCCTAATTCAAAGGTCTGGCAGGAAGGAGTAAGTGGGAGCTTCCAGATGAGAGACTCTGTCTCCCAAGGGGAGTAGGAAACATCCATTCCAGGAGAAAAATGTGAAATTCCTCAATAATGACACCGGATTGGAACTGATGGACAACCAGATCCAAACCTTGAAATTCCTCCACAATGACATTGGATTGGAATTGGTGGACAACCAGATCCAAGTCTTGAAATTCCTCCAGAATGACACCAGACTGGGATTGATGGACAGCCAGATCCAAGACTTGAAATTCCTCCACAGTGACATTGGATTGGAATTGATGGACAACCAGATCCAAGACTTGAAATTCCTCCAGAATGATACTGGACTGGAACTGATTGATGGACAACCAGATCCAAGACTTGAAATTCTTCCAGAATGATACTGGACTGGAACTGATTGATGGACAACCAGATCCAAGACTTGAAATTCCTCCAGAATGACACCAGACTGGGATTGATGGACAACCAGATCCTGTGGTAACACTGATCTGGGAGATGAGAAGGTTCCTACTCCATCCGAGTGCTCCAGCACCAGCGGTGAGCTGGGGGTGAGGATCCCTCAGCCTCCTGCAAAGCTGAGTTCAGCCTGGCGGCTCTGAGAGAACTCCTCCCAAACTCTGGGCAGCAGAACAAGCTGGATGTGCCAGGTGCAGGCAGTTGGTTGTGATCTGCCAGGACCCTGAGGGGCAGGAATGCCAGGCACAGCACTGGGAATGTCATCCAGGTCCTGGGATCTGTACTGGGATCTGTCTTCCACAGCAGGAAAGCAGAAATACAACGTCTGGACACGGCTTCACCCAGAAACTTCTTCCTTACCGTGCAACCCCTGTGAGCTCCAATCAGCCTCTCCTGTATTTCAGTATTTCTGGGCTCTATTTTTTATAACAGATCCAAACCAATTCCAATTTCAAGGACCTGAATGGTCCCATCACCTTCAAAAAATTCGAGGCTGAAAGTAATTCCATCCACAAAGAACCTGGTTGGATTTTAAAAGCACTTTTTAAGGGATGGCAGCTCTGTGCCAGGGGAGAGAAAACTTCAATCTGCTTTGTTGAAATGTGTGAATGTGCGAAAGTGGCAACCAAACCTGAACAAAACTGGGACTTAAACAACCTCAAATTGGAATTCTACTTCTGCCCTCTCTTTGGATGAACGTGATCAACAAGTGTGAGGAACAGGACCTTCACTTGAGCAACCAAGGTCTTAGAGAATGCCAAAAAACATGGTTTTGAACATGAAGACAAAATGAAGCCATTCTGTAAATGGCCCCAGAGCACAGAAAATGCTGATTTTAGCTCCTGCTCAGTTGCAGAGAACAGATGGAAACATTTAGTTTGGACAACAAGAATTAATCCTTGATAATTCAATATTTCTCCCTATTATCAAGATAGCCTGAAAACCAGTAAGAGCATCTTTAATTTTCCATGAACTGAGATCTGGGCACCTACTGGGGCTCCTTTAACACCATCAGTGATCAGATTTTACATCAGTTGAGTTTCCTGCTCCGTGGCACCATCCAAAGCTCTTATCAGCCTCAAATGTTATACAATATAACATATTATTATGTTCTGATATTATTATTTTTATTTTTATTATTTCTATTGATATTATTATGATGATATTCTTGATATTCTGCATTAGCAGCTTCAAGTAACAGCTTTGAGGTCTTTCCTCAGCACAGGTCCTTGCCAAGTAACTGGTACTAAGTGGAAGGACTGAATTAGTAAAGCTCAAGTAGGGTTGCAAAGAGTCAACACAAGGCAGATACAGGCTCCTGAATTATTTATTTTCTGAACTATAAACATGTCCTCTGCTAAACCACCAGAATTAAGAACCTGCTCGTGCAGGCAGATGATCATTTTGCATGCTAGGGCTTCACTACAAGGCGGTGTAAATTTACTCAAGGTAAGAATTTATCCTAAAACACACGTGACAATGTCTTAAATGGACACACCAAATAATTGGGCTTTCAGTGCTGCAGGTCAGCCCAACCGAGCACATGATGGTGAACACGGGAGGGTAAAAAAAGTTTGTTCCTCAGCACCTTCAATATTTTAGGCAACAGATAAAAATGAGCAGCTTAGCCCAAGGTTTTTACCTAACAGACTTTTGGTTTATTTGTCCAAAGAAACATTTAATAGAGAAAATATGAATTCACCCGAAATAACACTGTACCCTCACATTCTTCTAATTATCATCAAGGGCTATTATTGTACCTATCTAAAAAAAAATGTTTTATAGCAGTGTTCCTCCCCACTTGATGTAACCACAGAATTTTGTGGCAGAATTAATGTGACAGCACAAACATCCCTTCTGCTTTATTAATTGAATTAATTGTCTTGGTCCAAACCCACAAGAAGCTCTAAATTTGTTGCAACCACACCCTGAATGGCAGCCTGGGCTTTGCAAAAAAAAGTCTCAAAGCTGCAAATAAAAAAATTGAAGAAGGAATTCCTGGCTGGGAGGGAGGGGAGGCCCTGGCACAGGGAGCCCAGAGAAGCTGGGGCTGCCCCTGGATCCCTGGAATTGTCCAAGGCCGGGCTGGACAGGGCTGGGAGCAGCCTGGGATAACGGGAGATGTCCCTATCCATGGCAGGGGTGGGATGGGATGAGTTTTAAGGTCCTCTCAACCCAAACCATCCTGTGATTCCATGAATTTCTGTACAATTTCTGTACCCCTGGATAAATTCTGCCAGTAAGTCTGACAAAAATCCATTTTTGTAGCGCATTTTCCAGCTGCTCTTTCTGAATACAGAAGACACAAAGCCAATAAAGAGGAGCAGAAGCTTGTTTTAACATTTACTTTCACATTTTTGTGTGATCAGCAACAGGAGATGATTCGGGAAGGGCCATGGATGTAACCAGGGGTGTGGAGTCATCCTGAGGAACAGATCCAACACACCTTCAGAGTCATGATTTTCCCTGCCCAAAAATGATTGCAGGGACTTGAGAGATGATTTTGGAGAAGCTGAGCCAAACTGAAACGTCTCTTCACACAGAATTGAAAATTGTTTTTAAAATTTCCCACTCCTCAAGAGTAACACTCTCAAAAACTTAATCCGTGAAGCTTTTTGGAACCGCAGCAAGATAATTTAACACGTTGCGCTGCTCTGAAGTTAAGGTCACACATTCTGCCATCATGTTGTGCATGAATTTTGATTTCCCCTCAGCATTACGGTATTTGACATTCATGGAATCATCTCAGGTTAAGGCAAACGGTGAAATGTTGCATCGGGTTGTATTTCAGTAACCGGAATCGAGGATTTCAGGTATTTTGCACCATTGCAAAGGCAACATGTGTACATTGACATGCAGTGACTGTTGTATCCAAGGAAAAGCCATTCAGTGATTTACAACCACAGCACTCAAGCACAATTATCAGCTTTGAAACCCATCAATTTGATTCTTTTTTCCCCCCTTTCTTTCTTGCTTTTAGCTGGCACTAGCACAAGGAGTTCTGGCATAGACTGTTTTCAGTTTGTACACATTTCAAACCAGTGTTGATTTCCTGGGACAGATGATTTAGAATTGCCATGTTCCCTTTAACTGAGCAGGATTTGCAAGAGTACCAGATTTCTTGTATTTTTAACTGTTGGGCTTCCAGCACTCAAAGCAAAGCTCATTTTCTCTTTCCATTAAAAAGTGACTTTTTCTTTCTCAAACCACTGGAAAGTCTAACAGGGCCAATGTATCTTCTTTCCTCTCTTTAAATTTAACAAAGTGCCAGGGATAGAATTTAACTCTAGGTTTAGTTTTTGTCCTTTGGAAGGGACAAAAGAAACAGGCATCCCATTCATTTTTGGTAGCTTTTGGCGTAACATCGATACAATTTCACACATTCTTCTATTTTTTAGGCAAAAAAGTGATCTTGCTGCTCAAGTGCATTCCAAGAGACGCCAGAGAGCTTTCTGGAATGTTAACTGTGTGTTAATCAGGTACTAAACCTCTTTCTGGAAGTGCTCTCTGGAATACTTTGGTATTACACCTGGAGTTTTTAACTCCAGGTACAATACCAGTTTTGGTAAATACCTGGTGTTTTTAACCACCTAATGAGGACGACTTTTCCCAGATTGATTCTCTCAGGGATGACTCCTCCTGGCAGAAGCCTTGGCATCTTCCCTGTGAGGGTGTTGAGGGGCCGGGCTGGAATTCCCAGGGAAGCTGGGGCTGCCCCTGGATCCCTGGCAGTGCCCAAGGCTGGGTTGGACGGGCTTGGAGCAGCCTGGGATGGTGGGAGCTATCCCCGCCCATGGAATGGGATGAGCTTCCATGTCCTCTCCTGTCCAGGTTTTTCCCCCTGACATTCCCCTAATTCGGGGTTTTCTGTCTCTCAGAGTCCCGTGCCAGGGTNCCAACCCAGTCCATAATTCCCTGAGAATCTGGGATGTGAAGCTTTGGGAATCCCTGCCCACACCCTGCCCATGTCCGTGGTGAAAGCACACGCTGCTGTCCTGCTCCCAAAGACCCAAAGAGACCTTCCCACTGAAGGGAAACCTCCTGGGGAGTCACCAGCACCAGCGCTGCCCTGATTTTTCAGCCTTCTGGAGTGTCTCACAGGTTTCCAAGTTCTCAGTTTCTCACACACGGGTGCTATAGATGGGAGCAATGTTTTTGTTAGTTCAAGTTAGTTTACATATTTTTTTCTTAGAGCTACGGACAGCTGATGGACAGTTGTCCTGACCAATGGGATGGGGAGAGGGGTCAACCTTCTCCCCCAGTCCCTGGCCTTTGGAGAAATACTATAAAAGTGGCGTCAGATGTGTAACAAACAGTTCCTGCCTTCTCACCAGACAAAGTGTGTGTGTGTGTGCCCCACAGCGACACCAGCACAGCTCAGGGGGGCTCCAAGGGGGTTCAGGGCCATGAGGAAAGCTCTGCTCCCACCTCCCAAATCCCTGAAGCCGTCCTTGGCCTGGTTCCGGTGAACCACTGAAACAACAACAGCTGAAGAGAGTTTTGGTTCCTTTGGTTCCTGCACAGGGCTGGCCAAAGGCTTCAGCGTTGTGCTCTTGTCCAAATCCATCCAGAGGTACCAGATGTGGCACCTACGGAGCTGTTAAAAATGAAATCGCCCTAATTAGGCAGCCAGCAGCCCCCTCATTCTTCATTAGGTGCTTAGGAAATGTCAAAAGGAAAAAGCACCCAGGTCCTGGAGATCACCAATCCTTGTATGTGAAACCACACCAGGCCCACGCCTTTGAGTGAAAGGGAGATAAAATGCTATTTTTTCTAATGTTCAAGGGTGCCTTGAAGGTGTCACAGGTTTTCAGGTATTTTAGTGCATTTTCTTTAGAAGCACAGATCAGGTTTTTGCTTTATTGTATTAGTTCGCTTTCTAGTCTTGAAAGCATCGACTCAGCGTTCTGAGCTTTCAGAAGTATTTTGTTTTCTTTTACTGTCAGGCCTTGAGCTGCTGTGGACGAGGACAAACTCAAGAACCATTTGGACAAATCCAGATGTGCCACAGGTTGTCCCACCACTCACTTTTGTTGGTCAAACCCTGAATTCAGTAATTTATTAAACTTAAATCATCAAGTTGCAGATGTTATAGCAAGATCTACTGATAGAAGAATTCATGTTTATTCTCTCTAGACCTTCGCAAGCAAACCTCATCAGAAATGTCTTCAATACTCCTCCAAAATCTGGATTTTTTTACCTTTTATTGGAGTTACAGAATGATGGAAACGGAACAGGGATGGCTTCAGCATTGACAGCATTTCTAGATGGGTTCAAGGACAGGTAAGAAGAAATTTAACTGGTTTGGATTCTCTGTCCTAGTGCTCATCTTGCAAAACCTGATGCAGATTTACCTAAATGTTTGAAAGGCAGAAGGGTCAGGTATTTGGAATGAGAGGCCCTTCCAGAACGCAGGAATGAAACACTGAAATTCAGGAATGGAACAAGGAAATTCAGTCATTACAGAGCTGCGTTTGTGATTCTGTGATTTGGGCATGTAACTGAAATGCTTTTTCAGCTCTGCCATCAAGAGTCAGTCCAGGCTTCAGCAATTCCAGCTGGACAATCTTCAATCTGTCCGCTTTAAAATCACCTTTTTATCATCACTATATCACATTTAGTTCACTGCTAGAACACAAAGTTCAATCCTAGATTCATATTTTATAAATTTCTATTTCCATCTCAACAAATAATTTACTGTTGTGTCAGTCCAGCAAATCTTTTGCACGTTGTGGTTGGGGTTTTTTTCCCTCCCTTTTCAGTGAATATTCCCATTATTGTAAATATTCCATGAACTTGAATCGAAGCTAAAATTGACTCTAAGGAGCACAGCCCTGCTATTCCAAGAAGGAAGGGAGAGTGTGTAATCCTTGCAACTTCATCCCACTTTTCAAGTCTGCTTCCCGGGCTGAGGAGCTAAACTGCTTTCAGCTTCTTCCATCCTGCTGGATTTAGGGATTGATCACAGAGGAGGAAGCCAGACCCTTCTTTCCTTCCAGCCAGAAATGTAATCCCCCTGACCCGAACCCAAAAATCACTTCTGGTTTTAGCTCTTCCTCCTGAATTCCTCCACAATGGGAGAGGACAGAGCGTGCTGGAATTCTGTCAGTCCATACCTGGAGTGCAGGCTCTGAATACACAGCAATGCCATTTTATCTCCCCCAGAATTTGGTGTTTACCTACCAATGTTTCAGTCTCTGAAAAAAAAACCCCTCTGTTTAAAATCTACCGCATTGTGTCTATCAGTAATTGAGGGGGATAAAAAAACCGAGGCACATCAGGAGTGCAGCTACAAACGTAGCACTTGATAGATCAAATTTATGCCACAGCCAGAGCGGGAGGACCCTGGGCTGTGCTCTCAGCTCCCTGGTTGGGAGCTCACGGCCACACAAATGCCTTGCACAAACCCTTCCCATCGTTTTTCCTTTTTGCAAGAAGTGCAAGAAAAGGCTGAGGCACAAGCACGGCTGAGGGAGGGGCACAGGGAATAATGGACTGCACCAACAACAAGCAAAAATACAGTCAGGAAGGATTTAATACGTATAAACCACAGAAAACATCTCAGCCCAGATCACAGAGTGGGGGAAGTTGGAAAAGATTTCCCGGATCACCCAGATGAGAGGAAGGAGTAATTTTATATAAAATGCAATTTGTTACTATTAGGGGTGATTAATATGGAAACAGTTTCCGAGGTGCTGTGGTGAGCTCAGTGTCAGCCCCAGGCTCTGAAACACGATCAGGGAGCTGAGATCAGGGTGTGTGAAAGGTGATACAGCCTGGGAGCTGCAGGAAGGCTGGGAACACTCCTGCCCGGTGCCTTCCTAAATTCATCCCAGCCCAGAAGGGATGGGCTTGGAAACTCATCCATTCCCACCCCTGCCACGGGCAGGACATCTCCCACCATCCCAGGCTGCTCCAAACCCTCTTTAATCCGGCCTTGGGCACTGCCAGGGATCCAGGGGCAGCCACAGCAAATCTGGGAATTCCAGCCCAGCCAGGAATTCCCAATTCCCAATCTCCCATCCATCGCTGCCCTCTGGCAGTGGGAGCCATTCCCTGTGTCCTGTCCCTCCCTGCCTTGTCCCAACCCCTCTCCAGCTCTCCTGGAGCCCCTTCAGGAACTGGGAAGTCACCCCAGAGCCTCTCCTCACTCTCCCTTGGATAGCTAGAAAAGAAAAAGGACCTGTCTGGGGCAGGAGGTGAAATCCTGAAGGGAGCAGGCACAGAGATGTCCGACACAACCACACAGGCCATGCCCAGTGAGGGCCCCGCTCCCCTCTCACTCCAGGATGGCTTTCCCGACAAGCATTCCTGCTTTGAAAGCATCTGCTCACGGATCAGCCACACTTCCCTCTTGGCAGAAATACTCAGATGTAACTTTGGGCATTAACAGGGGCTCTCAGAGCCTGTTTTTCCAGGGAACAAGTGTGTGATTCCCACCTCCTGCTCCAGTCTCATCAGCGTGGCCTTATCCCTGTCCCTGCAGCTGCAGCCAGGCTGGTCCTTCGTAATTATAAACCATCTTTAACTGGAATTTGAGCTCCACATCCCTGCAGCCCAAATCAAAGCCATTCACGGAGAATGTGCAATTTTGTATTTTAAATATGTTTAGATGGGACCATCACAATAATCTGAGGGCACTGGCCCTCCTGCAGAAACATCTGTGTCAAAGCAGGGACTTGTCCCTTTCTGTGGGTCTATTTTAAAAGCCTGAAATGTATTTTAGATTTTAGATCGTCAAGGGAATGCAATTTAAGACAAATCAGAAAAATCAGTTGTATGTATGGACTAGCTCATGATCATGATTTCCACTGAAAAGGCATTAGAAAAAAAGCCTTGTAAGTACTGAGAACGAGAAAAACCAACTGAATTATGGAAAAACTTTGGGTAGGAACCCCCAGATTTTATGCCCTCGTGCTCAGGAAGGTGCCTGCCTCACCTTTACACCCTCACGATCTTTCCCAAGAGGAGACATGTTGTAAAAGAGCTGGATCTTACAGGATTGCAGGGCTGCAGGACAGCCTTAATACCACTCCCAACAGATGGAAAAATCCGCCCAATATTGACAAAACGGCTCCACCGATTTACGTGGCATCACCTGAACCAGGGATTNACATAAATGTGTGCACTGGCAAAGGGGTAAAACTTCCGAAGGAAAATTAGCAGCATAAAAAAAAAAGTTAGAATAATCTAGGGGAGGTTAAATATATATTATAATGCCTAGAATATTGATGATTTTCCTCTGTTGCCTCTTACTGAAGGGGCACCCATGGCCAGGTTTTGCTGTTCCCTTGTTGGGACAGGAATTAAACAAGAATTCACTCTGGATCTACTTCCTGATGAACAATTTCTCATCAAATTACAGAAAGATTTACCAGTGAGCACTCCCATTGATGTGGTATGGAAACAAGAGCATTTTGTTTTCTAACACCTAAACAACAAGCACCTCAAACAGATTCCTGCTCCCATGGAAAACTCACTGGGATCTGTGTCCTAAACAGCTTTAGTTCCTGGATTAAGACAAAAAGAGGAGGTATTTTACCTTTTGATGAGTTTTTAAAGAGGAAATTTAGTTCATCTTCCCTTTTCCTAAGCTCTTTCCCCACTCCCAGAATGGCACCAGTAAACTGAGGCAGGATTTGGGCTGGGGGAATGGTCGGACTCCGTGACCCTCAAGGCCTTTCCCAACCCCAATGATTCCAGGATTCTGTGATGAAACCTCAAAGAAATGGGATGAATCCTTTGAAGTGATCCAGACTTAGTTTGGGAGGCTGAGCCAAAGCCAACCGTGGCAATTCCTGGCCCACCTTGGTGAGAGGCTTTGCCTCTCAGGAATGTGGGAAAAAATCAAAAGAAGCTTTTCTGTGCTCAGCTGTGGAGCATCACCACAGGTTTGGAGAGCAAGAGGGGCTCTTTTCTTCAGAAAGTTGCTGTGTTTGGTTCTAAAAGCAGCCCTGGTTCTCATCTTCAAGCATTTCCCGGCACTGGGATCCTTCTAGGGAAAGGCCAGTTGAGAATCTCAAAAATGGCAATGCCTTCCTTAAGCATTTCAAGAGATTTTTCACCAGGATGGTGGCTCTCCAAGGATGTGAACTGATAGGAAAGGGAAAAGAAAACAAACCTGAAGTGCAAAATGAAAAAAAGAATCCCTTCACAACCTTTCAGGCCACCTTCATGTAAAAAACCTCAACTTTTTTTAGGTTTTCATGAACAACTACATTTTAAATTTGCTGTCCTTGAGCTTCCTTTTTATTTTCTCCCAGAAGGAATTAACACAAAAACCAATGATCTGAGTTTGGTTTGGTGTTTCAACAGTAAAGAATGCTTTGGTTTATCTTCAGTACTACACTATACATTCTTCTTTTGAATATTATTTATAATTAATGAATAATGACAGGAGCTCTTATCTGTTATTTTAAACCAGCAGCCCTTTCAGCAAAGAGATGTGGCTTTTACTTCACAGAAATTTCTTCTGATATTTCAGGAAAACCTGAGGATGGAGATCTGTAGCATTTTCTAATACCACAGACTGAAATAATCCAAACCCTCAACATTTTCTGGAGACAGCCCAAGAACCTCAAACCTTTCTGGAGGTCTCCAGGTTCCTGGGGTTGTAGGAAGCCAATCTTTAGCTTTGCTAAGAAAAATTAACTATCAAAAAAAAATTAACTGTAACAATTTTGCTGTTTTAATGTGAATTTTAAAGAGAGAGGCACTGCAGGATCAGAAAGTTTTGCATGACTTAAACATTTAACTTTGAAATTACAACTAAATCCCTGAGCTTGATTAATTTGGTTACAATAAAAAAAAATGTTGAGAACGTTTCCTTTTGTTCAGGGTGCCTGCTGCTCCCATTTTTCAAAATGAAAAGCCTTTGTAGCTGGTTTTATTTACAATATCTGTGTAAGAAGAAATTCCAAACGCCAGCCCATAATTCAGTTTCAGAAGGAGCAGCTGGAAGAGAAACGGGGATCATGGAAAACAAACTTCTTGCTCTGTGCAAAAAACTTGGCAGAAGTGGTACAGAAATTTCTGCTCAGGCAGAGCACAACTTATCAAATCTATTACATTTCAAATGTACTTTGAAAGTTTGGCTCTAAAATGCTCCTGAAAGTTGCGATAATTACGAGCAACATTAGGAAAATGTCTTTTTTTTTTTACCCCAAATCCTTAAAATAATTTCTGTAGCAAAAAAAAAAAAACCAAATGAAGTAGGTCTCCTTTTATTAAATTTAAGAAGGTAGAATTCGTTTATACCTTGCTTTAGAGAGAGCACCTTGGGATTTCACAAAACTCCAAGCCTTTCATATGGAAAGAAGACAGAGCGAGACAGAAAATTGATTGTTCTCAGAAAAACATCAGGCCTTCAGGAAAGGCAACCCAGCTCCTTGCTTTTAATGACAATTCAGGAGAAAAACAGGCTGAGGAGAAAACTGCTGGGACCCAAAGCTGCTCCCTGCCTGGCTCGGGGTAACCCCAAGGCAAAGATGGGGAATGGCAGAGGCGGGAGGCAGGCCAGGTGCTCCAGCACCTCTGGAGCCTCCGGAATGGCTCCCAGACAGCAAGGCTTGGAGCTGGGGATTCTCACCCTGATTTTTCAGCCTTCTCTTTGTGTCTCACAGTTCAGAGTTCTTGAGTTTTTCCTCACACAGGGGTGTTATAAATAGAAGCAATGTTTTCCTGAATTCAAGGTGGTTTTCAATCTTGTTTTAGAGCTATGGACAGCTGATGGACAGTTGTCCTGACCAATGGGATGGGGAGAGGTGTCAACCTTCTCCCCCAGTCCCTGACCTTTGGAGAAATACTATAAAAGTGGAGTCAGATTTTCATAATAAACAGTTCCTGCCTTCTCACCAAAGTGAGTGTTTGTGTGTCCAACAACGACAGAGTTTGACTTTGTGAGGTTTTCTGTCGCCCTGAATTTTCAGCTTTCTGATGTGCCTCACAGCTCCAATGTTCTCATGGTTTTTAGTCCTTTTCTCACACACGGGTGTTATAAACAGATGCAATGTTTTCCTTAATTCAAGGCAGTTTTCATTCTTGTTTTAGAGCTATGGACAGCTGATGGACAATTGTCTTGAGCAATGGGATGGGAGAGGTGTCAACCTTCTCCCCCAGTCCCTGACTTTGTAGAAATACTACAAAAGTGGAGTCAGATCTTTTAATAAACAGTTCCTGCCTTCTCACCGAAGTGAGTGAGTGTGTGTGTCCAACAGCGCCAGGGGATGGCACAGGGCACTGGAGGTGTCTGTCACTTATTGCACAGCACCAAATTCCTTCCAATTCCACACTGGAATTGTCCATGTTTAAAAAGATGAACGGATGGAAAATTTCACTCATCGCCCCAGGTCTGCAGAGCCAGGTTTTTGTGTTATTAATGCTGGATTTGCCCCCCCAACACAAGGAAAACGTGGAGCTGGTGGAGAGTCCAGAGGCCACGGAGCTGCTCTGGAGCCAGGCTGGGAGAGCTGGGAATGTTCCCCTGGAGAAGGGAAGGCTCCAGGGAGAGCTCCGAGCCCCTGGCAGGGCCTGGAGGGGCTCCAGGAGAGCCGGAGAGGGATGGGGACAAGGCAGGGAGGGACAGGACACAGGGAATGGCTCCCACTGCCAGAGGGAGATTGGGAAGGAATTCCTGGCCGGGCTGGAATTCCCAGAGCAGCTGTGGCTGCCCCTGGATCCCTGGAAGAGCCCAAGGCCGGGCTGGAGAAGGCCTGGAGCAGCCTGGGATGGTGGAAGGAGACTCCTTCTTCCATGGAACTGGAGGAATTTTCACGTCCCTTCCAACCCAAAGCAGGGTGGGATTCTCCAAAACCTGTTGCTCAAAGGTGCAAGCAAGCACAAAAGCAAATTGGGAATTCCATCTGCAGGGAAAGGCCTGAGGAAGGAAGGCCTGAACAATTAAAGGCAGCGGATTGCTGGTTAAATTCCATCTGTTTAATGGAAGGGTTTCCTAGGGAGGAAAATAGCAATATCATCATCTAATTAAAGATAATGCACCAGGTCGGAGTGGGTGAGGCAGGGTCAGCAAGGTTTGGGAATCTTGGACTCCACAGGAATGTGGATTCCATCCAGAGGGCTCCTGCTTTTAAAAATAGATCAAATGGAACTGCAGCAGCGGCTGCAACACCTGCACAGCTGTGAGCACTTTGGTGGGGGGGAAAAAAAGAGTACAAAATACAAGTTAAGATGTCCAGAATGAGAACTAAATGTTTTCTTGGATTTCACTGGAGAATCCTGAGGTTTATCCACATGTACACATTAAAACTTTCAGGAAATAACCAGTACAACATGAACCTTACAGAGAAAACTACTTTCCCTGCCCTAGTTTTTCACGAAGAAAAAAAGGGTTTTTTTGGTTTTAAACCACAGACTTTGATAATTATTCCTCCAAAACAGTTGGTTTTCCAAATGGTGTAGATTCCTATTTTAGAACAAATAAAAACATATGTAAAGGTCTGTCCTGGGAGGGAAGAGTGACAACAAAACAAACCCAACCCCTCAATAAGGCAGAGGTATAAATAACCTCTCTCAGCTCTGTTGGTCTTTTATATGGAAAAAATCTCCCTTTTGAGGGTCCAAAAAATCCCCAAACTAAAGGGAAAATGAAAAGGGAAGAGAACTGCCTTCATTTTTTTCCCATCATTTCCAAAGACTCCATAAATGAGACAGTTAATTAGTGTGGGCTAACAGAGCACTTCCAAGAATTCTCTGTCGATACTCCTTGAAAACAGAGATTATACGAATGTATATATGATATATGTATTAGAAAGAGTCGTATTAGCAAGATTTGCAGAATGAGCCCTTGCCCAGCAGATCCTGATCTGACTAAAAGAAGGGAATGAGTTACAAACACTGAACAAACTTTGTGTTTAAATCAGTTTTAACTGCGCTGCATCAGAGCATCACCCGGGCCTCAGCAGCCTAAGGACAGGGGAGGTTGTACCCCTCAAACTCCCACCTCCTAGGAAAGTGCAGATTTGAGAATTAAGGGGCTTAGCCATGAATTTAGCCATGCCCTTATTCAGGAGCATTTTACAGGCTGCACTTTGAAAAGCCTCAGCTCGAGTTGGTGCCTCCAGAAGTTCAAATCTGAAGCTGTAGCCTCATTTTGGACCTCTCTGCTAAAGCGAAGAAAAGCAAATATGTAAATTCCCAGTGAATTCAAGTGCCCCATTAGGAGCTCAATTATATTCTGAAATGATGTCTTAATTGGTTTGCTCATAGATGAGCTGTACTGCTAACCAAAAATCTACTGCCATAATCAGCACTAAATTTCAGATATTGCCACACATTAAATTAACAGCAGATAATGAGTGGGAAAATTAGCTCTATTTCCATAACAGAAGAAAAAAAAGGTTCCATATTACCTATGGTGTTACACAGAGTTAGTTTCAAAATAGGAAAGAATGATCCATAAACAAAACTCTCCTCAATATCCTCACATTTATTTGGATCATTTACTGATAATAAATAATACAAGCGGAGAAAATAAATGGCACAGGACACATCAGATTTGTGCTTTCCATATTTAATTTAAAAGAAGTCATACTTGCAGAATTCCATAGAAATTTTCAAGAGATTTACTGCTGTTTTACCCTTTTTTCACCTAATTTTTGTCTTTTTGAGCATAAGCCCCATCCTCAATTACCCTTTAGATTTTAAGGGAGTGCTGGTGCTCATCAGTATCACAAAAATATTGATCTGCAGGTCAAAACACTCATGAGAAAAGAAGAATAAAGAAAAACATGAAGTGCAGGGAAAAAAGAGAGCTAAGGACGGAAGGATATTCCTGTAGCTAAAAGGAGGAGAAGAAATTGAGCTCTTTCCATGGATATTATTTTTCACTTCAGAATAAATAAACATTAAAAAAGAGGTTAAAAGCTGGCAGAGCGGTCAGAGCCCCAAACTTCAGCTGCTGTTCGATTTTTGGGAGGTCAAAAATGAACTTATTACCTCGAGACAAATGCATAATGTGGATTATTTGAGTTACCTTTGCTGTGTGAAGGAAACAGATTTCAGAGATCTTGTCTGTAAATGATATAATCTTCAACAGTGCTGCCTCCAGCGACCACCATCGTCAGCAAGGATCTGCAGAACAAGCCCAGAGCAGAAAATCAGCCAGGAGAGCTGGATGCTGCCTGATTTATTTCTTAAAAAGGCACAATTTCATGCAGTACATGAATTGAGGAGCTGCTGTTCAAAATAAACAGTCCCTACATGGGGAGGGATTGATCTGCTTGAGGAATATGATAATTACTCTGCATTAGTGTATTTAAAAATATGCCTGACTTGGGGAATTCACTGTTATACCAAAATAACAACAGCAAGGATCCCGGGAGTTAAAATTTCAATTAAATAAAATTACAAATTAGCATTGAAATGTGACATATTATAAGGACTAATAGGTTAGGAAAAGTTAAACCACCTCCCTAGACTGAAATTAAAGGTAACTTGAAGACAAGGTCACTATAAATGCCAGTTATGCTTCTAAAAAATAAAATTATTCAACAATATAACCCCAGAGCATAATTTGTTAGTGCTGCTTTCACATCTCAGGACTGTAGCTATGGAAAGATAAATATAAAAAATTAAATCACTAGAAAACTCAACAGGCCCTAAAGTTTTTGTCTCGTAAACAATTTTTCTTTTTTAACTCAAGTCAATCCCACTTGGTTTAGACTTTCCAACACCACGGAGGAATCCAAGTGTAAGCAAAGGAAAACCCCCCTGAATTCCATCACCTGAGAAAAAACACTTTTCAAACCGACTTCCTCCACAAAGCAGCAAGTTCTGGAATACCTGCACGAATGCTCTGCCCTCTCTAGAGCTTCCAAAAAGGTAAAATCCTCCTAGAGGAAATAACTCCCACAAGTCTCTGGAACAAAACTGCCACGATTCTGTTCCCTCTCCTTCTCATGCAAACCTGACAAAGCAATTTGCTGCCCCTGCCCCTGTGGGCTCGACATTTCTGAGCCTGAATTTCAGCTCGCTGACCATTGCCGGCTCCTTGCCCAAGGGAAAGCTGCCAACAGTTTCTCTTCCCAAAACATCTCTCTGCGTGTCTCAGCACAGGCTCAGCAAACAGTGTTCCCTTTGCCAGAACAACTGTCCCAGGGGTTGTTTCCTATTCCTGAACCCATGGAGAGCAGTGTCAGTGCCATGGAGCAAGAACAGACCTTTTTACACAGCGTGTTCTGAAAGGAACTGCTGGGATTGGAACTAAAGCCTTCTTTCCCTGCTGACAGCTCCATGGAGTCAAGTTATTCCATGTCCCACCGTGACATCTGTGCACCTGCAGGCCTGCCCAGCTGAGGATGGAGGGCTCAGCATGGGGAAAATGTTGCAGACACAAAATGAGCCAGGGAAGCCTCAAAAGCTGCTGTGCAGGCACTGGAAGTGACGCTGTCCCGGCACATTGGTGGGGAAATTTCCAGACGGGGCTGAAGATGGGGTTGAGGGGCAGGAGAGGAAAGGAAAAACATGTTTTTTTTTTTTTAATTATTGAAGGCTGAAGGAAGACCTGGAAGTCAGAGAAGTCTCTGTGAAACGAGAGGTGAGAAAGATCTGGTGATGGGCTCAGCACCACCGACCAGCCCAAGGCAAGACCCCCAGTGTTGGTGCTCCCGGGTCCAAGGAACGCCTGGAGGGGGCACTCGGGGCTCCGGTGACAAGGCGGGGACGCTCACAGCTTGCACTCCATGACCTTGGAGGGCTTCTCCAACCCCCAAAACCACTGAACCCAAACCAAGCACCTTTAAATCCACACCCCGTGCAGCCCAAACCTACAGCCCCTTAGAATCAGGAGTGGTTAAGGTTGGGAAAAGCCTTTGAGATCACCAAGTTCAAGCAGCAGCACTTTCTGACAGCTCTGTTGGCTTTGGTGTCCTTTATCTGGTCCCAAAGCCCAAGCCCAGCCCCATAAATCCACGGAATAATCTGGTCCAGCAGCCAAGGCAGCATCCAACAACTGATTCCTTTAACGAGCTCAGCACAGAAGTCTGGGCCAGAGGAAAAGAGGAAAGCTCATCTGCTGAACACGGGAAATGGATCGAGAACCGGAGTGAGAAATGGCATTTTAAAGGGAGAACACACAACATGGAGCAGCTCTGGGATGAGGTTATTTCACTGGGCCACTTTAAACAGGTCTTGTTGGGAGTCTCCAAAGTGGTTCTGAGTCTTCCCTTAAAGTGATTTTGCTCACATAATTTGGTGTTGAGGTTTTCTATCAACCCTGCTTCAAACTTCCCATTCAGCTCTTCATCTCCCCATTTTTTCAGTGCCATGAAAAGATCTTATTTTTTTTTTTTGCCTGACAAGTAAATCATCCTCACGTTGCCTTTTGTGTTAATAGATGATATTTTCTATTTTCTGTGTGAACTGCACAGCCACAATCCAGATATTTAAACTCTGCTCCCACTGCAGATGTTATTTCTGATCAGATTTAATCATCACTCTCCAACAGAACAACTGAAATAATTGTAAGGGTATCATTAATTTTGTTCTCAAAACCTCTAAGCCTTCTCCAAGGGCTTGGAGCATCACAGCCCTGGGAAGAAATGTCTTCTGTGTTTAACCACATCTTCCAAGGGAATCCGCTGAATTTCTTGGGACCTGTTCATTTTGCTGAGTGGCACCCGAGCATTTCATTTTTATTTCGTATGATTTTATGCTCATCACCCTAAACCCAGGAGGAGTCACTGGGACTTCAATTAATGGGAATTTATTGAGGAGATGAAATGCTTTCTGTTTAAGAACACAACTTACAGGGTCGGGTACACAAATAAAGAGAGAATTCCACAGAATTCCCGACTGGTTTGGGTTGGGAGGGACCTTAAAGCTCATCCAGCCACCCCTGCCCTGGGCAGGGACACCTCCCACGGCCCCAGGCTGCTCCAAGGCCCGTCCAACACATCCCTGTGGATCCCGAGCTCCCTGGCCTGGCCACCACAGCCCGGCAGAGCCTGGATTTCCTTTGTGCTGCTCTTCAGGTGCTCCCCCGTCTTCTTTTTTAAATTTTTTTTAATCTTTTTCTTATGTTCTCCAGCACCTTATTTTGAATGTTGTTCCTCTAAATATCCCAGAGTATGAAGAGTTGGTTCTACAGGATTCTGCATCCTAGTCTGGTGCCAACCCACCAAACATATGTCTCTGCTCAAATGGAAGAATCTGTTTTGATTTCTCTTTTTTTTGCCTTTTTTTTTTTTTGAAATTTCTTCCTGGACTGGGGACAAAACATTTCTTTAGAAACAACTCAACATTTAGTATCTTCTGAGATACGAAACTTCCTATAAATTTTTCTTCATTTATTCCCATGCGACAACTTTGACGAAGTTGAACTGCCTGAATGCACGACAAGAATTATGAAATGCTCAGAGAAATTCATTACTGAATTAAAATTTGTTTAGAAATTCCTGGCAGGGAGGGTGGGGAGGCCCTGGGCTGGAATTCCCAGATTTGCTGTGGCTGCCCCTGGATCCCTGGCAGTGCCCCAGGCCAGGCTGGAGCAGCCTGGGACAGCGGGAGGTGCCCCTGCCATGGCAGGGGTGGCACTGGCTGGGCTTTAAAGTCCTTTCCAAGCCAACCCATCCAAGGATTCCATGAAAATTCTTCAATCTCACGGGTGACAAACATGCCTGAGCTTCCTGGAGATGTTTAGGAATGAAAAGAAGCCCATCAGCTCAGACAGGTGCAAAACCTGACATCCTTTTCTGTTAGATAAGGGAGTATCTGGGAAGCACCACCCCAGAAACACTCCAAAGCCGCTGCAATTTCCCGCAGTTGTTGCCTCTGGGAGGTGTTTTTCTTGTTTGTGAGAAAAACTCCTTCCAGTCACATGAAAATTATTCCACAGCAAGAGAAATGCACGCAGGAAGCAGCAGAAATTTTCGATGCAGAACACAATATCTACACACAGAGTATGGAAAGTATTTCCCCATTCTTTTTTTTTTTTTTTTTTTTAAGTGGCAAATGTAAAAGAGCAGCAGCCTGGAAAACCACGGAAGGGACCTTTGTATTTTCACACCTGAGGGGAGCAGTGCAGGAGTGAGCAGGGCAGGATTCTCCCCTGAGCTCAGAACTCCCAGCATGACCCGAACGCTACCTCTGGAGAAGAACCAGGAGGAGAACACTAGTATCTTCCTTTTTTTTTCATTCCACAATAATGCTGAAAAGGCTGCCTCCATCTTTCTTTTGAATTAATCGTTTGAAGAGAGAAATAAATAAAGCAGGTCGGATTGTTTTTGTCAGAGATGAGCGAGCGAGGACTAACGAGATCACATGACAGATGAGTCTACTCCAAGATTGTCCTAAGGAGGAATTCCATCCCACTTTTAACTGTTATTTACCATTTTATTGACACCAACAGAACAGAATTCTCTAACTACCATTAGGGAACAAGAAGATATTTTAACTGAAAGGAGGAGAGCCTCACCAATTTCACAAACGCAATGGTATTCTGGGGAAGAGCAGTTTTGGGGATGCCGTGCTGTGTTCTGCGCCGGATCCTCGTCTCTGTGTATTCATATTTAAGCCTAACCCACATATTATACGTAAGTATTATACGCACGTAAGTATAGAGAATAAAAATGTGTTTTCCCTATGTATATAGACAACAGATAGCTTATTTTTTATTACAGGCAAAATCCCAGCGCTATCAAAATTTCTGAGAACCAAAATATTTCTGGAAGAAATAAATCCCCCAGCCCTCAACAAGACACCAACTCCATTGGAAAAAAAAATCCCATTTATCTTCCAAACACAAATATCTCCATTTTCTTCCCTTCTGGATTACTTTGGAATACTTTTTTAGCAGCTAATCTCTCTCTAAAGCTGAACAGAGTAACGGAGCACAGAAGAGGCCATGGGGTGGGAGAGCTGGGAATGTTCCCCTGGAGAAGGGAAGGCTCCAGGGAGAGCTCCGAGCCCCTGGCAGAGCCTGGAGGGGCTCCAGGAGAGCTGGAGAGGGATGGGGACAAGGCAGGGAGGGACAGGACACAGGGAATGGCTCCCCAAAGGGCAGCGATGGGCGGGAGATCGGGAAGGAATTCCTGGACTGAGTTAACTTCCAAGCGTCCTCCTTGCTCTGAGCAGCACAGAAATGCCGAGATGGGAAGAATCCCTCATTGATGGAAATCGAAGAGGGAAAAGTCAGCTCAGTGCCACGCCGAGGAAATTATCATCCCCAGCAAAGTAGGTCACAGGAGTGAGTAGTTTACTAAATATAAACTTTCTTTGTAGTCAGGCAACCACTGTCGGAGTAATGAGATTTACTCACATTTCACCCAAGTGCTCTCTGCATTCGGACTCATTAAAATAACCACCAAGTGACTGCTCACACGTCCCTCACCTCTCAGGTGACGCAGCAGCAAATTCAATAATCTCAAAAAAATAACTTCTATTAAAAAAAAAAAAAAGGGTTTTGGCCTTTTATAATTTCCAGGTATAAAAGAAAACCCTTTGCACCTCCACTGCCGTTCACCCAAACGTCTCCTGCGTCCAAAAATATCCCAAGCGCCGTTCTCCTCCTCACGTGGAGGTGACAGAGCTTTACTCTGCTCCCACAAATCAGACCTGTGGTGGCGCAGGGAGTTTTAGCGACCTCCTCAAATCCCTGCCACGCTGGTGACACACTTGGAAGGGAAACACAAAACTCCCGACACCTCCCGACCCTGCGAACAGCCGGGGCTCTCCCAAAAAACGCGAAACCCAGAAAAATGAATGGAAGGCTGAGAACGCTCCCTGTTGTGTTTTTTTTTTTTTTTNTTTTGTTTTTTTTTTTTGCGTGCTCGAGGAAGAAAAAGGAATAATATTTTTCCAGCCATGCAAGTATCAGTTTGTTTATAACAGGATGTTCTTCCTCTGCTGTTTGGATGGTTCCAAAAATATTCCCCTCTGGTTTGTGGCTGTCACCCTGACAGCGTTTGCTGCCTCCAGGGCGGGCTGTGTCTGTAACAAATCTGCACAGGAACCGATGCCACACTCCCATTTTTTCTGAACTTCAAGCTCAAAAACTGATGGGGCTGAATTAGAGGGTTGTGGATACAAAGCTTGAATTTCAGGATGGTTATTTCCCAGCAGCGCTCAGGTTTAAAACCTGCAAAGACGGTGCGAGTTGGGCTAAAAGTTCTATTTTGGGTGGGTTTTGAGACAACTGCATGCTGACACTTACTATTATAAAATAATTAATGCTCCTGTGCTTTCAAACACTGGGTATCAGAAACGATGACATGGAATCAAAACCTGAAAAGAGGACACTTCACTGCAGATAAAACACTGACATCTCTTCAGAGGCTTCCTTTTAAAAAGGAAAAAAAAAAAAAACGGCACAGTGTTGAGCCTCAGTTGTTAGGAGAAATATTCTTCTCCTCCAAAATGAAATTAGAAACATTCAGAAGCCCAAAACGTTGTAAATTTATGAATGTATCAATCTGTGGTTACGCAGCCAAAAGAAAAAAAAAAATCCATCTCTTCAGATACATCTCTTGGTTTATTTTCTGGCTTCTTCCAAGGGCAGAAAAGGCAATCAAACGCAACAGAAAAATTGTATTAATTGGCTGATCTTATGACAATTTCCATTCAACAGTATTTTCCTGTTCTTTTCACTGAATTATAATTATCCAGCACAAAATGCAGAGTTTTTAGCACGTTTCAAGCAGTTTCTGCCTGGTTTTGGGCACTGCTGTGGCTGGGGCGGCCCTGGGTCTGCACTGGTCCCTCCTCTCCTGGATATTTTAATTTATTTAACTGCTGTCAATGTTTAAACAATAAATTGTGCTGCCATTGGAAGGATTTCAACGACATCAAAAATATCTTGTTTATTTTTAAGGAAAGAAACCTGAAAGTAAGTCTAGAAAAGTATTTCTCTGAAATCTGAGAGTAATAATTAACAGGTTTCAGGGGCCTTTTCTGCATTTTAATTTCAATATTCAGCTAAGAGCCATGTCTAATTTCCCAGACCAAGAAATGTGTTTTGGTCTGTATTTTAACACCTGCAGTTTTACAAAGGATTTCTCTTTTGATGGAACTCCTGGAAACAAAATTAATTCGTAAGTGCCTCTGAATCCCCCAAGATTTAACAGAGGAATACTCCTTTATAGATCAGGGCATGTTCAGCATCAAACTGAAATCTAGGAAAAGACTTGATGTAAAATTAAAATGCTTTTAATCCGTGTATCCCACTTTTCCAGGCCTACATTCACACAGACCTGACTCCACCTGCTTTCCCTTCATCCTCATTCCATAACCAACACCCACTGAATAGTTAGGTTTCAAGTATGGGTCACATTTAATCATTTTTTTCCTTCTCCATTAACATAAGATTTTGTAGCACTGCCATAATTACAATGCTTTTAAAACAAGCCCGTACACAAATATCAAATTCTGATTGATTGGAATCAGGAACAAGGAATACAATCTTCCAAAACTTCATTCCTGCCTCTGGCCAAACTTAGACCAGCTGCTCTTTAGCTGATGGTTTAGGAGCATCCACAAATGACATCAGGAGCACTTTAGTTACGCCGATCTAATTGAATAAAAAAATACCTCGAGAGATGATTGTGTTACTACCAGAAAGGAATTTATCTCCCTTTTCAGCTGCCTGCGCAGCTCATACAGATCAGCCCCTGCAAATCACTCCTGGAAACTTCAGAACACTCCTTAAATGTAATAATGGACTTTTGCTTAATAGCAAATTTATTTGAAGCCGTGCCCCTATTCCTTCCTTGTGAAATAGAAGATAAAATCCTATTTCCTCACAGCTCACTGTGCTGCCTGCTGGAAAAGCAGAGGGTTTAGGCACATTAAAGAAAAAGTCTTAATAGGTTTTTGCCCCTCTTGATTTTTTTATTAAAATGAGGAAAAACATGATTCTGGGTGAACTTCATTATTTTTTTTTTTTTCCTCGCCAACCTGCGCTTTCCCAAGCTGAGGAAGCCACGAGGATTCCAGTGGCACAAATCCCTGTTCAAGGCACATTGAGTCAAAGCTCTGCCTTTCCTCTGCCACCCCTTCTGATATTCCTGCCCTCATCGCTTTTGTCTCCATCATTTCTCTTTACAAAAAAGAAAGGAAAAACCACCTGAGACATCCCCACAGCAGCCACAACACAACCAGCAGCAGGAAACAGCAGAATTCCCTTCCCGCCCGCCTGAAACGGGCTTGGGGATATTTTTGGGAGGAGGAAACGACCTCGTTGTTTTTTCCAGCCATTTCCCCGGAGAGCCACAATTGGCACATCCCCGTTTCTGTCACCAGCAGGAACCACCGGGGCTGTGCCGGCTTCGCTCCCCGGATCAGGGTTTGCCTCTTCTGTGGAAAAGCTGCTTGGGGTAACTCCTGGGTTCTGGAATTCACGGACAGGACAGGCTGCTCTCCAAAAAAAAGGAAACTCGGAGTGTCTCTGCCTTGCCATAAAACCTCTCGGGACAACAAGGAGGAGTTTGAGCCCAAAGATAAAATTGTTGTTTAAATTGAAAAGTTTCTTCGAAATTCGCGTTTTAAAAGATCCTTTGGTTTCTATCGGTTATTTGGGATAGGTAGAAGACTGGAAATGTACACGTGGGAAAAAGAAAAATGCAAAATGAAAGAAAAACAAACAACTCCCCCCCCAAAACTGAACCTACTGGAGGAGATTTTGTAGAACCCATCTAAATCATCCCTCCCCATGAAAACAAACCAAAATCTGTTTTATCTGCTCCATTTCTTTAGCCCACAGAGACACCACCACAAAAAAAAAAAAAAAGAGGCAAAAACCTTCATGTGGAGAGGAAATGAATGGGCAAGAGGAAGTGGGCAGAACTCTGTCCAACAGTTTGGCTGCTGGAGAAAAAGGCAAATTATCCTTTTCAGGGAGGTGCTGCCAGTTCAACTCATCAGTTTAAACCACCAGAGCAATTTTGATCTGCAAGAATTTTACGCCGCTGGAGATAATAGTAAAAGTTTTCAAGGAAAGACATCAAAAGCTTTTAAAAGCTTAGTTAAGGAGTATCCATGTCAAAAGAATGATATTGTTCAAAACTGGCAACTATTGGACCCATTTAGAAGTTTAAATTTGGGTGTTTTCTCCGCCACCCATAAATATACACCCTCTTTTTGCTCCCACAGAATGAGTCTAATCTCAAATTAAATAGTCCACACCACTGCTGGAACTGTCACCCAGGTCCTCCTCGTGGTAAATAAAGCAACAGCATTTACAGGCATTAAAAACAAACCAAAACAGCCAAACACTCAGATAAAAGCTTAATTTCTTCCCATCTTCCTCTCTTCATCTCCACCCACTTCAGCCCAGTTTTTACTCTTATGTTTTTCAGCTCATCTAGAACTAAATCCCGAACCACCCCAAGCTCTCAGCTCCTATAAAGTCCTGCCGAAATCAGCGGAGGAAATTCGCTCCTACAAAAAAAGAATTCTTCACTATAAATAGAATTCCTCACCACGGGGAATTAAATAGAATTTTCTACTATGGAGAATAAATCCTTCCCTGTGCGGGGCTGCTCATCCCTGGCAGCGCCCAAGGCTGGGCTGGACAAGGCTTGGAGCAGCCTGGGATGGTGCAAGGTGAGGATTAGAGGATCTTTAAGGTCCCTTCAATCCCAAACCAGGCTGGAAGGTGTCCATGGAATGGAGTGGAAGGGGCTGGGCTTGAACACCCCTTCCAGGACCCCGGGGAATACAGCCTGGAGCTGCTGCAGATGTACGACGTGAGAACACCCCTTCCAGGACCCCCAGATGGCCACGGCCATCCCGGGGATGCTGAGATCCACAGCCGTGCCTCAAAAATTTAATGCATTCTTTTGTATATACCCAGATGAGATTCTTTTACACAGAGTGGTTAAGCCGAAGGAACGAAACAGGAAAAAATGAGAAAGCAAACAAACAAAAAAAGGAAAAAGCAGGGCCTTTGTCCCAAAACAGTTTTTCCCTTGTTTTCTTTGGAAGAATCATCTAAAAAGCCCTGAGTGTTGCTGAATGCTCTTCCATGACATTTAGTCTTAATCTTCTCTTTTTCCATTTCACTCTTTATTTCCAGCTCGAGTTCCCTACTCCAGCCGGAGCTTTTCCCTGTTATCTCCCCTTGTTTACAATTTCAGATCCACGGCGGCCGTTAAACCTTGTCCTGCAATTCCCTCCTCTTCCTCTTTCCACGCCATTATTCCTTAAGAGAGCAGACAAAGGCACATTCAGGTGTCTCTGATAAATAAGGCAAAGCAGCATTTTAGCCCCGAAGTAGGAATCCTAAATCATGTGGCTGGAATCCCTCGGAGTGAGTGTCCATGCAGACACGGCCATAAGTCATAAACCAGTTACATCCCCTCCAGTGCATTGCACCGAGCTCCTAAAATGGGATATTTGTGTCCAGCACTCACTCTGTGATCTATGAGCCTCTGGTACTGAAAGTGTAAAAAAAAAAAACCCCAGGTATTTCCTGAAATCTTGGATTTTGGTAACCTGTGTACAGCAAATAATGCAAGCAGGGATACACACTAAATAATCAGATATGGAAATATACACTGGATATACAGCAGGACAAAAATCTCATACTAAAATCCCCTTCGCAGAAAATCTGAAGTGTTTTTTGCTGTGTAAAATTAATATAGAATGGTATGGTTTTATAGGAAATCAACGGAGATAAATGTTTATGTGTTTGCAGATAATCCTGCCATTTAAAACCAGTGTGATGGCAAGAAATCCAATGGTTAGATGAAGAAAAAAATAATTAGCACAGAGTTAATGTAACTGTATGACGAATCAGAAACCGATTCCAGATTTCTGCCTTTTCACAGTCACTCCTGTTCCTGGCCTGCACCTCGGCCCTCCCCAGCACTCAGAACCAGGAGCTGAGCCCTGCAGCTATTTCTTGCTGTACTGACTGTAAACCGAATTAACTTTTGCTAACGCACCAAAGGCAGGACAGAGGTGGGGCCCCGCAAATCCTGGAGCGCTCCCAGGCCAGTGCGCTGACCTAGGCCAGGACCGCTGCCCTACAACCTCCTGACTCCTTTATTCCATAGAAAATTCCACTTCCCATGGGCTGGGCTCACAGAGTGCTCCAGCTGGAAAGGAGCTCCGGAGGGCTCCAACCCCGCCTGCTGCTCCGGGGAGGTGCAGCTCCATCAGGACGTTCAGGCCATCACCGATGGAGCCTCACGTTCCTACGAAGATACAGACCTCACAACTTCTGCAGAGTTTGGATTTTCCCTGTACCGAACCAAAATCTCCTTTTTCCCCAGCTGCGTCCCACGCCTCTCCCCATGCATCTCCAGGGAAGTGCAGCTCCATCAGGACGTTCAGGCCCTCACCGATGGAGTCTCACGTTCCTATGAAGACACAGACCTCACAACTTCTGCAGAGTTTGGATTTTCCTTGCACCTAACTGGAATCTCCTTTTTCCCCAGTTATGTCCCCACGCCTCTCCCCGCGCACCTCCAGGGAGGTGCAGCTCCATCAGGACGTTCAGGCCATCACCGATGGAGCCTCACGTTCCTACGAAGACACAGATCTCACAACCTCTGCAGAGTTTGGGTTTTCCTTGCACCTAACTGAAATCTCCTTTTTCCCCAGCTGCGTCCCACGCCTCTCCCTGTGCACCTCCAGGGAGGTCCTGCTCCATCAGGACGTTCAGGCCCTCACCGATGGAGCCTCACGTTCCTACGAAGACACAGATCTCACAACTTCTGCAGAGTTTGGATTTTCCTTGTACTGGACTGAAATCTCCTTTTTCCCCAGCTGTGTCCCACGCCTCTCCCCGCGCACCTCCAGGATACTCTGTCTCTGCCTTTTCCACCCCCTCCAGGAAGAAATGGACTTTTGTGATTCCCCCTCCCTGGATGACAACCAGCTCCGCGCTCTGAGCATCACCAAACCCGCACCCCTATTTCACATTCACCTTGCTGATGGAAAACGGGCCCCATTTACCACGGAAACGAACCATAAACGTGCAGAAGGCCTGTCCATGAGGTGAGCAGGGCAAGTTTCATCAATCTCCTTCAATTCAAACAGCTCCATTTAGACATTTCACCTGCTCCTTGCAGTACTCACACAGGAACTCCACCTTAGCACGCAAACAATTTTCAGTCAAACTGCCAGCTCAGCAGGGGAAGATTTAAATCCGGATTTTCTTGTCCCATAACTTTTCATTTCTTGGTTGTCAAGGCCTGAGATATTCTGAATTCTGCCTACAGTAGGAGCAAGAGATACTGCCAACAAATCTTAATACCTCAGCAAGCTTTTCCTCCTTTCTTTGGAATCATAAGGAAATATTTTTCAGAGCAAGTTGGGTCCTTTTAGGCAGCTGAGGTCCCAGTGTCAGTTTGTTGCTGAGTCACTGCTTTCTGCCAGGAAAAGGCACAGACACCATGGATTCCTCAGGAACTCTATCACTTAGTATAAATAATGCTATGATTTAATCATCAAAATCTTTGGGTTTAATGTGGTTAAATGGTAAAGTAGCTTCCTGGGTTAACTTCATGCTACATTGGCAATTCCCCTTTTCTGCAGCACTCATTTATTTTTAAAAGCTTTGATGAGATGGATAGATCTTGGAGTATTTTCTACAGTTTAACAAGTTTCTAATACAAGATTCTATCACAAAGATTCGCTGAATTACTCCACCAGAATGGAACAGAATTCTTTGCTGAATGGGAATTCCCCACGGAAAACAAGGGAGTCTAGAATAGCTCCGAGATGGAAATCTCTCCTCTGCCTCCCTGGGGGCTCTAACCTGGCTCCTTCCACATCCCCAGCACGCACGGAACCCACTCCCGGCTCCCTGAATCCCTCCCCAGGATTCCTGCCCATGCTTTCCCATCAGGAATTTCCTCACGGTCTCAAGGACAGCGATTTGCCCAGAGTGGGTTGTGGATTTCCAGACTCTGGAAGAGTCCAAGGCCAGGCTGGACAGGGCTTGGAGCAATCTGGGATAGCGGAAGGTGCCAGACACAAAGCCCAACAACATCAGACAGATTTTTATCTTAAAATTTTGAAGGCTTATTTATTTGTTTTTATGACTTTTCTCCCCCTGACCTCCCTCTTCAAGCTTCGCTCTGCAGCCCCAAACCCCTCTCCTCCCTCTGAGCAGAGTTTGGGCTCCTGAAATGTCCTCATCTCCCAAATTAAATCACATTAATCTTCCCCTCTGTATTCCCTCCATTGATGTGAGTTCTCCTCATCATCCCTTCTGTCCTTATTTTACGTCAATAAGAATCTTATAAACTAAAAATACAACTCCCTCATTTCAGCCTGGTAATAATTCCTCACATAAGGAACCTCCTGCACTTCCAGTTCTCCTGTCCAAACTGATTTGCTCTTCTGGCTTTCATCTTCTCTCCCTGACGCAGCTGTGCCACAGGTGGAGAAGCTGAAATGTGCTCCGTCCCTACTCCTGCACGGACAGAATTTATCTCCTTCCATGGAACTGCGGGCAAGCTTGGATCAAACCGGCCCCGGCCTCTCCCTGCAACTGAGGAACAAACAGGACACAATTTTCAATCTAAATTTTACGACTGTGTAAGCGTAAAAAATATTCAACTCGAGTGAAATATTGGTGTGGCAAAACCATTGTTGTGCAAAGCTTCACTCAAAGCGTGATTTGAGATGGAGTCACAATCTTGGACCTCCGTGTATTTGAACTACTAAATTTTAAATCCTGGCCTATGTCCTCAGGTAAGCGCCAACAGCCTTTAAGGAAGACAAAAAAAACCCCAAAACAAACCCAAAACACAACAGAGAAAAGTCAACACAAAGCTTAGATCCCACAGGGACTATTTTAAACTTAATATTTCCAAGATCCCTCTTTTTGGGGTTTTCTTTGCTGAAGAAGTCACAAACTGCTGCTGCCTTTGGCAGGATAAACTCCCTTTCCCTGAGCATTTAAAATCAGAATGAGTAGTAAACACTAAGGTAAGGTCTGGTATACACAGAAATTAAGAGTCCACAAAGTCTAAAGATGACAAAGAAATTATTTGCTGCAACTTTTAGGGCAATTATGAGGATTGATAATTGCATTATTTTCAGTGATGGTATATCTCAGAGTTGTTAAAAATACGTGAATATGCAGACTGTAAATTTGTGCTTGAACTTGCAAATAAGAAAGTAAATTAATGGAAATAAAGACTATATATTTATTGGTATTATCTAGTATATCAAAAAATAGGTAAAAAATAATTGAAGTGTTGAAAAAATTGCTAAGTGTGTTCAATGCCAAGGTGTTGGGCACCAAGTGAGCGCAGAACATGGAATAAATGAGGAAAAAAGTTACAAAGAGGCAACAAAAGGATTATCTAGGAGGGAGATGGAGTTGAGAGTAGAAACACAAATGAGTTACAAGTCTAGAGCAAGTATTTTCAATATTTAGAAAGGGTTCAGAGATTAAAGGCCGGGGCTCTATAGGTATCAGGTACCTTAAAAACAGACTTTTGATAAGACGAAACTGTAGCAAAGTGACCAAGGCAGTTCCATCAAAGGCAGCAACAACACCCGTGGCAGGAAAGGAAACTCCAGGAAAAGGCAAACATTCCCCAAATCCAGAGCACGGAGCAGTTGTTCATCAGCTGCTACAAAGCTGCTGAAAATTCAGATTTGTTCTTTGTAGGAACTAAAAAAATCCTGTAGCCCTGGTTTTTCAGCCTGAGATGGTTTGATTTCTAAAACTCAGTTCTCATGGAATTTTCTGTAAACACAAGAAGATGTTTTTGCTAACTCTGTCTTGTTTTCATTCCTTCTTAGAGGTGGAGCCCATTTGCTGTCTCTCTGTGCTGGCCAATGTGATCGAAAGGGTGTTCCTGCTAACACCAATCGGTTCAGTTCAAGGAATCTGGTATATAAGGAGGCCAAATTTTGAATAAACTCTCTTTAGCCTNAAAAAAAATCACACACAAAGGAGCGGGAATTTCTTTAAGGAGAACTTCAAGAGATGACAAAGCAGGGGACACCCAGACGAGGCTGCAGTGTCAGGGTAGGACAGGAATGGATTGACTCCATGGAGGTGTCAGAAGGGAAAGAAGCTTTAGTTACAATCCCAGCAGTTCCTTTTAGAACACGCTGTGTAAAAAGGTCTGTTCTTGCTCCATGGCACTGACACTGCTCTCCATGGGTTCAGGAATAGGAAACAACCCCTGGGACAGTTGTTCTGGCAAAGGGAACACTGTTTGCTGAGCCTGTGCTGAGACACGCAGAGAGATGTTTTGGNTAACACCAATCGGTTCAGTTCCAGCAATCTGGTATATAAGGAGGCCAAATTTTGAATAAACTCTCTTTAGCCTTCTGCCAAACTCTGGAGTCGTGTCCTATAGCGACAGAAATCCCAAACCATGAGCTCCAGGGACAAACCCCCATGGAAAAAAAAAAAAAAANCAGGAATGGCACAGGGGCCAGGAGGAATTTGGTATCACGGAGATCCCTCCACTGGGATGACACAAACGTGTCTGGGGGGCTGCGATCCCACCCGAGCGATGGATTCCGTGGTTGGGATCACATGGAGACATCAGCGGGAGCAGAGCAGGACTTGAGAGGAGTTAAATAAATCCTAGCTCCTGTGGGCTCAACATTTCTGAGCCTGAATTTTTGCTTGCTGTCTCCAAACTCAACCCCCGTCCAGAACTCCCTGCTCCCAAATTTACATGGTTTTATAGGAAGCAATGGAGGGACACGAGTGGCTCTGCCTTGGAGATGGCTGGATGAAGCCCTAGGATTTTAATCACAGATTTTTCTTCTATCACGAAGCGTTTTAATTACTTTGAACAGCCAGCTGAGCAGCAGAACTGAGGTGATATCTGTAGGCTAAATCTCTCTTGGCCTGCTGAGTGCTGACTGGGCTGTCTGCCCTGAGCTGGGATGGATCCTCATTCTGGGAAGGTGGATCCCAACAGGTTGGATTAAATCATCAAAGAGTCCTGGAAAATGCCCCAATTTAATCTACCCAAGCTTGCTGGGGAGAAGCTGGAAGAAAAATTCAAGTTAAGAAGAGCCAGGGACTGCACCTCGTTTTTTGCACGTTATTTTTGCTGCTGTCTCTGCAGTTGACTTTGGGCTGCAGCAGCACCTTCCCAGCAATGATCCTGGGCTCCCTGCCGGCCAGTGAGGAGGTAAAAACCCAACTCCCATCACTCAACTTCTGCTCCACAACTATCAACCCCATCACAGAAATGGGTGGGGTCTACATTTACCATGGGCAAAAATGACAATAAAAACAATCTGAATGCCACTGCGCTGCCTTTCGTTCCTCTCTCCCTTTAATTTTTGTTTTACTCCGCGCTACTGGTTGAGAATTTAAATAATAGAAAATACTTTTCTGGTTTCAGACTTGAGGTCCATCTCAGACACCTGCAGCAGATGCCTTGAATTGGTATTGGCCCCACAACTGCTGCCTCCATAAAGAACTGATGGGATTTTTTTTTAGGGAATGTTGACTTATACATCTGTCCCTTAATTAGAGGGGGAAAAAAAAGCTTTCTAAATTCTGAGGGCTGTTCCAATTCTACTCAATCTAAACACGATCCCATTTCAATTTCCCATACGAAATTCCCACATCCCTTTCAGAGCTGCCCAATTAAAGCTGCGTAGAAAGATGAGTGGCCCCAAAATGGAAGGGGAAAAAAAGTCATTTTTAATGGTGCTTTATCATCAGTAATAGATAGAACTACAAAAATAACTGTTTGGGCTACACACTTAATTGTGTAACATTTTCTACTACGTATTTTTATCTCTAAGAGTTTGGTTTCTTAAATCAGGAAAAAACCTGGTTTTTTTATCAATTCAACGTGCTGAATATAAACACATAAAAGTTCAGGACATTCTTACTTCTTCCTTTTTTTAAATCCACCGTTAGTCCCTAAAAATATAATACACAACAAGAAGGAGCCATCTTGGGCAAAGTCCTGAACGCTGCGTTAGAGAAGAAGTTGGGGCGCTGGAAAATCTTGAATATGGTGTTAAAATCCTTAAATGTGGCATTAAAATTCTTAAATATGGCATTAAAATTCTTAAATATGGCATTAGAGTTCTTAAATATGGCATTAAAACCCTTAAATATGGCATTTAAATTCTTAATTATAACATTAAAATTCTTAAATACAATATTCGAATTCTTAAATATGACACTAAAATTCTCCAAGATAGCACAAAAATTCTTCAAGATAGCACGAAAACTCTTCAAGACAGCATTAAAGGGAGTTCAAATGTAAACCCTGTATGATGTAACAGGGCTATCTGGGCAGGTCTTTTAGGGCTCAACCGTTTTTCTCCTAATGTTGCTTCACAGAGAATTCAGCGAGGGCTCCGCTCGGAATTTAATCCCCGAGCTGCCATCGGCTGCCAGCGCAGCAGCGTCCCCACAAACCACAGGGCCCAAGCAAGGCCAGGAGCGCGGCCCTTTCTGCTCACGGCGGCTGCTGGGGCACCAAACGGTGCCCGGGGCTCCCAGAGCCTGGCACAGGCTGGGCACAGCTGGCACAGCCGGTGGCACACGGGGACAGGGCATGTGGGCTCGGCATTGCTGAGCCTGAATTTCAGCTCGCTGACCATTGCCGGCTCCTTGCCCAAGGCAAAGCTGCCAACAGTTTCTCTTTCCAANGGGGGCTGAAACAAGGTGATCTCTAAGATCCCCTCCAACCCAAACCATTCCATGATTCTACAATAATTCCGTGACTCAGACAATTTATTCCTTGCAAAGTTACGCAGAGCTGGAAGACAAATCTGAACTGTTCATGTCAAACAAGGCACTGCACATAGCGCTGAGCCTTGTCTTCCTTTCATCTAAAAAAAAAAAAAATCCGCCCCAACAAACCCCAAACAAATCATGTTGGAACTTCTGTAATTACAAAATCAAACATGAAATTCCTCCTGTGACATTTTCAATACTTGCAATGATGAACTCCTGCGATACGCACGGAGTATGACAGAAAATCATTCTGCAAGTTCACAAGTGATAAGCTCCTACCCTTCTTGGCACGTCTCAGCTCTGATAGCAGTCAATTTTTTCCTCATTATAAATGGGAAAACTAAAGATATCATGCAAAGGCCACTTAAAAGCAAAACAAAATAAAGGAATGCAAATTTATCCTGGAGTTATACAACTGCCAAGCCTGCTGATCTTCTGTTTATTGCTCGCATGTTCTGCTCTTTGCCTCAGCCGTGCGTTCGCAACGCCGAAAACTCCGAGAAGTGTCTTTTAAAAGCCGACTTGGAATCCTCGCGAGCGTGAGTCAGACGCAGTTTCCACGGCTGAAATTTCACCGAGCGCCTTGGAAGCGACACCACCGCAAACCCTTGTCAGGAAGAGTCGCCCGCAGCCTCTGCGCGCGCTCTGCTCCGTAATCCTGAGCCCTCTCCCGACAGGAATAAATTCCACCTTCTGCCACGAGTGACGCAGGGCTGCCTTCAGTCACTTCTTCAGGCCCAGCTGCGGGAGGGTGGGAGCAGGGCAAGGAAGCGAGAGCGCGCCCCGGACCTTTCACCGCGGGCCATCTGCTCCACCGACGCGCCCCCAACGACCACGCAACCTTTTCCCAGCCTCGGTTTGTTCAACCAGACGGCTCCAAACTCACCTCCTTTTCTCAATTAGCCACGCAAACGTGGGGAAGCGCCGGCAGACCCCTGGTGCCTGTTAACGACGCCGAGGGAAAAGGGCTGCGAGCTCCAGAAACAGCTCCCACTCCTGCCACATCCACGGCAACACGTGGGATGCGAGGCCTGCCAGGTTCAGATGGGGAAGTAGGAAAAATAAAATTGCCCAGATTGGGAATTAGGGAAAATAACTCTGCTGAAAGGAAGCCCAGCCCTGGCACAGCTGCCCAGGTGGAGTCCTCTGTAGCTCTGGTTTTTCTGCCTGAGATGTTTTGATTTCTCAAACTTCGTTCTCACAGAATTATCTGTAAACAACAGAAAATGTTTTTGCTAACTCTATCTTGTTTTCATTCCTTCTTAGAGGTGGAGACAATTTGCTGTCTCTCTGTGCTGGCCAATGTGATCGAAAGGGTGTTCCTGCTAACACCAATCGGTTTAGCGCCAGCAATATAAGGGGCTCAGACTTTGAATAAAGAGCTTTTTAGCCTTCTGGCAAATTCTGGAATCGTGTGGTCTGACTTCGTGTCCTATAGCGACTGTCACCCTGATTTTTCAGCCTTCTGTGTGTCTCACAGTTCACAGTTCTTAGGTTGTTTCTCACACACGGGTGTTATAAATAGAAGCAATGTTTTCCTTAATTCAAGGCAGTTTACATTCTTGTTTTAGAGCTATGGACAGCTGATGGACAGTTGTCCTGACCAATGGGACGGGGAGAGGTGTCAACCTTCTCCCCCAGTCCCTGACCTTTGGAGAAATACTATAAACTGAAGTCAGATCTTTTAATAAACAGTTCCTGCCTTCTCACCAGAGTGAGTGTGCATTTGTCTGTGTGTCCAACGACGACACTGTTTGGCCTTCTGACAAATTCTGGCCTCGTGTGGTCTGATCTCATGTCCTGCAGTGACAGTCCCCCTCCCTGGAGGGATTTAGAAGCCGAGTGGATGCGGCTCTTGGTGGCTTTGGCAGTGCTGGGAGTGGTTGGACTTTTGGTCAGAGAGGGCTTTTCCAACCCAAACCATCCTGATGCTGTTCTCCCACCACGGAGGTAAATCCCGGGAAGGGATTTGCAGCGTTCTCTCTCCCCTGAGAGTAATTCCAACATTCACTCCTCTTGCCCACCGGGACATCAGGAAGCACCAAAGAGAAAGGAAAAGCTGTTTGCAAAAAATAAAGAACAAGGAGAAAGAAATTCCATCCTTCTCCCAAGGCTCCACAACTCCCAAAAAGTCCTGGAGATGTGTCAGGAATCCAGAGCCCTCCAGGTGAGGCACAGACATTGCGGATTCTGATGACAAATTTTGATTTTTTTTTTTGGAGAAAAGCTGTTACCACACTAAGATAAGAATGCATGATTGTTACCTGTCCAGAGAGAAAACACAAACAAGGGGTATTTGTAAAGGTTGAGCTGACTTTGAAGATTTGAAGAAGGGGCAGAAAAAGATGGTTTGGTTTTTTTTTTCCTTTTTAAAGCCCAGCTGTGTTTTATTACCTCCTGTAAGGTAACAATTAGCACTGCTCTTAAACTTGGGCAGGCCCAAGTTCTTCACCTGAGCACTGTTCACTCTTCTAACAAACTCAAAGTCCACTAAAAAATTACCAATTCTCTGCCCATTGGAAAAGTAAAGGGATATTTGGACCACTTTTCAGGCAAACCTGTATTTTGAGGCTGTTGACTCCACATTTTCTTCTTTTTAACTGAGTTATACATGTTTATGTACAATTTACTTTGACTCAAAGACCAAAACTTAAATGATGTTAAAATAAAAAAAAACAGTCTAATTCAAACAAGTTTTCATTAAAACATTAATTTCGAGAGATGTAAAATAATCTTATTTGAGACTAATATTTTCATACTCTGTTGCTATCTGGTATTATTTAGACAGCACAGTGACCATGAAAAACACTCTGCCTTGAAAGTCTTTTCCATAGATTTAGATCCCAGTCATTAAAACAAGTCTCCTGAATTGTCCTTCCTTACTCTATTTGTAGCACAGAAATGCCAAAGGGCAGCCAAAGTTTCCCTTATTATTTTTTGCTGTTGATTCCTCCCATGAATACAGTGATGTGCATAATTATGGTGCTTAATTGTTGCCTAAAATCTTAATTCCCCCTGCCCTTTATCAGCCCAATCCCTGTTTTTACTTCTAGCTCTGCCCAGGTAATTTCACCTGGTGAATATAACACTTCATCCATGAATTGAAAAGATGATGAACCCACAAACCAGCATGGGTATAATCCTGCTACTTCCTGAATCCATTTTAAAATTCCCACCAAATTGATCTACAAATTCCTATTTATTACCCAGACACGACAAATGGCAAAAGGACACGCCTACCACAGAAGGCTCTAAAATCTCTTTTATTTTTCTATAATTTAGGGCAGAAGTAACATAATCTTATTTTCAGAGACCACAGCAGGAACAGATTTCTAATCCCAACTCTGCCACTGACTTGAGCAAGTTATTTAATCTCTCTCAGCTGCCACTTGGCAAAGGACATATTTTTTCTTTGCCTCTTAAGTACTAGGAGGATGCAGCAAGAGATACAGCCTTGAAATCATTTAAAAAAACCCCCCAAAGTACCATAAAAGATAAAAACCAAATCAGGTGTTCTGAAGGTATCATAAAATAATTACAACAAAGGATAACAACCGGAGGATATTCAGAAGTGAAGCTTCTCTTCCCACTCACAGATTTTTCCAAACAGTATAAAAATCAAGATGTTTGTCTTAATTTTCACATTGCCCTGAGAAAAAAAAAAGAAAAATCAAACCCGAAAAAACCACCTTACATTTTTTTCCCTGCTGCTGCTTTGCCATTCAGGGAGGTTTGAGGCAGAAGCACCGATTCTGTTTGTATTCCTGGGAACTCCAGGCTGCTCTGGCACACATTTGAAAGGTTATCTTTAAAACCAAAAGAGTTCAAAATTGATCTTTTCAAGCTCAAATGTACTCCTGCACGGACGGGGCTGATGTTGCACTGTTTAAAAAGAGGGAATGAGCAAGTGCTGGCGTTGAAATTCTGTTCACAGAGCCCCTGCCCACTTCATCCTCCCATTTTTTACCTTTCCACGGCCAAGGCAGCCCTGGCACCACCACAGAACTCAGCCAAGATTATTTTTGTCGTGTAAAGTATCACTTACATAATGTCTAATTAAGCACGTGACTCCAGCGAAGAATCCACATTCCCCCCTCTCCAATATTCCACAAGAAACGCTCTCCCCAGCACCTCTAGATAATTTATGGAAACTTACAGTCGATTTATTCCGTGTGACACTGGTAAACAAATTAATGTGGGATTTAATTGCTTTGTCTCCCCAGCTCGGGCTTGCTTTTAGCGATATTTATCTGGAATTATTATCTACAAAGAAAATAGATTGTAATTGAGCTTCTAAAACTGATGGCGGTTTGAAGTTGACAACTGTCACCATTATTAATCTGAATTTCACTTCAGGGGAGAAGAATGCTTGATCAAGTATTTCTGCAAGGAAGGCTGGTTTTCTGCTGTCTCATGTTTCCTGCAGTATTGTACTCACATGCAGCTTTTTTTTTTTTCCCCCAGAGTTATTTATTTATTTATTGCATTTGTACAAACCACTCTGTCTCTTTCTCCCAAAGCAGATCAGAAATCCATCTTTAAGCAACCTCTTTTCCCCCAGTGAAATATAAAAGAATCAAATCTCTGCAACACCTGATCCATAACCAGCACCGAGGAACAAACAAAACAACTGAAGTAAAAAAAAAATTTCCTTAATCATGATTACATAATTCATACTGCCTCAGCAGTATTAGCAGAGATCATTAAAAAACCCTAAATACAAATATTAGTGTATAAAATAGCAATAACCCATCTGGCTTGCATTAGCTAAAGCAAAGTTTGCATGGTGGAGAGCTGAAAAACGATGACAGCATGAGCTATGCATTCCTAAAAGACCTATACATTTCCCAAATTCCTATCTGATTACAGCATATCTCACAGCTCCAGGAACTCCACACACAAAAACCCCTCCACAGGTATAAACCACCACTCTGACACTGCCTCTGTGAAGCAGCTTCAGCAGGATAAAAATAAATAAATTTGCATATTTAAAACTGAAGATACAAATAAGGAACAAATGCCCCAGCCAGGACAGAATTAGCTTTTCAACTCTGATTTTCACCTTAAGGGTCTTTTCCCTTCCTATTTTGAGATTTACAGCAGTAAAATGCATTGAAATCTAGAAGGGAAAGTTTATTTTCTTTAAGGAGAAGAACTCATGCAGGCTGGAGGATGGGAAAGGAAGTAGGCAAAAAGAAGGATGTTTGGCCATTTGCCACTGTGAATATGAATGACTTCAGTAAACCTTGGTTATTTTGGACTAGAAATGTTTTCTCTTTTTAGGACATAATGACCACAGCCTGGAATTACTGCAGATTAGACACGTGGGCATGAGAAATTGCTTGGGAATTGCACTGGGGAGGAGGCCAGGCAGGGCTGTGAGGACCCTGGCCGTACAAAAGAGCCCAGCCCAGGCTTTCAGACACTCACCTATGCTCAGGTAATGGCATCATCGACATGCTGTAATTAAATATTTGATGAACATACGCATCCACGCTCATTTCGCAGCTCCTAATCCCGGCAAAGTGCTGCTCCTCTGGCTTGCAAGGCTCTGGTGTGTTACCAAAGCAGCAGCAGAGCTTTTTCCTCTCCTCAAACACCGCATCCCCCTTCACTGCCCCTGCCTGGGGGAAGGAAAGGGGGAGAGGGGAGGAAATCCCTCCTCAGGCGCGGCTGGCAGAGCCCAGGCTGGGATTGTGAGGGATGGATGGATGGATGGATGGATGGACAGACAGACGTGACCCAGATTCCCTCTCCCCAGCCCGGGAGAGGCAGCGCAGAGCGAGTGGCTGCAGCGTGTCCCAGCCTGTCCCTCGGAAGCTTCGGGGCTTTTTGCGCCTCAGCCTGCTCCAGTGACGCTCCCAGGCCCCAGCTGAAGGAATCCCCGCTCCCAGGGACTGCTGGAAGCCAGCAGAGGTGAATTTCTGCCCATTTCCAGGCCAGCACTCCTGGAGCACTCAGCTGGAGAGATCAGTCTTGTGGCAGAGCTCCTCTCTTCCCATTTCCTCTGGAGACCTGGCTCTGCTCCCCGTGAAAAAGCAGAAAGTGACTGGCAGCTTCTTAATTTTCTTCTTCTCTCCCATCCCCAGCAATGATCCCACACCTAAGTGCCATTTCCCACTGAAGGATTGTGTCCTAAAGGAATGCCAAAATGCTGAAGCCCTTTCCTTGAAGTATTGAAGTGTCAGGGCCAGAGAAGGTGAGGAGAGGGAAAGATAAGGAAGGATGAAACACTCTTCTCCCTTTAAAGTTTGGAAAGTTTATACGGGGGAAATTAAAATGCAAACTTCACTGCTCCTGAAGACATCACTGGGACAAAGCTCTCCCAGTTCACTTGTTCTGTCATCTTCATGCTGATGTGGAAAACCCCAAAATGAGCCCCTGTGTCCATCAGAGACATCATTGCAGAGACAAGAGCATCGTGCTCAGGGATTCTGCATCTCCACCTCAGCTCTATTGACTAAACTCTGCATCCAGCGGCACTTTTCCAGCTTCCAGAGGGACTACAACATGATACCAACCACCTCCTTTTTAGTTCTGTAATTAATGGTACGGGGATGGTTTCGAATCAGACACACCAGGTAATAAAAGGCAGCTGCCACACCTTGAGTTTCAGAAAAGGTTCTGGCACAAAACTTCTCTGGGTTTACAAACTCAGCTTCCAGACACACCTGCAGTGTCTGTTTCCTCTCCAAACTGTTGGGGGTTTGTGACAAATTCATATTTCTGTGTTACAGAGCACTGAACGCATTGGAAAGTCTCGGTAGGATCCAAATGGATCCTGTCAAGCAATTACTGGTGTGTGACTGCAGGTGTTCACAGAGGAGGTTCTGCACCATCCTTAAAAAAAATGGTGCCATTTTCACACCTGGGCCTTGCTGGCAAAGGGAGGGAGGAGGTGGCTGCATCCCAGCCCTGTGACACCTGCACAGGTAAGGGCAAGGAAAAACAGGATCCTGGGCAGTGCCCGGGGTGTAAGAGGCCGTGCAATGGGGTTGGAAGTTGGGCTCGGGGTTGGAAGGGTCACTGGAGCCCATCCCATTCCCACCCCGGCCATGGGCAGGGACACCTTCCACTATCCCAGGCTGCTCCAGCCTGGCCTTGGGCACTGCCAGGGATCCAGGGGCAGCCCCGGCTGCTCTGGGCACCCTGTGCCAGGGCCTGCCACCCTCCCAGCCAGGAATTCCTTCCCAATCTCCCTCTGGCAGTGGGAGCCATTCCCTGTGTGCTGTCCCTCCCTGCCTTGTCCTCAGTCCCTCTCCAGCTCTCCTGGAGCCCCTCCAGGCCCTGCCAGGGGCTCGGAGCTCTCCCTGGAGCCTTCTCCTCTCCAGGGGAACATTCCCAGCTCTCCCAGCCTGGCTCCAGGTCCTTCCCATGCTGGCCCCCATGGCTGGAGGCAGCTCTGCAGGCAGGGGCTCACCCGAGAGGAGCAGAGTGACAATCTCCTGCCCTGCCCTGCAGCCCTGCCCCTCTCTCAGCTGCAGCACAGCCCCGCAGCAGCTGCCTGCCATTCCCAACGTGCAGGGGGAGAGGATTTTCCAAACACCTCCGCCAGGCCTGACAGGCACAGGAAGTGATGGGGAGAGCTCAGCCTGCTTTACCTACGAATTTACAAGAGGACCCACTTCATCCTGGAGCAGGGGCATCAGAAACTTGTAACAGGTACAGAACTTCAAACACAACCAGTCCTGCGGAGCTTCTTCAAGGGAACAACACAAACCCCTATCCTAACCAATAAATGTCACTGCAGGCTGGAGGATTTCCATCCTGCTTCTCAGTGCTTTCTAATTCAAGTTCTGAACTCAAGTCAGATTTTTGTTCTCTTCTGTACCTTCTCAGAACAGGCAACTTTCTACCACTCACAATCCCCACACAATTATTTTGCTGTATCTGAACACAGCTCCCCTTGGCAGGAATGTTTTAATCTGTGGGTGGACACCCAGCCATCATTCTGCATACACATCCTGGTTTCAGAGAACTTTTCCCTTAGGTTTCTTTCGCAGTGAAAAGCTTTGGGTTTTAGAAAGGAAAAAAAAAATCCAAGTTGAGACAAGCTACTTAAATGCCAGCAAAACTTCCTGTACTGGGGAGAAAAAGGCAGGGATGAATAATCTGTCTGTAAATATCCACACATAAAATAGAAAACATGATACTATCACTCAGACTTTGACTGGGACAAATGGGAGACTCTCTCCAGCTCCAGCCCAGAAGTCCAGGAGATGTTTTAGGTGGCCTAAGGTCTGTTTTCCTGGATGCACACTTCCACAGCACCTCCTTCCAGGTCCTCTTAATCAGCTGCTCATCAACTGCTAGACCCACGGGCATCACGTGAGCTTTCATTCTGCACTTGCTCCTGAACAGAGCAGGCTCTGAAGGAGGGCAGTTCAGAAAAAGCACAAATTATTTATGAGTATGGATCCTGTGACTTTTGCAGAGCACAACTGTATGGTGAAATACTCCTAAATGATACTCTGAAATGCTCCAGAGAGAATTCAGACACATCCACTGCCCCTTCTCCCACGTGGCCTAAACAGCTGTAAGAAAATCACCGGTTTTTAGCAGCAGATTTTTGTTTTCTCTGGGGAAAGGGAGAAGATCAGTGTTATTTCTCCAAAATCCCCTTCACAGCTGAACCCAAACTTACACAGCAAAGTGGCACATTGCTGCCTGCCAAGGTTTAATGCAACATTTTACATCCAGTTTTGAACAACTTCAAAGCAAAGCCCCCAAACAGTGACATGTATCCCAAACGGACGGATTCATCCCCGTAACTTTGCACTCTGTATTTCCCAGGTTAGGAAGAGGCAGCAGCCAGCGTGCCAGGAGCAGGGAGCTGCACACCAAACACCGTCACAGTTTGCTGCAGGAACAACTTCCAAGGATTGGGAGCTTCCTTGCGAGCCAGCGCTCCCCATCCCAGCCAGAGCCAGCTCAAATTGCTGCAGCAGCCACTGCACTTGAGTTCCTACACCCCGGTTAGCCCCAGAAAACCTCAACTTCCAGCCAAAAACGGGGCTTCCAGCAGTTTGGCTGCTGCATTTTGCTAATTCATGGAGCCGGTGCTAACCTGACCCACGGCTCGTGGTGGATTCCCATTTGGAATATGCCAGGAGTCCCACGGCTCGTGGTGGATTCCCATTTGGAATATGTCAGGAGTCCCACGGCTCATGGGGGATTCCCATTTGGAATATGCCAGGAGTCCCACGGCTCGTGGTGGATTCCCATTTGGAATATGCCAGGAGTCCCACGGCTCGTGGTGGATTCCCATTTGGAATACGCCAGGAGTTTCACCCCCAGAGACGTCTCACCCCAGACCTGCTATCAGCAAATGAAGCCCTGCACATCAAACACGTGGTTTGGATTAACGATCTTTGCACAAACGGGGGTGGGTGGGTGTAATTTGGTATGTTAGAGTACTACAATGGCCAGGATGGTCCAGCTTTTCTCTCTGCTCAGTATTCCCTGAACCTTCCAACGCTAAAACCTGGCACTGCTCAAAGGAGCATTTTCACCACTTTGCACCATCTGTAACAATCATCATAATGTGCCCAAGAACTAATAAAGGTAAAGATGAGTCTATGGCTTTGGGAGAATCATCAAAAATAAGCATTTTTTACTGAAAACACAGCTAGAGGTTGATCAAACCACTCAACACCACCAGAAACGTTTCCAGAAGCTGAGGAGCCTCTTTTGCAGGGAAATGACAAGTCTGGCTACTCCTCCTCTTCCCATCTCTACTACGAGGAGTTTGAAAGGTTCCTCCTCGAGTTCTAAATATAGACCTGGTGATCAGATTCTGCGTGATAGGTTTGCGAACAGGACAGGATGATTTCAGACTGCAACAGCACAACACAGCACAGGGCAAGTCCCAGCACTCCTCGGGGCCCTCCCTGAGGTCACCACCCGTGAGGGCACAGCCCAAAAATCCGAGTCATGGAGCCTGAAAAGCCACCAGGAGAGAAGCAGCCAGAGCTGTTGTAAACTTGATTATGATGTGGGAAAACAGGAGAAGGGACTTGTAGTTTATAAGCCATAGCATTACCCTTCTGAGGGAACAAGCTGGATGTCCAAAGTATTCATAAAACCAGTAGTAAAACTATGTTCCTGATCTTTAACAACTGAAATGGACACCCAGCAGGGCAAACAACAAAGATCTAACTCTCGGTGGGTTTTAGGAAGTTTGCATTAATTAAAACCCCCTAGAAAACAAAGCCCCCAAATGCCCAACCCCCAGACTCGAGGTACAGGTCTAGCAAGTATGACAGCATATTTCTGTGAACTCCCAGCTCCTGTAACCCTACCAGGGTGGTAACTCAATAGTGCCACAGGCTTGTGGGTGTCCCAGGAGCCTCTCGCTGGGGTGTCACCGTAGGACACGGAATGGATTGACTCCATGGAGCTGTCAGAAGGGAAAGAAGGCTTTAGTTCCAATTCCAACAGTTTCTTTTAGAAGACGCTGTGTAAAAAGCTCTGTTCTTGCTCCATGGCACTGACACTGCTCTCCATGGGTTCAGGAATAGGAAACAACCCCTGGGACAGTTGTTCTGGCAAAGGGAACACTGTTTGCTGAGCCTGTGCTGAGACACGCAGAGAGATGTTTTGGAACGAGAAACTGTTGGCAGCTTTCCCTTGGGCAAGGAGCCGGCAATGGTCAGCGAGCTGAAATTCAGGCTCAGAAATGTCGAGCCCACGTGGTGGGATGTCGCCCTGATTTTTTCAGCCTTCTCCTCTGCTTCACAGTTTCATATTTTGGGTTCTTTCTCACGCTCTGCTCTGTAAACACTGGCCAATGTTATTGTAGTTTCAAGACAGCTGACATTCTTTGTCTTAGAGCTATGGACAGCTGATGGACAGCTGTCCCGACCAATGGGATGGGGAGAGATGTCACCCTTCTCCCCCAGTCCCTGGCCTTTTTAGAGGTACTATATATTGGAGTCAGACTTTCAAATAAAGGAGAGTTTTAGTTCATGCCTCCTGATCAAAGTGTGAATGTGTGTTTGTGTGTGTGTGACGTGCTGCGTCAGGGGGACACGTCCGGTGGCTCTGTCAGAGCAGGATGACCCTGCAGCCCCTTGTGTTTGCTCCTCACCAGCTCTGGGGAGCTCCTGCTGGCCAGCCCAGCATCCTGCTCAACTTTTGTTCCAGCCTCTGGGATCCAGTGGAATTCCTGAGCAGAGTCGTTTCCTACCCCTTTGTGATCCCCCATAAACAGCTCAATCATTAACAGCATTAACAACCTGTGCACCACACAACAAACCCTTTATGGCCTCCTTGGGGCTTTGCACCTTTTCTGCTTCTCGGTGCGCTCCAATTCTTCTTTCACTTGGGGGTGGGCAAGAACTGGAGTATTTTTCAGTTAGGAGATAAAAAGAACAACAACAACAAAAAACCACCTCAAAGGAAGGAAGCCCCAATCCTTTTGTTGTGCTCAGACTGATATTTTGTAAATTCAGTCTGATCTCCCAAATTTATTCTGGCCTTAGAACCCAAAATGGTCAGAGAGAAATGTTTCTTCACATGATGTTCCCAACCCCCTACCAAATATTAGATATCACTTACTTAAAAATAGAAACTAAGATCTAAATTGGTAAATTATATCATTGATCCAGGCCCTTTTATCTGTGCTAGGAAAGCTAAAGAATGTATGAATTTAGTGGAAGTCTCAGTGCATAAGAAGTGACTATTCTGGACCCTTAGTAGAATGTATCCAAGGGCACAATTTCTCATCAATTTTTCTTTTCACTGTTTTAATTATGAACTTATCAGTGGACAAGAAACCAGAATGTTATCCCCTGCACTTTCGGTATATTTAATGCTTTGTTGTTTATTTATCTTTTATTGCAACGTCATTTTGAGTTTTGGAAGAAGAATCAGGGAACTGCACCCACCTCACCTCACTTTTGAAGGGTCTCAGGATTTCTAATACCAGCATATAAAAAATAAACTTACTCAGAGGTCACATCCCAGCCACCACACCGGGTTTGCTCATTCTAGATCTTCACACAAAGCAAAAGTGTGACCCTAAACCACGGGGACCCTAAACCACGGGGACCCTAAACCACCCATCCCATCAGACAAGTACCCATGCCCAGCAGCATCTTCAGATTAATTAAAAAAAATTAAACAACTACAGGCACGTGATTAACCCAGGGAAGGCCATCCTCTCCCACAGGCAGCTTTCCCTCAAGATCCAATTGTTCTGCTCATCATTTCCCAGCCAACTCTGCTCAATAAGCTGCAGATTGAAGGTGAGATGTCTAACGAGCGTCTCCATGACTGCAGAAATGATAACTTCCCAAAACAGAATTTCTGACTCCCAAACTGCTGCAGTCTGGATACTGTTCACCTGCTGCCAGGCTGGAATATTTCTCCTTGCCCTGCTTAGACACAGGACAAGTGGAATTCTCCCCGTGAAGTCCCATGTAGGACTAACTTTAGAACAATTTCTCCAGGATTTTCTCTCTCTGATTCCCCCTCTGCACCACAGTCGGTATCAAGCACCAGCCAGGCCAGTGCCCTAAAACAAGAAGTGAGAACGGCACCGGAGTGAAGGCTCGTGCTCCTGATGCCTCCCACAAGTCCCAACTGGCAGGGCCAGGTCCCAGCGCCTGCCTGCCTCACCCTCCCTGCCCACACCCAACGCTCCGGAGCGTTCCAGAGGTGCCGGAGCTCAGGGATGGGAGCACAGCGCAGGGATCCTGCTGGGAATGCTGCAGGGCTGGGGCACGGAGCTGGCTGAGGGGGCTCCCCCAAACACCCAACGCTCCTGGCACCAAGGGAGCAGGGTCACGGCAGGACAGGAAATAGATGGACTCCATGGGGCTGTCAGAAGGGAAAGAAGGCTTTAGTTCCAATCCCAACAGTTTCTTTTAGAGCACGCTGTGTAAAAAGGTCTGTTCTTGCTCCATGGCACTGACACTGCTCTCCATGGGTTCAGGAATAGGAAACAACCCCTGGGACAGTTGTTCTGGCAAAGGGAACACTGTTTGCTGAGCCTGTGCTGAGACACGCAGAGAGATGTTTTGGAAAGAGAAACTGTTGGCAGCTTTCCCTTGGGCAAGGAGCTGGCAATGGTCAGCGAGCTGAAATTCAGGCTCAGAAATGTCGAGCCTACAGACAGAGCATGGCACAGGCCCTGGGGCCGAATGACCCCCAGATAATTCCACTAATCCTGCCCAGCTCCTTAGGAGAGGGGCAGCTCCCAAGAAAACTTTCATGGGTGTCCATGGAGAGCAGTGTGGGGTGGAGATCCTGCCTTGGGAGTGTCCATGGAGAGCAGTGTGGGGTGGAAACTCTCCGTCCCCCAAAACCCAACCCGTGTGTTGAACGTTAAATTACTCCTATTTATCTGCTGTGCTGCCATCGTTTCTCCTTAATGATACCTTCACTCTAAAACCATGAACAATCCTATCAAGATGCCCATTGCAAAGCACTGAAATGCACCTTTAACCTGCGTGCTCCGAACTCTCACACTGCAGCTCGAGGACTGCAGAGTCAAACGAGATCTAAAGCAAACCCAGTTCGGAATCAGGTGCAATATCTCGATTTCCTTCATGCTGGAAGTTCAGCGTCCCCTTCCCAGCCTGTCCTCCTTAACCTGCTGCTGGCTGGAGATAATCTCTGCCAGGCTCCCCGGCTGCTGACACAGGAACCTCTGTGAGCACGCTGAACTGCTTCCTTTTCTCCTTGAAAAGATTTAATAACCTACAACTTTCCTCCCTGCCCTACTTGGATTCTCGCATTTGCTCCCCTCTCGCATCGAATCCGCTAAAATAAAATTTTATAGAGTGTCAATTCAACAAAGGCAAAACTATAAAGTCCGTTCTGACAGCTTCCTTTCTCCAAAAAATTTAATCAAAAAAGAAAGAAGGAAAAAAAAAATTCCTTTGCCCTTGAGAAGATGAATTGAATAGCCTTAGGTATTCTATAGCTGTATTTATGAAAAGCTTTTGGACACTAAAAGTCTCTACAGAAATGGGGAAAGTGTTTTGCTCAGGTCATAAAACTTCCTTTTTTTTTTCCATTGCACAGAGAAAAATATGCTGCACTCCAGTATGAAACATCAGCTGACCTCTGGGAGAGGCACCAGCCCAGAGGGAAGGGGTGCCCATGGGGTAATAACCCCCCAAAATACTCAGAAAAGGTAATTGCTGCCCTAAACCTGAGGAGAATTCTGTCCAGAAACACACAGCGCTCTGCCCAGACATTAATTAAAACTTTTTGCACCCAAACCACGTTATTAATATTTAGTATTATTTATGGCAGCACCAAATCACAGGAAATACTACTAAAAAAAATTTAAGACATGGAAGAATGTATCACTTTTCTACATAAAAAAGTGGAATAAAGTGAAAGTCGTGTAACAGTAATGCAAAGCTCCCTGGCTACGAGTGAAAACAAACCCAGCACTTTGAAACACTGAGTAACTCCATGTATTTCCCGTTTAATACTTTATACCGCCATGTCGCAGGAATTGTTTATTTTCCTTACTTTTATCCAAACCAATTCAGGTCGGTTTTAAAATTTTGTGTTTTAGAGTAGTGAGAAAAACTTGTACCAAGCAAGATTCTGAGAGAGATTCATGCAGAACAGGTAATTTCACTTGGCTCAAGTCCCTCCTGGTCTGACCGATGTCAAACACTCAATTGACTTGTATATCACTATATAAAAACCGAAATAAACCCCCAAACCCCCTCAAATCTGGTTTATAAATTATAACAAATATTAACATATTTTTATCAGACAGTGGATCACGGGGAAAACGCATCAATAACCCATTGCTGGTTTGCAGATAATTTCATTTCAGCTGATTGAACAAATCCCTTTTTCTTGTGACGGAATTACAGGAGAATATTTAATGGAAATGTTGTACAGCTGTGGTACAGGTTTGGGTTTGGGGTTGTTTGTCAGGTAGAACAGGAAAAAAAAAAAAAAAGGTAATTTTTAGTAAGCTGCAGCTAACCAGAAGCTAACACTGAATAGTATCAGTACTTTGAGTTATCCAATAGTAATTAAATTCAGAAATCAAGTTTCTGTACTGATAAGAGGTCTGCCCATCCTAAATTATCATTTTTTTTATTTTTTATGGAACTATGTAAAATTATCCCCCTTTTAGAGCCAAAATAATTTTTACAGAAGACAGTGACAAAAAATTAAAATATCATTGTTCCTGATATTTAATACATTACAGTTATATCAAGGCTCTGGTTATGGCTGGCAAATGCACAGAAAACCACTGTCCAATAGAGAGGCACAAAATAATTCAGTCAGTCCTTGAATTCAGAGGGATCAGAGAATAATTCTTAGAATGCAGATTGTTTAATGTTTACAGAATCAACACATCTGGCTCCTTCTTCTGCTGATGTTCCTCCAAAAATTTGGTTCCTGTTTTTATTGAAATACTTAAGCACTCGAAAGAAACTGAATTAGTCAAGAGAAACCCCCTTTCCTCACTAAGCCACACTGAATTTATTTCATTAAAGCCCTGCTTTAGCCCATTATCTCAAAGTAGAAAATGCTAAATCATAATTTCATAGAAGAAGAAACTTTTCTGGCTGAATTTAAAGGAAAAATGTTTGTCGCTGTATATATAAGTTCAGAAATATTTATTCCAAAAAAAAGAAGGTACAAAAAATTTACAGACTGATTTTCATATTTGTTCTAATTGTAAAACTTGTTCCCTCTTTTTTTTTTTTAATTATTTTCTGGAATAAGTTCCTAAGCCTTAAAACTCCGCAGATAAGAGTTAAAATAAAGAAGTTCAATTCCCTACCAGAATGCATTTGCCCAAGTGTAAAGCTAACAAACGCTACAATTTTTGGCAACACGTCCGCATTTCTGAATCATTAGGTAGCCAAACTATTTTTTGATTTGGCTTGCACGACGTTGGATGCGAATAATCCGTACAAACCAGCGGCTTTCCCTGCCTGGAAATACCACGTTTGATGGCAAGAGGAGGCACCGACCGCGGGGAGGCTCGGCAGAGCTGCCTTGGAAGCACAGGGTGGGATTAGCACCGCGTTGGGCTTGTTTATTGGGGGCAGCAGCGAGGAGAATAAATCCCAAATAAACACACCGCAGGCAGGGCATGGCCGGCGTTCCAGCAGCCCCGCAGAGGGGATGCTCTCCTGGGGAAAGCTCGGCCATGGATGGACCGTGGAGAACGCAGCTCCAGGCATGGACTGAACTGCAGACCCCCCTCAGGAAAGCCCCAAATCAGGGACAAGGTCCTGCAAGGTGTGAAAAGCCCTTCTGGTGCACCAGGCAGGTCCTGAGGGGAGAGCGGCAACTCCCGGCTCTTCCAAGGCGAGGCAGCAACAGTGGCAATATTATGGAATTATTTATACACTCGCAGGCCTGTTTACTTCCCTTTTCAAATCATTCGGAGGCTGCTGGATGTAAAGGCTGTGATTAGGCAGCACTTTCTGGTTGATACTGTGTGAAAATATTCTTGATACTTGCGGCTACGGCGAGGCTGCCAGGTGGGGTTTCCGATGGTCACCAGCTCCCCTTCCCAGCACGTTGGGATCCCAGGGCTGGAGCCGGGCTGGGAGAGCTGGGAATGGTCCCCTGGAGAGGAGAAGGCTCTGGGGAGAGCTCCGAGCCCCTGGCAGGGCCTGGAGGGGCTCCAGGACAGCTGGAGAGGGATGGGGACAAGGCAGGGAGGGACAGGACACAGGGAATGGCTCCCACTGCCGGGGCAGGGATGGATGGGAGATTGGGAAGGAATTGTTCCCTGCGAGGGTGGGGAGGCCCTGGAGCAGCTGTGGCTGCTTCTGGATCCCTGGAAGTGTCCAAGGTCAGGCTGGATGAGACTTAAAGCAACCTGGGATAGTGGAAGGCGTCCCTGCCCTTGGAATGGGGCGGGATGGGATGAGCTTTAAGGTCCCTTCCCACCCAAACCACTCCACGGTTCTCTGATCTGCTCCCCTCCATCACAGCAATCTACACCCCCAGGCCCTGCTCCCCACACTCCCCTAATTTTCCTTACATCCCTCACCCCCTCTTGTAGGCTCGACATTTCTGAGCCTGAATTTCAGCTCGCTGACCATTGCCGGCTCCTTGCCCAAGGCAAAGCTGCCAACAGTTTCTCTTTCCAAAACATCTCTCTCCGTGTCTCAGCACAGGCTCAGCAAACAGTGTTCCCTTTGCCAGAACAACTGTCCCAGGGGTTGTTTCCTATTCCTGAACCCATGGAGAGCAGTGTCAGTGCCATGGAGCAAGAACAGACCTTTTTACACAGCGTGTTCTAAAAGAAACTGTTGGAATTGTGAATAAAACCTTTCCCTTCTGACAGCTCCATGGAGTCAATCCATTCCGTGTCCCACCATGACACCCCCTGCTCCAGCCCTCCCCAAACAAGGCTCTGCCTCCATCCTGCCCTCCCTGCTGCCCTCCCCATCCCCTCTCCCCCAGCTCTGCCCCCTCCTAACGTCTCCCCGCTCGCTTCCTTCCTCCCCGTGGCCCCGAGGCCTCTCGGCAGCCTCCAGCCCCTTTTCCCCGGCCCTGAAACCACCGAGAGCAGCGGGAAGGTTTTTATCCACGGCCTGCACCTTGCAGCTCTGCGGCACTGGAGCCGCCTCGCCATCCTGCGCGCAAAAATCAAAAGGTTCCGACCCAGCGCAGGCATTCCCTGGAGTTGGATGGTTTTTTTTTTTTTGGTGGGGTGACAAACTCGCTGCCCCCAAAGCAGGCAGTTGAGCCTCAGACGATTCCCAGAGCGACTCAGAGTTAGTAACTTGTCAGGAATGTCTATTGGGGCACAATAAAGTAGGTGAGGAAAGCAAGAGTAAACAACAGGAGAGTCCATGCAAATTGAAGCCGGAATAATTACGGATTACACTGGACAGGATTAACGTAGAGATTAAAAAAAAAACGTAATTATTTGCGAATTTTTGATGGACATCCAGGTTCATAGAACCTAATCCTAAAATCCCACCTGCCTGTGAAGACCTCTGGAGCGCAGGACAACCAAGTCCCAGCACTGGGACATGAAATAAAAACCTCTATAAAGAGCTCTCTTTCCAGACAACAGCTGGAGATGCCTTAAAACATCCTCAATTTAAGGTGGACCACCAGCAATAATTCAGTTTACACTCACCACCATTGTACTGAACATTTCCTACATTACAAATGCTTTTGACTGCTCACTACCAAAACACGAACTAAAAAGCATTTCATTTTTTCTGTAACTGCACAGAAACAGCCCAGACTCGCATATACCATCAACAAATTCCACACAAAGTATTATAATTATTTGCAATAATTAGCAAAAGCTGAATATTAACAGTTTTTTACTGGTGTTTTTGAATGCAGTAACATTAAAAATGAGAATAATATAGTTCCAACTGTTCATCTATGGGATAAGTGTGTCTCAGGCTGTTGTATCAAATCCATACCATCAAAAAAATCCCAATAAAGTTAAACTTAGTTTTATTTAGCATAGATCAATAGTTGGAGAAAGTTGATCAATTCTTTTTGATTTTTTTTTCCTTTGAAAATTAAAAAAATGTAACAACAGGCTCTCTGAAGTTTATATATTCCTCCTCAGACAAAGCAGCAGTTATTAGTCTGATAATTATTATTTAAGAAAAATGATGCTGCTCTCACACAAGGGAATACTTTTACTGACATGGAAGTTCCTTTAACATAAAAATGAAAATTAAAAATATTGCCTTGATTTTCTGCTTACTTTTAAGTTCCAGGGACACGCTCCTAAATTCTACCTCCCCATGTGTGTGCAGATCCTTAGCAGGACTCTTCCATCGAAGGACTTGAGTTACAGAAGATGATGAAGAATTGCTTCGTAACTGTGAAGTTTTCAGGGAAAGCAGCACGGGGAAAAGCCCAGGAATGCCCAGAATTGTGGGAAGAAAGCTCCAGGTGGAAGGTGAACCCCAGGAACCCACGGAGCAGCTGACAAGGTGCAGCATTATTTTGGTACAAGTTTCATTCCCCAAGACCTTCATGAAGTTACAACTCATGAAAAATTCAGATTTAGGGCTTGATCCAGCACCTAAGAGGTTGATAAATATTTTACCAGCGAAAACAGAATAGACATCATTATTATTATATATTTCTTTTTCCTTTAAGATTTCACATCTACATTTTCACTAGCAGAATCTCAAGAGTAGAAACATTGGACAGATATTTCCAAAATTTAAAATCACCCACAGCGCAGGTCTTAATACCCAGCTTAATGCCTGAATGAACATGTTCATCAAAGAAAAGTGGGATACGAGAGCCGCGAGATGTGTGAGAGTAACACAACTTCCAGCAAAGCCCCAGCAGCCCTGCAAGGCTCCAGCCAGGGCACCCTGCACAGATGGACAAGTCATTTTTAGAAATGAATCACGCTGCAAACGATTGGACTAATTTTAAACCAGAGGTGAGGAACCAATAGCCTCCAGCCCAGATATGGTTTGCTTCAGCTGGCCCACAGACAGGGCCCTGCTTTATGACTTAATAACACCCAGGCAGCTTCCAGGGGAGCCACGTGCGCTTCAGGAGGCTCCAACAACTCGCAGGTTTTTAAGGACACCCTGCTTAAACTCAAACATCATTCCCAAGTTTCGAGCATTACATGAACTTTCTGGGTTTAGTTCTTTGGTTCGTTTGATCGTCCGTCCTTGCTACCCTGAGCAGGTGGGATTTCACAGCCCTCAGCATTTAAATTACCTCGGTGGGGAAAAGCCAACGGCGCTTTGAGTTTGGACAACGCAAAGGCTGAAGGATTTTGATACCTGCTCTGATATTTAGCCCTTATTTAGGACAAAACTCCCACTGAAAACCTTGAGGAGACACAGTCCCCACCACAGACTTCCCAAGCAGTGGTGAACCTGGAAGGAAGCAGAGAAAGGAATTCTGGAGGGGACTGCAGGCCACTGGCGGGCTTTGATCCTTGCTGCAGCTCCTGATCTGGCAAGAGAAGGTTCAGCTCTGGCTGAGCTTTGCCTGCCAGAACCAGGGGGCTCCGATGCCATCAGCACAAACCAACCCCCCCACCGGAGCCCGGCCTCCCAGCCATCCCCCTGGGACAAAATGTAGGAGGAAAAGTCGTTTTCAACAGCGCCTTTAAAAAGCAAACCTTTCCTAGCGTAGTGTAAATGGGGAAAATTCACATTTTCTGAGGAAAACGACTGGGAGTTTTCAAAGGGAGCTACTCCTTGAGAACCATGGGATGAGCCTCCCAGAAAGAAATAAAAAAGCCAGAAAACTTTCCAGTATTTGCCATCCCAGGCAGCCACGTTCAGGAACAAGAAGACAACCCCACATTGCATCACCAGCCTATGCCAACACTTCCACCTCTGAAATCTGATCCAAGCCTCTTCCCCATAAAGATTACGAGGGAGCAACGTATCCCTCTCCTGCCCCCAAGCCCCTAAAAGACAAAAGGAAGTTCTGTTCTAAAAAAACCAGCTCACTACAGATTCCTGACTACTTTGTTTCTTGAATCAATGATCTCATTTGTTCACTTTTGCAGTGTTTTCTTCCAAAAATAGCAGATACTAAAAAAAAATTATTCTTATCTAGAGTTTGGATGAGAGGATCCAGCAAATTTTTTTTGTGTGTGCTTCTCTTCTACACACAGTAAAATAAATAAAATTTATCCCCTTAAGTTGACAGCGTGCTTACATTAAAAAATTAAATAGATGCAAAAAGCTTCATTGCATCAGTCTTAAAAGTAAAAAAATTAAATTAAGTTGAATAGATTAGGGACAAACACAGTCAAAGATATAAGGCTACGTTTATTGTTTTCAATGCTACAGCTTCAGTCTTGCCAAAACACATGAAATTTGTACTCATTCTGGTGGGCCTAGTCACACATATATATATATAAAAATATACATGAGGTAGACAGGTAAAAGCTTAAAGGATGAAGACAAACCCAAACGTTTCACATATTTTCATCGAGTCCTTAATTCATCACAACAGATAATCCCAAATAACACGTTGGACACGATCTACCAGAGCTTAAAAATCAAGCCTAAAATTGGCCAAGTGGAATTGAATTTCCATGTTTTTCAACCACTAGGCAGCATGAATGGAAAATTCGGACTATCTGTACTTATGATATGTGGGCCCAGGTTGTAGCTGGCCAATTTTTCTCCTAACTTAGGCTGTGTTTGTTTCCTTTGGCAGAGGGGCACAAGGCAACATTATCTCGTGCCTTCCTTGATCTAAACGTTGGGAATATCACCATTTGATCCAGCAGGATTTGTTGCGCAAACAATTGACAACTGTTCTGCTTCCCTCACTTAGGAATTTTCCCGAGCGAGGCCACGCTACTGATGCTGTAAAGGAAGGGCCCTCATATTTCAGATGCTATTTACATTTCAGATTACTCAAGACACCAAAATAATTCTGCATTTAATGCCACTGGAAATGTAGACTAAGCAAAAATTATGACAATATGTGTTTTTTTTATCCTAAGCTTCAATTTTACCTCATAGCAGAGTAATGAATTAATATATTGCTTCTGTAGGTTTTGGTTATCAGATATTGTGGCAGGATAAGAATTTTTAAAATATTGCTCGCTTACTTTAAAACATTTTCTGTGAAATAAAAATATATAAACAGCACATTGAGCTTAACCAGAGTAATAAATGAAAGAATAAAGGTTTGCTTAGAAACATAAAAAAGAATTTCCAAGCATTTTACCATTTCATTTTTAAGCATGTTTAAAGCTCCTGAAACAGAATATTTCAGAAATAAAACAAAACAAAACAAAACAAACAAACAAGAAATGTGTCTTGGGCAGCTCCAGCCTACAGACCCAACAATTGAAGCCAGCGCAGGATTTGTTCCTGAGCCATCCCCATGGGAAGGATGGGAGGCAATGGAGATTTTGGGGCTGCGAGCACCTGTCAGGCTGCAGACAAACCCAGATGAGCAGCTCATTTCCCAGAGCTCTATGAATAGCCAGGGCAGGGCTCTGGGCCATTCCTGCTGCTCGGGGCCGCAGCACAAGAGCCTGGAGCTCAGCGACTCGCCCCACACGCACCGAAAAGTTCCAGTTCTCTGCTTTTTACTGCTCCTCGTAGATGCTCCTTTCTGTATCTCTGTGTATTTGTGGATGCAGCCAAACTCATTTGCATGTGTACTCATGCACTTTTTAATGTTGTAGTCCGAGCGATTTTGATGAATTTTACCTTGATTTAAAGATAGTACCCAGTCTGGATTCCTTTCTAGACAATTCATCAAGGAAACAGGAATTGCTGTAATAAAGAACTTGGAATTCAAGAGAGGGAAGGAGTCAGCACTTCCCAATTTCTTAACTGCTGCTTTTTGTTTTATTCCCTCTCCGTTTAGCTCCGGATACACGGAGAAAAAATTAAAGCATCCTGAAAGCTCTTTCCATTGCTCTTCCAAAGTTTCATCCCTAATACCAGCCTTGGTTCCTGTGCAGGCCCATTTGAAACTGATTGAGCAGTACTATTCCACCTAAGAGTTCCAAAAATAAATACAAAGAGAAGCCAATGAGAGCCTGTGGTTTCCAACGTTCAAGTAACTCTTTAAAGGAATAAGCAGGTCCTTAATGACATAAGAGCATTAAAAAGGAAATAAATGTATCCTGTACCTTTTGATTTTTGAAATCAATGGTAATGACGACTTCCACTGGGACAGAACAAGAACCAACACAGGGACAACCAAACAAAACCAAACCCTCAGACAACCCAACAAGCCTGAAAGAACAAACAGAATTCCCCACTTTCCCAAAGTTTTGACGGGATTTCTGCAAAGGAAGCTCAGGCACTTTCAAAATTCGTGTCCCTGGCCATGAACAGATGAGACTGAACTGCCTTGAGCACGTGGCCTCTTAAGCCACAGAAAGACCCTGGGACATTAGGGGGGCTCCAGATGGGCACGAGGGGCCTCCCACCTGCCCTGCTGCTTCCCACAGGGAACATCAGGGAGCCCTGGCTGCTGAGGGTGGGCTCACAGACCCTATTCCAGCCACTCATCTTCCACAGACAAGGAACAACCATGAGGAACAGCAGGGAAAAAAAATTAAATCCACTGACAAAGCAAATTAAATAACGCAGCTGAAACCCAAGGCATTCCATCTTGGAGAGGAGTGTGAGTGACGCCAGGATCTCCAGCGCTTTTTAACAAGGGGGAGCACTGATCCCTCCCCAGGCAAAGAACGAAAGGACTGCAAGTTGGACAAGAAAAGTTCAGTTATTGAAGGTATTGCATCATAAAGATTCTCCTCAAACATCCGCCTCCCTAATCCAAATAGAGACCAACTCATTTGTCCACAAAGGAAGGAAGGCACGGCAGCAAACTCCACGGAAACATCACCAAAGTCAGGCCTGAACAGCATCTTTCTGCCCAGCACAGCCATGGCAGGTCCTTCCTAATCCCAAACTATCGGCCCTCCGAGCCCAGGAAGCCACTGACCCAGAAGCCAGCAAAATAATTATTAATTCTGCCCCCAAAGATAAAGAACCAGGAAATCCGCACAAAGTTTTCCTAAAAGCAATTGGCACCTGCAAATATCTCGGTAATAGCATCAAAAAGAGCCTGAGAACCCCCAAAAAAGGGAAACTGTGCCTTTTAGTTAGAGCTGTTGATAATTCACAACATTTCCTAGAATGTCTCCTAGGTTGAAACATTCAGTTCCCTCGGTTCTTGGAAGGTTGTGGCGGCAGCCAGAAGCCCCAGATTAGCCTGAGACCCCCTTTGTGCTGCAGAAATGCAGGAATTGCCACCCAGAATCCCAGTCCCACCAGTGCTTCCGTCAGGGGCCCTTCCCAGCCCAGTCCAGCAAAGCCACAGCTCTCCCTCCAGCACAGACCTGGCTGCAGGACTGCAGGCCTCTGGAAACGAAGGTTTATCAGGAATTTTATCTCCAGGATTTAAAGTAAGAGAAAACCTTGAATTATTCTGCCCAGCTTCAGAATCCTGTTCAGTTTTACTGTGCAACCATATTAAAGCAAACCATAGCTCCTTTAAAGACCGAAACACAAGGAGATGGTTCAATCCCTGTAATAATTAATGTATCACATCACTGTAGGCCATGCAAGTTGGGGGCAGAGCTGCAGCTCCACATACACAGGGAATGTAATCCTGCAGCCACTACAGGCTCCCATGAACAGAGGAAAGCAGATCAATGGCATCTCACATTGAGAAAAGCAGCACTGTCATGAAATAAAATAATGAAATCACGTCCTTTACTCTTGGACAGGCTTCTGCTGTCCAACTCCTACCTGTAGTAAACTAAAAGGAGAGTCACACGTTTAAATCACGGGTGTTTATACACGGAGCTGCTGATCTGGGGGATTGTCACCGCTGGGGCTTTTTCCCCACATGTTTAAACTCAGAGTTAGTACAGGCAGAAAGAAAACTAACAGCAAACTATCAGAGAGAACCACAGTTATGGCTGCCACCTCCAATTCTCCATCACAACATTGCCAAGTCTCAACCCAGCTCTGGTTTTCTCCTCTTCCTTCCACCCCATCGAATCAGGGCTCTGGCGAACCCTCCCCAGCCCGATCCCCAAACTGCTGCTTCACCCCAAACATGGGCACACAAATGAGGAACGGGGGAGAGCCCAGCAGGCCAGGAGAGCTCTTTCCTGGCCATCCCTCAGCACCAGGCACAGGTGACACACACCCTTCCGCTGAGATGCCCCTCTGGAACACACGCTCCTGGCCTACTCCACGGTTCCGCGCTCGGCACTTAATAAACCAAAAATAATAAGCCCAAAATAAAGCAAAGCACTCCAACCGCCTTTTGGAAATTACGGAGGACATAATTAAGCTCCAGAAATAAGCGCAGACAACAGCAATTTCAATATAAACATCCTACTAGTGTAGGGGACTCTCTCATTTCAACTTGGTGTTAATGCCCCAACTCTCACTTCTGGATCCTTGCAAACATCTAGGAGGCTTCTCCCAACATTTCCTCGAGCCCAGAATTTAGTTTGACATTTAAAGCCGTTACGTTTTAACCTATTTCAGACCTTTTAACAGGTAACTTTCCCTTGAGCCAGCAGAAAACATGGTCAGGTCGGTCCAGCAGCAGCACCTGCCCAACACCGCGAGCGGGGATGGAGACACTTGGCCTTCCCAGCAGAAAGCCATGGAAAAACACATCCCGACATATAGATCTGAACAAACCATTGCCCAAATATAGCCGGGCACCACCGATAACCAGGGGCTGCTACCAGCCACATCCCAACCCTGCAAACACCGAGTCCAGCTCTTGGGCCGGCTCTCATCCCTGGAAGTTCAGCTCGGGAAAAGGGGCTTTGTACAAGTGGTCTTTGTACCTTCACCACCGCAGGGGTTTAATAACTCAAACAATAAGTCAAACAACGGCCTGCAAGCCGGGGGGCAGCGCCGGGGCTCCCTGTTATCCCAGGAAAACAACACTTTCGGGCCCCGGCCGCGGCTCAGCACCCACCGCAGCACCCCGAACTTTGCCCGGCGCCCCCGCCACCATCACCGCCCGTCCCCCTCC
>WBMY01013378.1:182012-207717 GCA_013397315.1 Donacobius atricapilla
CCCAAAATCCCCCTCTGAGCCTCCCTCAGATCCCCGTAATTCCCTCAGGCCCTCTTGAATCCCCCTCAGAACCCACTCAAACTTCTCAATTCCATCATGATCCCCTCTAAGGTCCCCCCATCCCTTCAAGTTTCCCCTCAAACCCCTTCTGGCTCTACCCACATCTCCTCAGAGACCCCCGGTCCCCCAAGGACCCCTTCAGAGCCAGCTTATCCAGAGAGGTGCTGTGATTATCATTACAAACAGGGATGGCCAGGTATTCCTATAAAAACTTAATTGTTGTGTCTTAGTGTGTTCGCATGTAGCTTGTTCCAGCTGCAAAAACATGAGGATCTTACTTTAAACCCTCCGAAGCATCCTAAAGCTGGTGCTGTGTAGGAGATGTGCGTCAATATGGGTTTAATGTTATCAGAAATAAATTTAAAATGCTTTCAGTATTTTGGCCCTTTTTCACCAGGAAGATGCGCTGCTGCATCTTTATTAGCCAAGAACAGCTGCCTATTGCAGTCCTTCAGAATGAGCCACATCTCGTTTCTGACAGGGATTGTTTGGAAAGCAATGCTGTTCAATTAAACAGTTCTCTCTTCTTTTTCCAAGATGAAACCTTCTGCAATGAGCAAGCGTAAGCTGAAGGAGAGCAGTGAAGAAAGTGCTGAGTGCATTTCCCAGGTCAGTAACGCCTTTATTCATTGCTTTGTTTGCAGGTTATGGAACTCTTCCTCCCTCTGCCCTTCATGTCATTGTATTTTTATTTTCCCTAGACCAGTGGAAAGGATTTTTTGGATACAATTATTAGGGCTGTACATGGCTTTTATGTGTGTTTTTCTTTCAGCTTCTCACCTGTTGCTCGCTTTGAGTGTTACAGTAATAATGTAGTAAAAATCTTAAAGGGTGGTCTTGTGCTTTTGCAACTGTTTGTGGCAAAAGATTTGCATAAATCTATTTTTATCCATTTAGGGTTTTTTTTATCTTCCAGTTTGTAGGGTGAATCAGAACCCAGGTGACTTTTTTAGCAGCAAGGCAGCAGCTGCCAAATCTGTTTTTAGTTTGTTTGGCTTTTTTAAACCTTTATTCTCCTGTTTCCTAAAAGCTGCTGGATAATAACTGCAATGCATCTTGCAAGGAATTATCCCATGGTCAGTGATTTCTTGTATTTTCATCCCTTCTAATTGCTCTTTCCTCCTCTCTATAATATTTACACAATATTCTGCCTCCTGCCACTTTATTCTTACTTTCAGTGCCCCTCCATCATTGATGACAGTAAAGATTTATGTATTAGAGAATATTTGCAACCTAAGTTACTGTTATTTTATTGCTGGAGTTACATTATCAGTAAATTCTGGTGTCTGAACCCTTAAACGTTTTTCCTGTGCTGTGTTACATCCGTAGGTGCAAAAAATCCTCCGTGAAAGGTTCTGTCACTATTGTGCTGCTGGAAAACTGTTTGGGATGAAACAGCAGTACAGGTGAGTGATTCAGTGATTCCTGATTTAACTGCAGCAGGAAAACAATCTGGTGAAGCCAGAATTTTCTGCTTCTCTCTCTTACTGAATGGTTCAGGTTTGCATGACTGCCAGCCCGGTGCTTCTAGAATTATTTGCCTCAGATTCTAAGAGTTTGTATACAACCGTTCCCTTCTGCTTTTGTCAGAAGTTTTTTGTCTGAGTTTTGGACTTCTTGTCCTTGTTTCACTCCTCTCACTCATGAAGCACTTTCCTTTTTGAGACTGAAAGATACTTTCAGTGCACGTTCTACGACTTTTTGCCTGGCAAAGCAAGCAGTTAAATTCTCTTGCTGTGATAATTTATTTTTCCTTCAGATTTTCTCCCGTTTGGTGGTGAACTGTGTTAAAAGTAAATCTTAAAATTTGTTTCTGTGCCAAAATCATGTTTGTTGGAGTAGAGACCCATGTTTAAAGCTCCTTCTGGAGCCATACAGATGTGGAATTTAGGGTTAGGAAGAAGGGACATGTTCCGAAATGTTCCTAAAAATCATGAGAACTGTACACAGTGGGTTCAGGGGATTGGGTCAGGTAGGCCCTGGGAAAGGGAACAAATGTTGGGTTTAGTCTTTAATAAATCATGTGGAACTGCAGGTGATTGTTAAAGAGGATGCATATCCATCATGTGATAAATGAGATGATTGTTAAGGGAAATGACAAGAATTCATGCTTGGGTAAAATCAATGTATACAGCAGGACAATGTAGGTTTTATAATTAATATGTAGTTATATAACAAAAAGGGTATAAAAACCTGTCCTTCTGGAATCCACATGGGAGTCAGATTTGGGTCTGTACCCAATTCCCAGAGCTCCTCAACGAAAGCACCTGCAGGGAATCATTCTGTGAGTGGTGATGTGTCCCAAACACTGCCACTGACACCCTGCCAGGGCCCCTGAAGCGGAGGGAAGGTCCTCAAGGAGCAGCTGCAGCCACCAGGGGGGCTGTGCTCACTGAGAGGCAGCTCCAGCCCAGAGCCCTGGCAGCCCTCGGGAGGGAAAAGCAGAGCTGGGGAGCTCTCTGTGCCTTCCCTGCAGGGCGATTCCCCAGCAGAGGCACAGGGATACAGCACGGCCCGGCTGTCACGGCAGGACACGGAATGGATTGAGCTGTCAGAAGGGAAAGAAGGCTTTAGCTCCAATCCCAGCAGTTCCTTTTAGAACACGCTGTGTAAAAAGGTCTGTTCTTGCTCCATGGCACTGACACTGCTCTCCATGGGTTCAGGAATAGGAAACAACCCCTGGGACAGTTGTTCTGGCAAAGGGAACACTGTTTGCTGAGCCTGTGCTGAGACACGCAGAGAGATGTTTTGGGAAGAGAAACTGTTGGCAGCTTTCCCTTGGGCAAGGAGCCGGCAATGGTCAGCGAGCTGAAATTCAGGCTCAGAAATGCTGAGCCCGCAGCAGGTAACTTAGAGCTGCTGAGGAGTAGTGGCAGCACAGAAAGCAATCTCTGAAAGAAAGAAAGGAATAATTATTGAATTCTGTCCTTTGCAGAAGTTCATGAATTAGTGATACTCTCAACTTGTGCAGGTTTTAATATTTTAAAGTATTTTAAGAGCTCAGCTCCCGGAGCCCTTTGTACTTTATTGTGTTCCGTTTTGCGCGCTGGCTCTCGGAGCACGCCGCAGAGGATCGAGTTTTCCTTTTTGATTTTCCCCTGCCTTGGGGGGACGCTACCAGCTCCGGGGTTTTCAACCTCTTTGTGTTTCCAACACAGCCATTTGCTGGAGCTGCTGAAAAGGACCACGGTGCACGGCGAGAGCAACTCCGCCCTCATCATCGGCCCCCGGGGATCTGGGAAAACCACGGTAGGAGCAGCCCCTGGAGCTTGGCAGGGGCTCCAGCAGAACCTCCCTGAGGTGCTGGGAGCCTTTGCAGCCGCACTGTCACTTCTGCCTGGCTTTACAGAGAATTCCTAACGGCTTCGTGGGAATTCAGAACGTTCCAGAACCTTCTGTGCGCTAATCCTGTTCAGGGACAGCGTGGGGAAATCCGCTCCTAACACTTGTCTTTGCAATGAAAGCCGCGTTCTGATCACGCTTGAATTACCCTGGGTTTGGGCCCCCACTGCAGAGATGCTGAAGGCATCCCAGAGCTGAAAAAGGAGCAGCCTGCGGGGTGGGTCTCTCCGTGGCGCTGTGTGTGCAGGGATGCTCAGGAGCGCTGTCACCTGCCACGGAGCAGAGAATCCTCTGGTGCATCTGGTTCGGGAGTGCAGCTTTTGTGTTTGAAGGGAATTTCCCTCAGCTGACCTCTAACTTAAGTGTTCAATATTTCAGCATTGTTCAAACTCTCAAGTCTTTAATGTTGACAGTGAATGATGTGATGAAAATCCGTGGTCCTTTCAGGCAGAATAGAAGTTAGCAAATCACCTATGCAGAGTGAATGATTTCCTTTTTAGATATCTAGTGAAAGATGCTGGAGGAAAGAAAATCACGTGTGTGTATATTTATATAGTTATTTATATATTTCTACTTGCACACAGGTGGGAGCTCCTCTGAAGAAGCCAAAGCAAACAGTAGCTTTTTTCATTTTTAAATTTAACATTTCCACTACTTACAGATATTTTAATAGAAGCTCCTTTTGGCTTTTACTAGTAACAGGTTCTTGATGGACAGCACATTTGGGAGTTTTATAAGCAGCAGTTGGAGTAATCCTGTGCAGTTTTAATGTTGTCCTCCAGGAGAAAAGAATAAGCAGAGTTTCTTTTAAGATTTAAAGAAGAAAGTTTCTTTCTACAGCATCCAAAGAAGCCATGAAGCTGAATATGGCACCAGCTCAAGAGCCAAATTGTCTCACATCTCAAATTCATAAAGCTTTTTAAGGCAAAAGCCCCAGACATTACCCCCCAAAAATAAGTGACTGAAGTAGCAGAGTTCTTTTCCTTTCCCTCCCAGTTCAGCAGAATGAACAAATCTAATTGCCACAGTCGTGCTGGTGAATGCAAAGTTGTCATTTTAGTATTTTAGCCTGGAAATTACTCAAACATGTTCCCTAATGAAACCTCACACGCTGTTTCCTAGCCTGTAATATCTGTAATTACACTTCCCTTGCTGTTAAAAAATGAATCTTCTCACAGAAATTCTGTATTTTTTCTTCTTTCCTAGTTATTAAATCATGTCTTAAAAGACCTCAGGGAGATGAATCAAGTGAGAGAGAACCTCTTGGAAGTCCATCTGAATGGCAAGTAAAACATCAATGATCAGGGTTCTGTTGTATTCTGTTCTGTATTTTGTATGTACTGAATAAAATTTCTGCTCTCAGCAATTTAGTCCAGCCTAAATTATCGACCTGTTTGTCTGTGAGCTCCCAAGTGCCTCTCTCTGAATTTCTTAATGTGGAGGGAACCTCTGTGCTCTCAGTGACAGAACGGAGTCACTTGTCAGGCACAGAAAACTCCGGTCCAGTCTGATTTGTGAAGAGACAAAGCTTTGTCAGGCTGGAAAGGGAGAGGAGGACAGCTTCCAGTTCCTCAGGAAGGATCCTTTTCTTCCAGGGCTTCTGCAGACAAATGATAAAGTGGCCCTGAAGGAGATCACCAGGCAGCTGCAGCTGGAAAATGTGGTTGGGGACAAAGTTTTTGTGAGTAACCTCACTTGCCCCCCAGACCCTGTGCTGGGAAACGCGCTCTGTGGGCTGGGACTGGATGGGCTGGGGCTGCCAGCAGCTTCACACAAGGGCTGAGCTTCCCCTTGCTGCTGGAGCAGCACTGCTGCAGCCTTTGTATTTTTAAAATGACATCCGCTCCTGCCTTGCAGGAGGGGAAGTCCCTCTTGACAAGCCCCTTAATGAAACCAGCTCACGTATTCCAGAGAAACTTTGTTCAGAGGGGTGTGGAATTTGGAAATGTTGTTTTTAACGTTTCAAAACAAAGAATTAGCAAGTTAACCCAGCAAAAAGCAGAATCTTTAATACATTATCAACCTTTTTTGGTCTATCCAAAAAGGAATTCTATCCAGGCTTCCTAGAGCTCTCATTTTCCAGGGATTTTCTGTTAAAATATTTGCTGCCATTTCCCTTTTCCCACAGATAACCTGATTTACATTAGCACTGACGACAGTCCTGAAGAGAGTGACCAAAGTGCCTGAAAATAAATTCCCCTCATTTCCTGTGACTCACGTGCCGAGGTTAAATTGGCTTTTCTGCCCCCTTCGATAGGGCTGGTGCTCTGCGGTTCAGCCTTCTCATCTCACGCCTGGCGCGCTGCGGAGTGGGAGCAGCATGGGCACGGCCTCTCAGGGGCTGTCTCAGAAGGGTTTGATGCTTCCACCTCTTCAGAAGTTGCCAGCTGAGCCCTGCATCCTGCTGGGGGTTTTCAGACTGGGGAAAAAAAAAGGGGATGAATGCAGAGTTATCCATCATTTTTCTCGTCCTGAGGAGTTTGTGCAGCATGAAGTACCACTGGGCGATTTTGGAAGCATGGTTTTGGATGGAAATGGCCTCCAATGCGTCTCTGAATTTGCTGGAGTTCAGCAGTTCTGAGAATGACACTGCAAATCTATGCTGAAACTTCTTTATTCTCTCTCTAGGGCAGTTTTGCTGAAAACCTGGCCTTCCTCCTTGAAGCTCTGAGGAGAGGTAAATAAAAACCCCTCTTCTGAAACTCTGGGTCACTTGACTGAAAAGTAGAGTTTCTTCTTTAATGAAGACTCTTCATTCCCAAGAATGAATTACAGAATCATATAAAAACCAGTGAATACTGACCTCTGTACTGAATTTAGTGTGTACATCTGATACTGATCTGTGCACGAGATCTCAGCTGTGAGGGGCAGAGTCTTTTATCCACATTGATGCTATGAAAAATATTGGTTTTAAAATAAAATTGGCCAGCTCTGTCTTCCCTGTAGCCTGAAATGCTGCTTGGCAGGACACCACAAAACCTTCCCAGTCTTTCCATGTATTTTTTGCTGTTGTACCTGTAGGAAAGGAGGGCTTGGTGAAAAGCTGAAAGAAAACGTGTGCATTTTTAACTCCATAACTAATTAAAGAAAGCTGTAGCAATGAAAGTCTAAAGCTGAAGTTGCCCTGCTAACTCTCCAAATTTCTCTCAGGAAACAGAACCAGCAGCTGCCCAATCCTCTTTGTCCTGGATGAATTTGATTTGTTTGTGCACCACAAGAACCAGACCCTGCTCTACAACCTCTTTGACATCTCCCAGTCTGCGCAGACCCCCGTGACAGTTATTGGGCTCACCTGTAGGCAGGTGAGAAAGGGCATTTCCTCAGCCAGTCCTGAGCTGTGCTGAAGTGACTTTTGTCTTGCTGGGAATGACTCCTCCTTCCCTGCGACCTTCATTTCCCAAGAGACTTTTCTCAATTACCTTCTAACTTTTGAATTGGGAAAGGGGATGTAAAAAAAAAATAAAATAATTTGTGCTGAGAGCAACTTGAAGATGCCCGAAGCCTTCAGCTGGATTGCCAAAGGGGCAAAACAACGTTTCTAAGGACACAAATTCAACATCAGGCCGTGGTCACCCCTTGGAGGGGCAAGGACAGATTTGTAGTAACTGTGTTTAAATCTCTCCTTTAACCGTTTCAGTCAGGCACTTTAGCTAGGAGATGGGTTTAGGATCCCTGTTCAATCTCCTGTGATTTGACACTGACATTACCTTGGGTTGTGGGCAGGCTGTGTGCGTTTTGTGCAATAATTCCTGGGGAACACTCCGGCACCTTGGTAAAACCGGTGCCGCTTTCACCACGAACTGTGCTGTGCTGCAGAGAGTTGGGTTGTGACAGGAGGAATAACTCAAATCTCTTACCAAAGCCTGGTTCTGCGTTTGATGGGGATTAGCTGATACCCAGCTGGGCAAATTTCTGGACGTTAATAGAAAAGTTAATTGTTGGTTGAATAAACTGCAATCTTCCCTTTTGCATCATCACTGTCCTGAGCCTGGCGTGCTCCTCACCCATTATTTGGAGCCCTCTATCCCCTGTTTTGGGTGTAGGTAAGGAAGTGTCTGCAGAGCTGCTGTTTCTGAGGGGTTTTTTGGCTGCTAAATGTTTTGGGGTTTTGAAGCTGGCTTCTCTCAGGCTGACCAAAAGCACGTGGGCTGTCAGCTGCCAGCACCACAACTTGTCCAGAGCCCCGAGAGGCTGCAGGCTCGGATTCGGCCCCAAGGAGCTGAAATCTTTCCATCATCTCTGGAGAAACCGTGCTGGGTTTCCTAGCAACAAATGATCCCGTGTGATGCGGAGCCTCACGTGGGCTGGGATGGCTGGTGGCATCGCAAGGCACGTCAATTAAAATAATCAGCAAAGGGCTCGTTAGAACGTTTAACTTATGTTGCAACGTTTTCAGCCGGAGAATTCAATAATTCTTTCTTTTTTTGGCACACTTTACTTCAGTGATTTGTCTGTGCTGTAGTAAAGAAAACACCAAATTCATCTGCTTCTTTAATTACTGTTTTTCCTTTTTTTCCCCATCAAGGATATCCTGGAGCTCTTGGAGAAGAGAGTGAAGTCAAGGTTCTCCCACAGACAGATATATTTGATGAATTCCTTTGATTTTAAAGAATACATTAAGATATTTAAGAAACAGCTTTCTCTTCCTGCTGAGTTTCCTGATGAGGCTTTTGCACAAAAATGGAATAATAACGTTCAGGTATTTAAAGCATTTTATACTTCATTTCAGGAAAAATTCTGAAGTGAGAGCAGTGTAAAGCTGGTTTATTTATACTTTATCCTTCACCTGTAAAAGTGTGAAGCCTTTACCTAGGATTGGCATTTCCTTTCACTGGCTGAGTGTGATATGGAATAAATTAAATTATTATAGAGAATCTTTGCTTACTGAAGTTGGGAGGTAAAATTGTCACAGGAAAGACCAGAAAGTTGAGGTTGGACATGAAAATTGCATTTTCAAGTGTAAGGTGAGCTCTTCAAAGAACTGATTTACCTGTTGTTTTTCCAGGTGAGTGTGAAAGGATGACAAATGGTTAAAGCAGCACTTTATTGTTTCTTGCAGCATCTCTCAGAGGATAAAACCGTGCAGGACGTGCTGCAGAAGCTCTTCCAGCACAGCAAGGACCTGCGCTCGCTGCACGGGCTCCTGGTGCGTATCGGGGGTTGTGGGGCTCCTCCTCCCTGCTTGGCAGGAATTACGGAGCAGCTCTCGCGGCTTTCAGGCCGTGCGGCTGCGCTTTGCCTCAGGCATCCCTGGTGCAACTTCTGCCAGTGCCACTGAGCGGGGCCAACTCCAGTTTCTGTAGCAGCTCCTGTCGGAATGTGCAAACCCAGTGGGGCTGAGCTCTTGCTGCTTAACTTTCTCCAGGCCTTTCCACTTAGGAAACAAAACTGTGGGTGAAATCCTTTGAATCTGTTTTATCCTTTCTGAGATTCTTTTTGGTTCCTGGTGAATCCTGAAATCTGCTCATACTGAAATCTATTTTTCCTACCCATCACCGCACAGGAGCTGCAGCTCTCCTGGAGGGGCTTTCTGAGCACAGCCCATGGAAGTGCACTGACACTTCTGCAGAGGATAAATAACACTTCTTTACCCGTCCTAAAATATCCCCGTGCTTGTGTCAGTGTGGAAAGCCCCTGGGCTGTTGTGCAGCCCCCAGATGTGAGACGTGCTGGGCTGGGCAGAGCCCTCTCCTCGGTGCTCCCTGAGAGCAGCTCCGAGCTGAGGCTCAGCTTCCCCATCGTTTTCTGCAGCGTGAGGTGAGCTCTTCCTTGGGAAAGAGGCCTGTTTTGCCTCTGAGGTCAACTCCCCAGTACAAGCACATCATACAGATTCTGGAGGAATGAGTGGGGAGTTCCTGGACTAACTGTGGAGAGGAGAAGGTTCTGGGGAGGGCTCCGAGCCCCTGGCAGGGCCTGGAGGGGCTCCAGGAGAGCTGGAGAGGGATGGGGACAAGGCAGGGAGGGACAGGACGCAGGGAATGGCTCCCACTGCCAGAGGGCAGCGATGGATGGGAGATTGGGAATTGGGAATTCCTGGCTGGGCTGGAATTCCCAGAGCAGCTGTGGCTGCCCCTGGATCCCTGGCAGTGCCCAAGGCCAGGCTGGAGCAGCCTGGGACAGTGGGAGGTGTCGCTGGGTACAAAAGCAGGAGCAGAGCTGCTCTAGGTCATTGCTGCAGCAGCCTCTGAGGTGCTGATCCACTGCCACGGACACAAACAGCTTCATCAGGATTTATCTCCTGCAATCAGGAGGCTTGGAAGTTTCAAGTCTGGAAAACTTTGCTGGCAAGATGAAATTTAAGTGCCGGCTGTTAGCTCGGTTTTCAGGATGAAGCTGCTGTGTGCTTGGGCTGTGTCCACTGATGTCCCAGCAGGTGACTGCGGGGAATGGTGCCCCATTGCAGCAGCAGTGCTGTGGCAGGGCAGGGCTGTGTCCCCGCTGTGTGTTTGGGGTTTATCCATCGCTGTCCAGCAGGTGACTCTGGACAGTTGTGCCGTGGCAGGGCCGTGTCCCCGCTGTATTTGGGGTTTATCCATTGCTGTCCTAGCTGGTGACTGGGCAGTGGTGCCCCATTGCAGCAGCGATGCCGTGACAGGGCAGGGCCGTGTCCCCGCTGTATTTGGGGTGTGCCCATCGCTGTCCCAGCAGGTTGCTCCGGCTGCAGCAGGAGTTCTGTGGCAGGGCAGGGCCGTGTCCCCGCTGTGTTTGGGGTTTATCCATCGCTGTTCCAGCAGGTGACTCTGGACAGTTGTGCCGTGGCAGGGCCGTGTCCCCGCTGTGTGTTTGGGGTTTATCCATCGCTGTCCCTGCAGGTTGCTCCGGGTGCAGCAGGAGTTCTGTGCCGTGGCAGGGCCGTGTCCCCATCGCTGTCCCCGCAGGTTGCTGCGGGTGCAGCAGGGGCCCCGCTGCAGCAGCGGCGCTGAGGCGGTGCCCGCTGTGTTGCAGGTGCTGGCTGTCAGCGCCGTGAGCGCGCAGCACCCTCTGCTGACGGCCGCGGACCTGCAGGAGGCCGCCCGGCAGCGCAGCTCCGACTCCCGGGCGAACATCGTGCACGGTAACGCTCGGCCCCTCCGCGCTGTCCCCACAAACACGGCAGGGGCAATCCCTGCCCGAGTTCTGCCGCTGGCAGGGAGCGAGCGAGGGAGCGCTGGCTGTGGCACTGCCCGTGTCCCTGGAGCCTGCTCTGAGCTACGCGTGCCTGTGGGCACAGCAGTGCCAGCTTAGGTACTTCCAGTTCCTGCTTTTTGGTGGGAACAGCCCATTCCTGAACACCTCTGCTTCAAATACACAGCAGGCAGATGTTCTCTCGTCAGTCCTCTCCAGTTCTGGAATTTCTGTACCTAATAAAGATGCAGAACTCCAATGGGTGAGGCCTGGAGCATGTGAAAACAGAGGGATAAACAGAGTGGGTGAGCTGCCTGTGTTCCTGACAGGAAATCCTGGGGATCCTTGTCCTTCCCTGCAGGTTTGTCCGTGCTGGAAATCTGCCTCATCATAGCCATGAAACACCTGAACGAGGTCTATGACGGAGAACCCTTCAACTTCCAGATGGTTTACAATGGTGAGAGCCAGGCCTGAGCTTTGCAGAGCCTGCACCCCTCCCTCCCCTCTGACTGCCCCTTTGCCTTTCCTCCTGCCGTGCCAGAATTCCAGAAGTTCATCCAGAGGAAGGCACATTCCATGTACAGCTTCGAGAAGCCCGTTGTCATGAAGGTGAGCCTGGAACGCTTTTTTTCCTGAGCCGTAGAACATCGGGGTTTCCCGGAGCGTGGCCTGGGGTGCTGCAGCACAGCCCTGGAGCACAGCAGGGTGTGCTGGGGCAGGGCTGACCTTCCCTTCCCTTCCATCCCTCCTTGCCTTTGCCCAGGCCTTCGAGCACCTGCTGCAGCTGGAGCTGGTGCAGCCGCTGGAGCGGCCGTCGGCGCGGGCGCAGCGCGAGTACCTGCCCATGCGGCTGCTGCTGGACAGCAGCCAGATCATGGAGGCCCTGCAGGTGTACCCCAACTGCCCCACGGACGTGAAGCAGTGGGCAGCCTCCTCCCTCAGCTGGCTCTGAGCCCCCGAGCCCCCCGCGGGAGCTTTCCTCGTGCCACGCCGCTCCGAGCAATCCGTTCTGGGGGCAGCTTGCTTTGCTGGGGCGTTCGGGATTTTCTGTCTCTAGGCCTCACTCACGCCCAGAGGCTTCCTGCCGTTCCCGCCTGGAGAGATCCAAGCTCTGGATTTGCTCCCCGGGCCGGAGGGCTCTGGATCCTGCCTCAGGCCCTGCTGCCCCTCCTGCCTCCCCTCGGGCCCCACTGCGCTTTCCCATCTTCAATCTGACTTGACGGGGAAAATTTACTCAATTAAATCTTTAATCACAACTGAATTTTCTTCATTAAATGTTTCATGCTTCGGCTGCAAGGGCTGTTTTGTGCCCAGCACAAGGTAACATCTTTCCATACCCAATTTTTTGTAGCAAAACCCCAGAGTTCAGCTCAAGAGCTGCAGTAGGACCAGCCCCATGAACTTAAAAAGTTTTCAAAGAAGCATTTGCAAGTCAGAGTAGTCACATTTTTTATTTTCCCGCTGGGGAAGAGGGCAGAGTATACATTTGTATTTGTACAATATTTAACAATCACTTTATTGAGGGCGGGGGGGCTCGGTTGGGTTTCGGCGCTCGCACAAAAGCAGCGGGCGCCCTTCGACAGTAGTACAACAAGTGTGCCCAGAACACGGACAGCTACAGAGGGAAATGCATCATCCCTCACCGCGCCCCGGGGCCGCGGGGAGGGCAGGGACTGACACAGCCACGGGCAGCGCTGTCCTGGCAGAGTCGCTGAGGTAACCGATGTTCCTCACGGCTGCTCCTGCAGGCCTTGGCCCCGGGGCTGCTGCAGCTCCGTGCAGGGCTGGGGAGGCGTTAAAATGCTGCAGGAAAAGTGGGACCTGGCTGCGTGTGGAGCTGAGGGGAGCAGCGTTAAAGAGCTGCAGGAAAAGTGGGACCTGGCTGCGTGTGGAGCTGAGGGGAGCAGCGTTAAAGAGCTGCAGGAAAAGTGGGACCTGGCTGCGTGTGGAGCCGGTGGGAGCGGGACAAGCCGGGCACTGGCGCCACGGGAGGTTGGAGAAGCCCACCCCGCAGGATTCCCTGCTCGGGGAATACCCCAGGAAGGGCAGCACCAGTTCAACCCCTCCAGCAGCTCAGGATGGGACAGGACCTCTCAGCCTCTGACACAAAAATCACCTGGTGAGGCCCGGCAGGAGGGGACAAAGGGCGCCGCTCAAACCAGCTCTCCCCAACCCCTCCGGAGCACCGGCTCCCGCCCCTGCTGCTCCCGCAGCTCGCTGTAAGAAGTGAAGCGGGGATCCATTCCTGCGCCCTGGGGGCGCAGCACCGCGGGGAGATCATCCCGGCCGTGCCAAGGCTCCGGGAAGGAGCAGCCTTTCCTCGGGGGCGCTACAGACGCTGGTGAATCCCAGGGAGCTGGGAGTGCACCGGGAAGCGAGCAGGGATATCCCAAAGGCAGGAGCCAGCCCCGGAGCCGCGGGCTCACACAGCAGGGACTCCATTCCTGCATCGCTCCCAGAGCACAGAAGGAACCCAGCCCGCTCCGCGTGTGCCGGGGAAGGGCCCAAAGCCCCGAGGTGCCCGGGGGGAAGGATGGCGCTGGCATTTATTCAGAATTCCAGTCCTGCCCTGCTCTCTGTGAAGTTTAACTAAAGGTGGAGCAAGAACAGAAGCCAAAGGGAAGCGTCCAGCCAAGAGAACCCCACAAACGGGATTTCTCTCCCTTTTCCAAGAGCCCTTTGGAGCAGGATCCTCGGGCACAGCCCTGGGTGCAGCATCAGCCCTTCCTTCCTCCCTCCCTGCCCTCTCTGCTCCCCCAGCACATCCCCAGCTCCCAGCGGTGACGTTCCCGGGGCAGGGCCCGGCCTGCAGGAGCTCCCGGCGCTGCTCCCCTGCCGCTGGATGTGGACACACGGACACAAGGACACACAGCACACCACGGGCCGCCGCCGGCTCGGCGCTCCAGGGCTTACAACATTTATTTTCCTTGCAATTTGGCGTGAAGGAACCAATCAACGCAGTGGGACGGGATTTGGGAGAAGCACTTTGGCACCCAGCTACCAGTCAGTGTAATTCTAGCGTAAGGCCTGACACCCTGAACTCCGGAGCCGGAGTTGTGAAGCCATTCCCATGGTTTTCCACTTTTTTTTTGTGAGCCTGTGCTCTGGACACCGAAATTCCTTTCATTACCTCGGAATGGTCGTTGGATACTGTGAGCAGAACTAGGTCATCCCTGAAATTTGTAGCATTTAGGATCTGGAGTCTGTGGCTAGAAGTTAGAGTGTGACTGCAGGCTGAAGCTGTGCGCTCCCCCCGATGGCACCGAGCTTGGGGTGCAGGGAAGCTGCAAATCTCCGAGCAGAGGGGAGGAACTGGGGGCACGGAGCTTCCTGAGGTGATCCTGAAACAGCGACACAGCCCCCCCTGCCTGGCGGGACACGCAACACGCAGCGACCTCGGCACAAACATAAATAGGAAAAAGACTCTTTCAAAAAAAAAAACCAAAAAACAACAAGAATTCAGAGCTTTCCAGTGTCACAGCTCAGAGAAAATTAAAAAAAAAAAAAAAAAAGTCATGCTTAAGGTTTCAAATATTCCTCAGACACAGCAAACCTAAATAGTATTCAGTTAAATAAATGGGTGAGATACTCTGGGACACGGAGGGAAAAGCTTTCAACTAAAAGAGGGAGGAAAATTTCCTTTCAATAAACAGCACTTTTTGTTTTTTATACACAACAAGCGAGTACAAGAAAAGGCTAAAAACACGGCTCTAGGAATGGCCACTTCCTGGGGGCATGAAGCTTTCCCCTTCTTAAATAACACAGGGAATTGGGAATACATCATTTACAAAACACGGAGCGGTTTATTATTCCAATTAGTGTTGTCAATCATAATTTAGCGAGGTGGAACTGAGGTATACCTGGTTGAGGGAGGTTAAGTAATACTTGGAAGCCTCTTTGCTCTATCCCATTGATTACTCTTGTTTCTGTACACGGAACAGCAGCACACGGAACATTCACAAGCTGTGTCGTAGTCGCATTACAATAGTCATTTTATAAACAACAACAAATGCAATAAAAACAAGTTACCCTTTTTTTGTTTTTTCCTGTTGTTTTTAAATCTGAAATGAAATGGTTTTTTTTGATTTAAAAAAAATACCAGTAGTTCATTTAAAGGAATTAGTCTCTTCTGACAGGGATTAAGAAATCGGATGTCAGTGTTTAAAACGCTCGTTCGCCCGTTGGGGTCCGGATTCTTCATCCTAAGTTCCTTTATCGGCACGTGAGGGCTTCTCAGCCACGTCCTTCAGGCGTCAGCAGGGAATGCAGAAAGTCTCATGGATCCACGCTGGGGAGGAGCAGGAGGAGGAGGGGGAAAACAAAGGACAGAGACCTCTCGGTGAAGCTCCAGAGACACTTACCGCCCGCTCCTGCCCCGGAGCAGCCGCGACGGCCGCGGTCCGCGCGCTGCAGCAGCTCCAGCGGAGAGTCCTGTGCTCGCTTCCACCACCAGTGCAACTATCATAGGCTGGACTCTTTGGGAGGAAAGTCAACGTTTGTCACCATTGTGACCACAGTCACGATGTCCTCTGTGGTGATAATGTTAGTGAGTTTTTGCATCTGGATGATCCTCTCCTCCACGCAGCCGGCGGAGAGCCGCGCCTCGGCGTCGTGATCCCAGCACTCCTCGATGGTCTCGCAGAGCATGGCCATTCCCTGGGGGAGGGCAGGTCACAGCCCTGATTAGTGACAGCTCTGGTAATTAGCTACACAGCCTCATCACACCCACCCCTGATTAGTGACAGCTCTGGTAATTACCTCGTTACCTACACAGCCTGGCCCAGGAGTCACTGCTGCAGCCAGTAAAGAGGGGTGAGAGCAGGGACGGGGTGAGCGGGGCAGGGGAGGGGCAGGAACGAGAGGATCAGGAAGGAGGAGAATCCTGGGGGGAGAATCCCTGCACTGAGCTCAGGCTGGGCTGCAGTCAGAGCCTGGGGCTGGAACCTGCAGGCACAGTCTGGCTGGGGGAAAGCTGCAGTCACAGCCTGCACCCCAATCCCTACAATCACTGCACCCCAATCCCTGCAGACACTGCACCCCAATCCCTGCAGACACTGCATCCCTATCCCTGCCGTCACTGCACCCCAATCCCTGCAATCACTGCACCCCAATCCCTGCAGTCAGACACTGCACCCCAATCCCTACAATCACTGCACCCCGATCCCTGCAGTCACTGCACACCAATCCCTGCAGTCACAGNCACTGCACCCCAATCCCTGCAGTCACTGCATCTCAATCCCTGCAGACACTGCACACCTATCCCTGCAGACACTGCACACCAATCCCCGCAGTCACTGCACACCAATCCCTGCAGTCACTGCATCTCAATCCCTGCAGTCACTGCACCCCAATCCCTGCAGTCACTGCATCTCAATCCCTGCAGTCACTGCACCCCAATCCCTGCAGTCACTGCATCTCAATCCCTGCAGTCACTGCACCCCAATCCCTGCAGTCACTGCATCTCAATCCCTGCAGTCACTGCACCCCAATCCCTGCAGTCACTGCACCCCAATCCCTGCAGTCAGACAGTGCACACCAATCCCCGCAGTCACTGCACACCGATCCCTGCGGTCAGAGGCTGCGAGGGAAACGTGCAGCAGGAGTTGCTGCAGCCGGATCAGGGAATGCAATCAGGGTGGCTGAGCTGTGCAGAGGAATTACGCAGCCCCTTTTCATGCTGCTCTTACAAGAAGTCTCTGTCTCAGCTCATTTCTGCCCTGCAATGAGAGGGCTGCTGCAACAACCCACTGCACAGGCTGCAGAGGGGGTTCCCACATCCAGAACGGCATTTTAAGGGACACCTGGCAAACGGGAACCTTTGTGTCCCACAGGATGTGGGGCTGGCTTTGGGGTGAACCTGGAGTGTCCCGTGGGGCCTCAGCTCTGCTTTGCTCTGCACTGTGGAACAAAAACCGTTCAACAACACGGGGCAAATCCTTCCCTGCGCTGCTGGAGCCTCACAGTGATTTACCAAGGTGAACCCCTCAGCCACCAAATGGGGCTCCACTGAAAAGTACCTGCAGGATCTCTTCTTCCACAAAAAAAGGAAAAAATCACTCACTTTCTAATACTGAAGAGAGAGCAGTTTAAGCTGAGGAACATTTACAGCCCATTTAACTCCTCCCGGAATGATTAAATCCCTCCCAGACCCGAGTGTGAAGGACACAAGGTGGGGTTCAAAGCCTCGCAGCGGGAGGCTGGGCCACACTTACAGAATGTTTCTGCCAGCACTCCCTTAGGACAGGCCTCTTCTTCTTGTGCACCACAACTTCCTGCATGTCCTCCAGGGAGGGGTGCTGGCCAATCTCCTCCTCGAAAGGCAGCATGTACTCATCCACGGGCCCTGCACAGGGAAACACCACTTAAACTGATGCCAGAGACTGAGCAGGGCTGGAGAATAAAGCAGGCATTTATTGAAAGGCCTTTAGGGTACACCCTGGGCAGGACAGGGCCTGAGCAGGGCTGCGCCCAAGGTGGACCCAAAATGGACAAACAGTCACGAGGTCTCACACTTTTATAAGTTTTGGCCCATTTGCACATTGGGGTTTAATTGCCCAATTAAAGCTTCAGGTTATGAAGTCCCATCCTTCTTGTTCCTCCCTCCAGCCCGGCCTTGTTTGTGCTTTTGGGCCTGAAAATTTGTATCACTGTCCTTGGTCTCCATTGGGAAAAGGATTTGGTTTGTGTGCCCACCCTATGAAGGGAGCTGAGTGTGAGCTCAGAGCTGCACCCCCAGGGCAGCCCAGAACCTGAAATACAGGACAGCTCAAACCTAAAGGCATCACACCAACCCTTTGGAAAAGGGAAAGAGAAGAGCGCAATGCTGGGAATGTGGGCCAGCAGCAGAATCCCAGAGTGTTTTGGGTTGGAAGGGGTTCACAGACCCCCAGTGCTCGCCCTGCCACGAGCCCGGGGTGCCCCAGGCCCTTCCCAGGCCGGGGAAGTTCCCAAGGGACATTCCTCACCCCCTGCCCAGGATGGGGGGCTCCAAAGGGACATTCCTCACCCCCTGCCCAGGCCTGGGGCCTCCCAAGGGACATTCCTCACCCCCTGCCCAGGATGGGGGGCTCCCAAGGGACATTCCTCACCCTCCTGCCGTGATCCTGGGGTGCCCCAGGCCCTGCCCAGGCCGGGGAAGTTCCCAAGGGACTCTCCTCACCCCCTGCCCAGGATGGGGGGCTCCAAAGGGACATTCCTCACCCCCCTGCCCAGGCCTGGGGCCTCCCAAGGGACATCCCTCACCCCCCTGCCCAGGCCGGGGGGCTCCCAAGGGCCCCCCCTCACCGTCGGCGGCCGTGCAGCGCGAGGCGAGCTCCCAGAGCACCAGCCCCATGGCGTACATGTCTATCCTCAGGAAGGCGTCCCGCTGGAAGTTGATGGCACCTTCCAGCACCTCCGGAGCCATGTACCTGCGGGTGCCCACCTGCAAGGGCACCAAAACACCCACATTTGTGCCCGCAGTCATCTCCAGCACTGCCGCCAAGTCAAATCCCCGCTTTGGCCCGGGTTAAACGCGGCCACGGTTGTTTCTGCTGTAGGATTAAATCTTAGGAGTTTCAGCGCTCAGTTTCTGAACAGTAATTAAGTAATTAGTAAGGTATTACAAAAGTTCTTGTGCAAATTGTGCAGTCAGGATAAAAGGGGGGGCTGGCTATGCGATGAGCCCGAGGGGAAATTCCCACCCCCATCCAGGTAACAGCTGGATCATGGCTGGAGATAACTCGGGTTTACCTGTCCGTGGGTGTCCCCTGCAGACTTCCCAGCCTCAAACTTTAAAGCTAGACCGAAATCAGCAATACAAGCCGTGAGGTTGTTTTTCAGCAGCACGTTCTTGCTTTTGATGTCCCTTTCAAGTTCAAGAAAAAAACAGAAATTAGAGATCTAGAACACGAAATACACATAAAACTCTACGGAAAAAGGAACAGCATAAATCAAGGAATGTTATGGTATGAAACGCAAGAAAATGATAAAGAAATAGAGAAGTTAAACAACAAAATAATAATCATAAAACCTCGGAGTGGCCCTGCAGACCTTTATGGGAATGAACGAGACAGTAACTGGAACGGTAATTTTGTGCTTGTTTTTAAAAGAAATACAGATGTATGATAGATACAGGGATAAAAAAATATAGGGATATAGAGGTATAGGGATATAGAAATACAGAGATATAGGGATAGAGAAATATATGGATATAGAAATGGAGGAACCTAGAAATGGAGGGATATAGAAATACAGGGATATAGAAATGGAGGAACATAGAAATGGAGGGATATAGAAATGGAGGGATATGGAAATGGAGGGACATAGAAATGGAGGGATATAGAAATGGAGGGATATGGAAATATTTAGATATAGAAATGGAGGGATACAGAAATGGAGGGACATAGAAATGGAGGGACATAGAAATGGAGGAACATAGAAATGGAGGGATATGGAAATATATAGATATAGAAATGGAGGGATATAGAAATGGAGGGATATAGAAATACAGGGACATAGAAATGGAGGGATATAGAAATGGAGGGATACAAAAATGGAGGGATACAGAAATATTTGGATATAGAAATATTTGGATATAGAAATGGAGGGACATAGAAATGGAGGGATATAGAACTATTTAGATATAGAAATGGAGGGATATAGAAATGGAGGGATATGGCTGATGCATGTGGGACACAGAGTTGGAATGAAAACGCTGCAATCCAAGTGTGCAGCGACTGCAATTTGTCGAAAGGGCAGGAAACAAAACGCCGGGCAAAGCGCGCCGTGGAGGCTCCGAGCACGGAGCTGCAGCAATGCCCGCAGCCCCCGGGCCCCCCGGGCCGTACCTGTGGGAGATGGCCGGCTTGTGGCCGTCCTTGAGGCCCGGGATGTCCTCGTGCAGGTAGGCCAGGCCGCGGGCCATGGTCTGCGCGATGTGGCACAGCTCGTTCCACGACACCACGTTGGCCTTCAGGAAATCTGTCAGGGAGCCCTGCAGCGACACGGGCACACAGAGCCAGCTCAGCGCCGCTCAGCCGAGGAAAACGCGCAATTGGGGAAACCGCGCAATCCCCACCCGCAGCATCTCCGACCGCCCCTCCTTACGCACCACCAGCAGCTCCAGAGTGAATGACTCTGAATAAACAGAGGTCAAATCATTCAACACCGCTGTTTCAGAGTGAAACACACACTCTGAACAAATCTAAACAGATCAAAATTATTCAGCGTAAAACTGAACGTATTCTTAATAATTGTATTTGTGTTTCTTCTTTTTGCTGCCACAACAGAATTGATCTGTGGCACTGCATTTTTATTTTTATCAACCGACAAGTGAACCAAAAATAACCCCCCAAAATCTCTGCAAGATGGGAGGTTATATATTTTAGGCAGGTTTAGATCGGGGATATTAAAAAAGCCATATTCTAAAAAGCCAAAAAAAGGTAGAATTAATTTTTGTTTGTTTCCTAAAACAGCTCCTCTATCAGTAAAACCTGATGACAACTCTCTCAGCTGCCCGAAAATGAATTGCAATGGAGTCGCATCCAGTGCAAAGCAAGTGGAAAAAAAAGTGAAAATTTTCAATTTTCTTCCTTGACTGCCTCAAGTCCAGGTCTGTGACACTTTTCTAGGGTTGTTCCTCACCCAGGCCCAGGGAGGGGCAGTGTCAGGGTAGGAACAGAATGGATTGACTCCATGGAGCTGTCAGAGGAGAAAGAAGGCTTTAGTTACAATCCCAGCAGTTCCTTTTAGCACACGCTGTGGAAAAAGGTCTGTTCTTGCTCCATGGCACTGACACTGCTCTCCATGGGTTCAGGAATAGGAAACAACCCCTGGGACAGTTGTTCTGGCAAAGGGAACACTGTTTGCTGAGCCTATGCTGAGACACGCAGAGAGATGTTTTGGAAAGAGAAACTGTTGGCAGCTTTCCCTTGGGCAAGGAGCCGGCAATGGTCAGCGAGCTGAAATTCAGGCTCAGAAATGTCGAGCCCGCAGGGCAGCCCCACCTTCTCGTGGAAGGCCGTGATGAGCCACAGGTCGACGTCGATGCTGGAGCCGCGCTTCTCGGCACCGATGAACTGCAGGATGTTGTCGTGCTTCATCCCGGGCAGGCTGTAGATCTCGTACTCGTTCTGCCACGACTGCTTGTCCTGCAAGCATGGCAGCACAGTCCCAATCAGCCACCAAAAATCGGGGTGCCAGCGGCTGGCCCTGGGAGGGGTTTGCTCCCAGCGTTGGGGAATGGTCAGTCAAAAACTTTGTGGGATTGGTTGTGAAATAAGGAGAGCCTGCAGAGTTTGTTCTGCAAGGCAGCACCTGCATCGCTGAGGGAACGAACTCCTGCTCCTCGAGCAGCAGGGGGTGCTTTAATCAACGCAAAACCCATCCCAGTATCACCATCCAGCATCACTCCATGTGCTCAGAATTCGTCAATCCACTTAATGCAAGCCACGGCACTTGCTGGGCAGTGAGGGCTATGGCACTTAATTGAGGTGTGTTAATTGGAACAATCACTTCAGGGTTTGCGTTTCAGGACATTCCTTCTAAGTACAATTTAATTTGATTATTAACGGGTCAAGAGGTGGGTGAGAGCTGCTAAAAACGGCAGATGCTGAATGTTTTTATGGCTAGAAACCCACACTTCAGAGGGTTTATGCTTCAGTAAAGTGTTTACTGCAGGAAAATACTTATTTTACATCACTAAAACTCTTCCTGCATCTTTTACACCTCAAGGCCGCTTGGATTTACAGAATTACTGGGCCAAGAAAAGCTGCTTGAACGTGAGGAACAACCCAGGACCCCCGGAGTTCTCACCTGGATGGGGAATATTTTGACTGCCACGTATTCGTTGAGCAGCTGAGCTTTCCACACACACCCAAATCTCCCCCTGGCTTTGATCTCCAGGAGCTGCAGCGGCTTCAGACCCATCAAGGGAGATGGTGGGGGCGGCCCAGGGTCCTGCAATCAGGAGAGACCATTAATTAACGCTGCTGTCATTAATGCCGTTAATTCACGTCATCCCTGACGGCACGACGGATAAAGGATGGGAAATGGGGAGAGCCTGGGATCCCCCAGAAAAACCCCAGTGCAAAAAGCCCAGCCCTTCCCGGGGCGGGGGAAATGGGATGGTGAGACATGTCCAGGAGAGAGCACCTCCCCAGGGATGGGAAACACCCCAACACCGGCTGGGACAGCCCAGCAGGAACCAAGGGGCAGTCAGCAGCTGGAAAGCACCCCAGAAATTGGGGAATGATGGAATCGGGTGGGAAAGCACCCCAGAAATTGGGGAATGATGGAATGAGGTGGGAAAGCACCCCAGAAATTGGGGAATGATGGAACCGGGTGGGAAAGCACAGCAGAAATTGGGGAATGATGGAACCGGGTGGGAAAGCACAGCAGAAATTGGGGAATGATGGAATCAGGTGAGAAAGCACAGCAGAAACAAAGGAATAATGTGATCAGGTGGGAAAGCACAGCAGAAACTGGAGAATAATGGAATCGGGTGGGAAAGCACAGCAGAAATTAAGGAATAATGTGATCAGGTGGGAAAGCACAGCAGAAATTAAGGATTAGTCTAATCAGGTGGGAAGAAAGCTCAGCAGGAATTAAGGAATATTGTAACCAGGTGGGAAAGCACAGCAGAAGATAGGGAACAAAGATAATCAAGCTTTACTTGTTCTATTTGTAAGAGCTGGAATTGCAATGAGCCCCTTGGGTGCACTGAAGGTTTCCGTGTTTATCTGAAGCGTGGGGCCTCTGAACCCTGCAGACCCACGGCTGCCCCACTCCCACTGCTGCCAGCTTTGCCAGTGAGCTCCTGAAACCCCAGCAGCCAGAATCCCCATATTTGTATCCCCATTCCCATATCCCCAAATCTCTATCCTCTTTCCCATATCCTCATTCCCATAATCCCATTCCCATAACCCCGTATCTGTATCCCCATTCCCATATCCCTATATCTGTATCCCCACTCTTGTATCCCCATATCTGTATCCCCATATCTGTATCCCCATTCCCATATCCCCATTCCCATATCCCCATTCCCATATCCCCATTCCTGTATCCCCAAATATCTATCCTCATTCCCATATCCTCATTCCCATAATCCCATTCCCGTATCCCCATTCCCCTATCCCCATTCCCCAATCCCCATTCCCAATCCCGGGAAGGGGAGGGGACGCTTTGCTGCAGCCCCGGGGTTTTCTGTGTCACACCATCTGAACAGAACAAGCAGATTCTCGGTCTGATTGCCAAAGCTCTGCTTCCCTCTGGGCTGGCCCGTTACCTCCAGGTGGGATTAGCTTGTCCCTTCTATAAAAACCCCAACAACGAACCCCGAAGTTTTTAAAACCTCCAAAATACCCTCTTTTTTCTCTATTTTCCCCAAAGAGGCCCTGTAAAGCTGTTTTCAAGAGAATGAAAACCACCAGAGGAGTTGCTGCTACGAGAGAGAGGAGAGCACTCAATAAAGAGTTAAATATCTGAGCACTTCCACCAAAACCATAAAATCCTGTGCAGGTTGAAGACACGTTTTGTGACAAAGAGTCCTTTACTATGGGGAGAGTGGAGACAAGTGCTGACAATACAGATCCTGAGTAGCTGAAGTGCACTAATAAACATCCACTCTCTGCTTCCTTAGACAACAAATAACTTCAAAAGAACAAGTTTCAGAGAAAGATTCAGAGCAGAGTAACCTTCCTGCACAAATTAATAAGTGGAAAAAGAATAAACAGCATTTGAAATTTAAATTAGAGACACACTGCAACACTGTCCCCAAAAAGGAGGAAATCCTTTTGTCAATGTGACAGCGACAGCGCTCGGAGTTCTGACATCAACATTTGCAGCACAGAAAAGCAAATCTGAGAGCGAAGATTTCCCTCCCCTGGTGCCTTTCATTCCCTGCCAGAGCCCTCTTGGAATATTCCAGGCACCAGGGATAGCAGTGCCCTCAATTTGTAAAATACAAACTGTGCTAAACGAATATTTGTCAATCCAGTTTGTTGTTGTTAGAAGAGGAAGTGGGAACAAGATGCTCAAATTCATCCCCCAAAGCCAATCCTGATTTAATGAGCTGCTCAAATTCAGATCCTCCCGCCTTGTCTAAAGCGGAGAAATTTGTGGGAAATAACCCCAAATCCCCCCCTGCTCCAGTGGCTTGGATTCCCCTTCCTTCCCACACCCTCCTCCCAAAAAACTGCTGGGATTTGGAAGCACTTGGTGCCTGAATTCTTCCCCAACCATCAGCAAAACCAAAAACCTCCAAGATCTGCTGAAGCCATTCCAACATCTCTGCCAAGAGCTGGAAGTGAAAGTGGCAGCGAAACCTGCTGCTTTCCTAATTCCCCATTAGACCACAACACTTCCCAAACACCAAATTCCCTCTTTCCTAGAAATCCCTGGCTCTCCACGCCACATTCCCACACCTGCCACGGCCTTTCCAAGCCGGAAGCAGAATTCCTCCTGTTAACACAACTGGAAAGAAAAATTTGCCTTTTCTTTTTTTTTTTTCCTCCTCTGATTTTTTTTTCAGGTTAAAACCTCTCTTCCAACTCTGCAGCTCCAGGGACTATTTTTACATGGACAGCGTTTCCAACTCGCTCTGCTCCAAGGAAAATTGTTTAACATTCCAGAGACCTCGTTATTCCTGCGTGGCTTTGGGGCTGATCTCTGTGGTGCCAAGGCCAGAACGCCAGCAGGGATGGCAGGGGGATAAATTGGGCTCCCAGATTTCCCAGCTACCCAAAAATCCAGGGCCCAACTCCCTTTTCCTGCCCCTCCCCTCGGACTGAGTCACAGGGGGAAAACATTCCTCAAGGAAGGGTGACTTCCAGCGATGGGGTTCCTTAAATGTGCTCAAAAATGGGGCTCGAGATCAGAGAGCAGCTCAGCAGTTGTGGAACTCAAATGCACTAAAAGCAGCTCCTTGGAGGAAGGACCCTGCATTCCTGACTGGGATAAGGAAGCCAAACATGGAACAGAGATCCAAGGAACTCGGGGAACTCTTTACGGAGGCACGGTCAGGAAAATATTTAAATATTTAAAATTTTGATACATTCAAACCATTAGATTTTCTTCCAAAGTGCATTTCCAAGGTATTGCAGGTGTTCATTGGACAACGTTAATGATGACAGAAATTGAGCATTTTTATTACACCTCAAATCTCGATGTTTTCAACATTCCATTGAAGAGCTGAGCAGGAATGACCCAATTTATGAGTTAAAGGGTCCCAGTGACCTGGACTTTAATACGAACAACTCCAGGTCAGCGGGAAAAGTGAAGAGACTGAGTGGTGACGGAGTATTTTTATTTCCCTCCAGACGACGCATTTTTGTGAGTTCCTGCAGCCCACAAAACGCTGGGATGAGCAGGAGGAGACCCCGCAGCTGCAGTCGGTGTTTGCAGGAGGGAGATGGGCAGGGAGCCGCCAGGACTGGCCCAGCAGGGTGGGAAGGGCCCTTTGCTGCCAGGGAAATCCCTGGGCTGGGCATGGATGCCCCTGGCCGTGGCCCCGTGCTCCAGGATCAATCCCACATTGAGAGCCTCACCCCACCCCTCTCAGCAGCTCCAGGGAATTTCAGAGATCCACGATGCACGGGCTAAAGTTGCGTTTTTAACCACACATGCTGAACGATGGCTCGGCCAAAATACTGAGAAATCACAATTCAGAGCAAACAACGTCTCCCACACCCCCAGAAAGCCCCAGAGCCAGGAATAAACATCCTCTTACCTCAATCATTATATGAAAGGCGTGCTTGCAGAGAGGGAAAAAACACAGGCAAGAGAAATTACTATTTACATCGAGAATGGGATGCAAAAACAGCTTAGAGGAGATAAAGTCAGTTATTGGTGGGTTAATGACAGGAATATTCACGGGGACAACAGAACTTTCATTTAAAACAACAAAGAAATCCAGCATTGTTAGTAAAGGAAAATGGGGAAAACAGGATTATTAGCTAGGAAATGAACGGAATTATTTTATAATCGCATCGAGAAAGGTGCCTAGAGCGCTGTGAGCACAGTCAGGAAAGAAACGCGAGGAGCTGCCGGGGCGGAATTGGGGGGGCCGGGGAGCGCCTTCCCTGCAGTGCCCCCGCCGGCCGCGAGGGGGCAGCGGCGCGCCAAGGAAATCCCGGCCCGGGCAATGCAATGGAGCAGGGCCCGGCAATGCAATGGAGCAGGGCCGGGGAATGCAATGGAGCAGGGCCGGGGAAAGCCATGC
>WBMY01013378.1:208136-248631 GCA_013397315.1 Donacobius atricapilla
TGCAATGGAGCAGGGCCCGGCAATGCAATGGAGCAGAGCCCGGGCAATGCGATGGAGCAGGGCCCGGGCAATGCGATGGAGCAGGGCCCGGGGAATGCAATGGAGCAGGGCCCGGGCAATGCGATGGAGCAGGGCCCGGCAATGCAATGGCGCGGGGCCCGGCAATGCAATGGAGCAGGGCCCGGGGAATGCGATGGAGCAGGGCCCGGGGAATGCGATGGAGCAGGGCCCGGGCAATGATTGGATCCAGGCTCCAGCACCAAGCGCGAGACATAAATCCAGAACCAGAGAGGAACTCCAACACCCTGCACCCTGCAGGACCAGAGCCCGGGAAATCCAATGGAACAGAGAGAGCCCAGGCAATGAACGGGGCCGGGCTCCAGCATCGAGTCCAAGACATAAATCCATAACCGGAGAGCAACTCCAACACCCTGCACTCTGCAGGTACTGACAGAGATCCAGCACCGAACCTGAGCCACAAACCCAGAGCCAGAGCGGAATTCCAACACCCTGCACCCAGCAGGAACAGGCCTGGGCTCCAGCACTGAACCCCAGCAATAAATCCAGAACCAGAGGGGAACTCGAGTGACAGAGACCAATCACAATGTTAAAGATTCCTTCAAACAATCCCGGGAGGAGTTTACAGCCTGTGGAACGAAACCCAGGATAACCCCAAGTCCCAGGATTTCAATGACCCCCTTGTTTGTGCTGCTTTCATCCCTTCTGCTGAACAGCCTCGGTGTCTCCTCCTCCTGCACTTTGGACTGGGAGGCCCTGGCGGAGCATTCCCAGAGAAGCTGGGGTGTCCCTGGATCCCTGGAAGTCTCCAAGGCCAGGTGGGACACGGGGGTTTGCAGCACCCTGGGCTGGCGGGAGGTGTCCCTGCCATGGGATGAGCTTTGTTTCCATCCAGCCCAAACTATTCCAGGATTTTGTGACTCTCTCACCTGAGCCATCTCCTCTGTCCTTTGCTCAGGGATGGGATGGATGCTGGAAGAGAAGGAATTCCAGCCCCTGTCTCCAGCTGCTATCCTCTCCTCCCCCTCTGCCCTCACACCCTGAGGACGCTCAGGAGCACAAGGCCAACGGGAGCCTTTCCCTGTGCCTGGAGAGTGCTGAGCTACACTTCCCTTTCTCCAAATAATTAATACCAGATTAACAGCAAGAATTAATCCAGGAGGATTCATTGGAGGATGGAGCTATACACCTGCAACAGAACTTGGAGCACTGGGATCCATCAGAATCTCCTCCACCATCTCTCAGGGCAGCTCCAGAGCAGAGCAGAACCCACACCAATGGGCTGAAAGTATTTTTTTTTTTTCCAGGCTATTCATTATTAAACATTATCTCAGATTTGGAGAATTATGGAAATTTCTCAGCAATAAGCAGAAATATGTATGAATTCAACCTCTGTGCTCTGACCATAATGAGAAACTGCAAAAACTCTGAGCAACGAGCCCTCTCCCAAACCTCTCACTCCTCCCTCGAGGGCTCAGCTTCCCCCAAACACTGATAAATTCCACACACATGGAAACTTTACAAAGATGTATTTATGCTCATTAACACCTCTGGGTTAGGAACCAATGTCCTCCCCTTCAGCCCACAGAGCATCACCTCAGGCTCCCAGCAAAAATCCAAGAGGCACCAGTTTAAGGGCATCAGGCTACAAAAGAAATGCAAATCTGAGGTTCATGTCAGGAATTAACGCTGATAAATAAAAACTGTGCAGCAGTAAACACCCTCAAAACCCCGATCACCCACACAAATGAACATAAACACACTCACTGCTGTTCATGCTGCCTGAACAGCAACTCTAATGGGTCTGTTAGAATATTTGTGACCAATTAGACCAATAAAACCCTAAGGAGTGTGGGTTTTTCCCAAAATTTGAGCTACCCACAACTGTTTTCCAACCTGTGAAAGCTGCCCTTGGCTTTTGGGTGTCTTCCCACAAAATCTTCCCCCCGTTATAGATTTTAACTTGTACCAGCCCATGGATTCTTTTAGGAAAATAAAACAAAAGGATCCAGTTTCAAGCTGCTGACCCACTGCACATTCAGGGCTCCTCATTTGCAGTAACTTTTCAATCTCTTTTCCCATTTCCTAGAAGCACCTGGCTTCTCCCCATGTGAGTTTTTCAAGCAGCCATTAATCTTCCCAGGTTTGGATTCAATCCTTGAAAAAAACACCTCTCCCTTGCATTTTTCCAGTGTTGAAATGTTTCTTTTAAAATATCTGTAACAACAGAAATGTTGTTAAAGAGAAAAAAAAAAAAAAAGTGGCTTTTGGAAGGGCAGAATGGAAAAAATCTGAACACCTGGTTTAATTCTTCATTCTTCAGCAGGACATTGGGATTTTCCCAGGGTGGAAAGATCATCCCAGAAATTTCAAGCGCATCAGGCAGATTCAGGAATTCCTGTGCTCAGAAATTAAAACCCTGATGCATCTTTGACCCCAGAGACTTCGACCACTTCAGAAGAAATCCCCAAAATCAGGTCACAAAGACAAGAAGTGAATCCGCAACACCTTTTCTCAAGCCTCTCAACGTTATTATTATTTCAAAACCACCCCAAAGCAAAAAAAAAAAAAANTCTTGCGCACAAAAAAAAAAAAACAACCAAACAAAACAAAAGCAAGTGTGATGCAGTAAAATCCTGCCAAGTTGGGCACCCAGGGAGGTCCAGGAGGTGAATGATTCTGAATGATTTCCTGCTCAGGGGGAGCTGCCAGAGCCCAGAGGGACTGGGGGCAGCTCTGAGGGAAGGGTGACAGCGGCACCCATCAGCTGCCAGGGTGGGAACAGCCCCTTGGAACCTGCACTGGCAGCTCTGGCCACAGCTCAAGGCGTGTCAGGCACAGGAAAACAGCTCCCTGCCATCCCCACCGCAGTGTTTTTGGGAATGGCTGGGGAGAAACCTGAATTACTCCTCATTCCAGTGTCCCCCAGTAAAAACGAACCCAGCACCTCTTTCTGCCCACATTCAAATACTTAAAACACCAATCCGATTCCTCGGATGGATTTTATCAGATGATGAATTTATGTTTGCTAAATCAAATAGAAACGAGGCAGAAGAGTTCCTCAGTGTTTTCCATACACACAGATGTATTCAGCAAACACGGATTTGTTAATAACTCTTCGGAGAACACAGCCAGTGACAGATTTGATGGGATTTGACAGCTTTCACTGGAGAGCTCCCCACACAGCAGTGAGGCACAGCGAGCAGCACAAACAAGCCAAGACTAATTGTCCTTTACGTCTCCTTACAGGTTCAAACATCACTTACGGTGTATTTCTTGCTTTTTTTTTCCTTTGTAAATATTCCAAACTACTTCTTTCCCCTTTGCTCTCTTATCTATTACGTATCACCACTTCCTCTAATTCTCTCACCATTTCTCATTCTTCAGCGTTTCCTCATTTTTATCTGTTGCTCATTCCTCATCCACCCTTTCATTTTTTCCTGGAAGTTTGGTACCAGGGCCGCAGCTCTGTATTCCCATTGTTTCTGGGAATAAACCAAGGAAAAAGGGATAACCTTTATCTGGATCTCCCATGGAGCAATCCCTGTTTTTCCTGCTGTACATCCTACCCCTGCTACACAAACATTTAAACCAAATCCATTTGCCTACAAACCCCACTCACGCCCCAATTATTAAAGATACTATTACCAGATTAATTGCACAAGTATTTCAGAGTTTGTTCGTGGTTATAAAGTTCCCAATACTTTCGCTCCCTTCCTGCTTCCCCTGTCTCCTGTTCCAACCAGCTGTAATCAAATTTCAAGTGGGAACCACTGCTCCGCTGCATAAGGGAGAGTGTTTATACATTGGATTTACATAATAATTCCGGGTAGTTCTTCAGGCAGAAGTGGCTTTTCCTGACTTTCCACATGAGCCTTAATGCCTGTTCACCACAAGATAGGAAAATGTTGTTGCCCAAAAGCACCAAGGTGCACTTATCCCAAAGATACAATCTGAGCATGAACACAACAGCTGATTACCCTGGTTATTAAAAATTTAGGTGTCACTCCTGCCCCAAACACAACCCGTGTAAGGAAAAAGCTGCAGCAAAAGGAGGGAGAAGCAGAATTCAAGTTCTTGATGCCTCACACGTATTTAACATTCACTTGCTTTTCCATGGCTTTATCCACGACTTAATTTCTTTAGGAAGACAATCCCACGCTGGAATTATCCCCACAATTAGCAGTTATGAATTTGATCTGCCAGCAAAGAGCACTGGGTTGATGTAAAGTCCCAAATCCATAAAATGGGAGCTGGATGAACTAATTATGCTGACAGATTGCAGGGAGTCTGAGGAGCTGCAATCCTCTCCGCAAGGACAGCAAACAGACTTTTTTCCTCTAAATTATGTTCTTTTCATTTGGCAACAACATATGGCCACTGCCTCTCCCCAAATTCCTCTTATCTATTACTGTGAAACTGAAACCAAAACACTGGAGTTATCAACCCCAGGCAATCCTGCGTCCTGCGCACCCTCGAGTCAAGCAGCAGCACTGGGAATATCCCAGGAGCCGGAGCAGGGAGCACACTCAGATCAATCCCTGGCAATCCCACCCAAAATGATGAGAGTTTTCATTTAAATCATAAATAACATCACTGTAGGACAGGTCATGGATTCTGGTCACTGCACTGAGTGAGAAGCTCCAGTTAATTCCTACTGCAAAAATCCAAATGATTTCTCTCTTCATTTCCACAACCACCTTCATCTTTCCTGCTTTGGTCTCCAGAATTTCCTGTTCTAACTCTTTCCATAAAAGCCTCCAATTCTCAGTTGGATCTCCAGACATAACTGAAGGAAGAGGAATTCCAGTATTAGCACAAATTACAGCTCCAGGATCAGCTGGAGCCTCCCAAAAGCGGGAATACCACACACAAGAGCCCCAGAAGGTTTGTCTGGATGCAGAACGGCCAGGTTACATTCAGGTGTGGAGCCCACAACCTCATCCTTTTGAAATAAAACACAAACACCTCTAAAACTGAAACGTTTCAAGACAAAACAGAAAACACATAAACAAGTGGAAAAAGGGTGACAAATATAAATAAAAAAGAATCACAATCCATGAGCTGAGCTATGCCCCGGAGCTGTACTTGAAGATTTTTTAACATTCCCTATAAACCGAACCTGTATCCCAGTTCCAGGCTTCCCTAAAAACAGCTCATCCTCTCTTAGCCGCTGTTTTCAGAGCACCTCAAATGGCCAAGATGACTTGGTAACTCCTGTTTTGTTTCCAGCCTAAGCATTACAGCTCAGCCCTCAGCACCCCTTCACTGCGTCTTTGCCCTCTGTGTTCAGTTTTTCTCCTCCCAAACAAACAGATGCATAAAAACATGAAGCAGTCGCTCATATATTCATCGAAGAATAATTAATAAGGCTGTTTAAGTAAAGCTTAATTCTCTGCTTTAGGGGAGAGCAAGCGTTAGGACCTTGAAATCAGGAGGGCAACAGAGACCAGCCGTGAGACAGATCCCCTTCAGGAATGGTTTGGCCCTAAAAAAAACCCCAAATCCTGCAGCAGGGGCTCACCTGGGTGGGAACGAGCACGGGAGGATAGGCCAGCTTGTGATGTCTGTACATCCAGAAGGAGAAGAGCACGATCACTGCAATTCCCATGATAGGCACCAAGGAATAGAGCAAGGTGTTGAACAGGGGTGGCTTCGGCGTAACAGGATTGGACGTCGCTGAAGGGAGAAAAAAAAAAAGGACACGGCTTTTAAGGAACAAAAGCGGGCAGTGTTTGAAGTGTGCAGCAGCCTGATTTTGTGCCAGCTCCTGCCCTGAGCACGAAACAACACCTGGCCAAAGGCAGTGCTTTGGAAAGCAGGGGACAGCTCAGATCCCAGACCCACACCGCAGCATGCTGGGGCTCTGTGCCTCCAACCCCAGGGGTAGGGGCTGCTTGTATTCCCAAAATTCATCTGCTAATGAATGAAAACCAATCAACAGAGAGATCTGGCAACAAGCTGCCAGCACTTCTGGGCAGGGCTGGAAGCAGGAGAGCTCCAGGTGAAGACTCTTCCCGGTGACCTCAAGAGAGGCTCTGCAGGAGCAGGAGCAGCTTCCAAGGCAGGCACAGCCCCCTGGGGCAGGAGAGGGCCCAGGAGAGGGAAAAATGTCCATTATTGCCTTAGCAGCGTCACTGACAAAAGTGACAACAGTATCTCCTGGGTCAACAAAGGCTATTTTCATCTTGCAGAAAATGTTCTTTCATTTCATAAACAACTTCCTCTGGCTATTTGGTACATGAGACATTTGCTGTTTTCAGCTCAGTTATTAACATCAGCCGGTCTTCCAGCAGATTCCTGACTGGAAGAAGATAGGCAAGAAAAATCAAATCACCTTTTAGCTGCTGTTTTTTAAAATGATTATTTGTGAAGTCTGGCTAATTTGATTGTCTTTCAGAACCACAGAATACGCTGAGATCGAAGAACCCACCAAGATGCTGCGATGTGGGAGGAAATTCTTTTCCCCTTTTTGGAGAAATTCAAAAGCTCCAGGTGGGATAAAGAGGATTTTTTGAAGAAAAGGAGCATCCCCAGGCTGACACAGGGATGAGAAGGCTTTTAGCCCAACAATTTACACCCTTACAGGAGCTTAACCATATAATTAAGGTAAGATTTGACAGCGACTTCTGAGCGCTAAACCAGGCAATCATTTCAGATTATCCTTCCTTCTCACCCTTGCAAGGAGCTGAAGTACCATTTATTGATTTTACAGGAAAGCACCTTTCCAAGGGGAATAAATGAACTGCCTGGGAATGCACAGAGCTCTGGCAGGTTTTGGAAAAGCCCCACGTGGAACGTTGCTGTCAGGAGGAACTTACGCTGCGTGACCTCCATCTCCGGGAAGTAGAAGAAGCGCTCGTTGCACATGTTGCCCTCACAGCAACAGAAAAACACCTCAGGGCTGTCCTTCTTCTCTATGCAATCATTCCTGCAAGAGAGAAGAGTAAAAAGTTCATGAATCTCGAGCTGGGTTGTCTTTGTTCAAGAGAAAATGAGCGCCCATCTTTCAGATTTCCAAAGTGGACTTCGTTAAATCCACCGTGTAACTAACACGTGACCAAAATAACAGCTAAAGCTAATGGAATAAACAGAATTTTGGTATTTTATATTGCCATCAGATTTTATTAAAACAGAAACACGTTTCTGTCATTTTTAAGACAAAGAAAACCACCAGCAGGTCATTGAGGAACAGTTCACAAGCTAGATTTAAACAGGACAAGCAAGTGATCAAACAAGGTTGGAGATCAGTGACAAGGAGAATTTTTACATTTTATTGCATTTGCAGAAAGAAATGATAAAACTTCTACAATCTCCTCTGCCTACATTATGCTCAAGGACAGGACTTATTTCATTCCCTGAATTAACTGCAGGAATGGCTTTTTTATTAATATTCTGTAACAAATAAGCTGAAACTATTCCCACCAGGAAAGAAAAAGCAGCAACCAGGAGCCAACCCGACAGCAGAACTGGAAAAGGCTGCAGAAATACTGAAGGATTTTAAACACAGCTGAAGATTTTTAAGGAGGTTTTGGGCTCATCTTCCAAACTTGGGGTTACTCCCAGGAGCCAGCTCGTGCTGTCAGCCTGTCCTGTGACTTCCAGGGAAGGTTTTCTCTTGGATGTCCTGAATCTGCTGCTGTTTGGAGTCACCCCCACAACGGCCAGTGCAGCAAAACCACCCCCACGCCGCAGAGATAAGAGTTGGGCTGCTCCGGACAAACACAGCACTAATCACAGGGTGTGATTAGCACAAGTTACTTAATGAGCTCTCACAGTTGCTCAGTTCCCAACTCCTTCCTTACCCTCCTTCCTGCGTTTGATTTCTTCTTCCAATTTTTTTTCTTTGCTCAAGGGAGAATTTAATCTCATGATTTTAGTTTTTTTTTTTTTTTTAGATTGTGGGACTGAGCTTTAAACTGTCATCAAAGCAGAAAACAGCCTGGGGTGGGGGCAACTTCACTTGGGAGAAAGGACTGCAAGGCTTTCTTCTAAAAATCCAACTTTTCAGAAACACAAAGGAAAACTTCTGTAACATATTGCTGAAATAATTCCTCGGTACTTTTCAGTGATGATCCACTGTGGATCTATTTCTTAATTCTCTGCCTTCCCAAATAATAAAAGTTTTGGGCCAATAAAACCCAATAGAGTATTTAAAAAACTGCAACACCATTGCTTAAGAGAGTCACGACCTTTATTCAGTCAGCATCTAACAAACCCCAAGTCCTGCTGTTACTGCTCGTGGGTTCTTTCTGGACCATCTGTTATCAACAAAATAACTGGGAATTTAGAATATTCTTAGAGCTGCCATTGAGCTTATTAATAAACTGCCAAAATACTTCCATGATCTGGCAAACTGCAGACACAAAGTGCTGACTTTCCAACTCTAAAGACTTCGAAAAAATCAAGGAGAAAATTTTGCATCCTGGTGGCAATAATTATATTTGCACTGTTTGGCAATAACAAGGCACCACAGAATTTATTATTGATGGACTAAGAAAGAATAAAGGAAATACCTGGGTTCTTTTAGGAAGGTAAAACACATTATTCTGCAAACAAGACAATGCACTCACATGGAATCTGGTCCCTAAATACAAGCATGCATCTAAAATAAGAGAATCATTCACAGACTCGCTTGTCTCGAGCCATGGTCACGGAGGGGATGACGTAGAAATTACGGAGAGGCAAAAGAGTTCACAATGACAAATCAACTTCAAAAATTCCCAGGAAAACTCACCTGTCATAACAATTGATGTCATCCAGCCAGCAGCCTTGCTTCACGATCTCGATTGAGCCAGAAATATTCTTCCAGGTAGCAAAGCAGTGTCGCCTTTTATCTTTATCACCATAGCAGGGCTCGATCCCGCTGCGGTTGGTTTTGTCCTTTTCCCAGTTAGCGTTGTAGTAGATGCACTCCTGTGTTTCTGATCTGCCCAGGATGGCACCTGGGAGGGATGGGAAGCACAATTAAATGGAATTCTGTGGGATCAAGCACGTGAATCAATGCAGGCTTGTAGGAAAATATCATTTACTGCTTGGACCAATGTGCCCTCTGTCCCCTCTTTTTAATAAAGAGAGAAAACACGTAAAGTTCAGCAGCATTCCGAGTGTTGAAACATAAAACAAAGATCTTCTGTGAAGTCAAACAGTGACTTGCATAACTTAGCAAGATTCGCAGAAATGAGGAACAAGTCATGGCAATACTTCTCCATGAATAGCAATAGCAGAGAAAATTTAGAATGCTGAGCAGCGAAGATTGAATTAAAATATTCGCCAAATCAGGAGATTTAGCCAGGAAAATTCACCAAAAGGCATTTGTGCCTCTTATCTTGTTACAGGAGCCAAAAGAGCAGGGAGTCCATCTCAGAAACGCCCCAGAAAGCCAAGAAGTGTTTAGGGGGAAGAGTGTCACAGAATCCCAGAATGGTGTGGGTTGGAAAGGACCCTAAGGACCATTCAGTGACCATCCAGGAAACCTCTCTGGGATTCTGACAGAGAAAACTTCGGAGTTGATGGGATATAAAGCACCAGTGTGGCTCCTGCAGAGGTGAAGGGTTGTTGGGAAGCAAGACTGTTAACAAAAGACAGGAAGGGAGTACGAGCTGCCTTTTATTTCTGCATTTTCTCTTGTCAGACACTGCCCAGAGCGTGCCATTAATCTCCACGGAAGCTCCACCATTTAACATGTATTAAAACCATGAAAACAGAGAGGGAGATCGAGGAGCTGGAGAATCAGAGGATCCACGGAGGAAGGGTCAGGAGGATGCCACAGCACTTTGCCCGTATTTATCTGTACATTTAGGGTTTTTAAGGCATTACATTGCACAGCACGCTGAAGACCAGACTGGAAGAGAAAAGGTTTCCCATAGCAGATTTTTAGGTATTTATTTGCATCCCTCACTGATGGGATTTTCACCCTGTCNCACTGCCTCCTTTATCCACATGCACCCACAATTAATGTGACCCAGCAGCCATTCCTGCAGGTTCCTGAGCAGAATGAGAATGTTCCTGAGCAGAATTATCCCCCCTGAGCCTTGCTGCAGCCCTGCGAGAGCAGCACAGGAGGCAGGAGCTGAGCCCATCCGGAGCTGAGCCCATCCCGAGCTGAGCCCATCCCCAGCGTCCCAGCTCGCTCCTTCCCCAGGTTCCGCCTGCGAGCATTCCCAAAAGAGGCAGGAGCTGCAGATCAATGGGAGAGGGGCAGAGCCAGCTGGGAGCGCTGCGAGGGGCAGCCTGGGAACCATTATATTCCTCCTGCTGACCTTTCCAACTCCCAGCTACGGCAAGAAACAGATGAGGCAACAGATTGAACAATTTGGTTCTGTCAGTGCAATAAAGCAGAAGTCCTGGATTTCTCTCACACGTGCCATTGCTTTCCTCCTGCCGCCAAGCCCAGCATTGAAGGACCACAGACAGGCTGAATTTTATAAAATTCGGGAACTGCAGTAAAACTAACTCGGCATAAATATTCTCCTTATTCCTGTCTCCTTTACAGCCAGGTTTTCTCATCCATCTCTTTTTTAATGCAGTAAAGCTGCAACCAGGGATTGGCACAGTTGCTATTGGATTAATGACCTTGGGTGTGGCTGGGGCTTCTCACCTGAACAGGCACCTGCAATAATAGGTCCGGCCAGACCAACCCAGGCTTGGACAGAGCAGGACAGTCCTGGATTGATCCTTCAAAGCAGAACACGGTGCAAGAAAGGCGAGGGGAGAAGGGAAACCACCAAGAAGGCAGCCCTGAACCCACCTGCTCGCAAGCAGCTCTGCCACCCCTCCACAGGGCTGGAGCTCCCAGGGGAGAAGGGCAGCTGGCATTTACAGCGCCGGGAATTGCTTCGAGCAGGTCTCTAACGGAGCTGCTGTGCCCGCTCTGAGCGCACATGGAACTGCCAGCTCCTCAGAAACCAACCCTGAATCTCCGGAAGCAAAATGGGGCTGCTGAGAGAAGCCACGAGGCAAACTCCAGCAGTGTCCCGTGCATGGAACGTGAGGTCTGGAAGCCTGGGGGGAAAACACACTGGGAAAGCAAAGGGCATGAAGTACAGAACAGGATTTAGTTTGGGCACATTGAGCCAGATCCCACCGGATATCTGTGTATTCCCACTCCAGGGCTGCTCTACCCCTCACACTCGTGTCCATCCACAACAGCTGCACTGAGGGAACAAAAGCAACATCTGAACTTCTGAACCAGTCAATGCAGGAAACAGCAGAACTGGGAGCAATCCCATGGGAGAGGGCAGCCTGGAAAACCTCACCTCAGGAGGAGCTGGAAGCACCGGCTGCCATTTTTCAATCAGAAAGATTTAAAAAAATCTACCAGGTTTTTAATTAAAAAGGGGCAAACGGTGCACAGCTCCTAAGGCCTTCATTCAGGAAGGGACCACTGGGAAAAGGTGCTGGATGGAACAGGAATTGTCTCTTACAGGTATCACCACAAAAAAAGGGACAGAAACTCCTGGGAGTTCATCACCCACTAAAGCTAGAACTGAGCAGCACAAGCCCATGGGTCGGTACAGCAGGAGTGGTTTCCTGATTCTTGATCTGAGATGTGATAATGATCATCTCCCTCCTTCTCCAGGGAAGACTTCAACACTTCCCACGTCCTACCCTCATTCCCAAACCCTGCTTTTGCTGCGTGATTACTTGGTGACACCGTGTAAAGACACAAAGGGCAAAGGGAACTCAATCTGTGAGCTCTCGCTGCTTTATGAAATGTAACAACATTTTCCGGCTGAAGTCATGAAAATGGATGAAAAGCCGACAAAGATTAGTTTGATGGTGCCAAGGACACTTTTTTTCCCCCTGTTCCCTAGAAAACTTACAATATATAAAAGAATTAGAGGGTGAGGTTCAGTCTGGCAGATACCTCTGCCTGTCACAGAAAAGTTACTTCAATTGTGTTATATTTGAGATGAATTTGAACTCTTGAAGTCCTGAAATACAAGGAACGGAGCAGTTTATTAGAATAAACCAGACCTGCAGAGAGGCACCACAGGGACTGAGTAACTTATAGCTAGAATGGCCCATTCACCGAAATACCAGAATTGTAACACGCTGTTCTAGAGGAGCAGAAAAGAACAGAAAATGCAGCATAAATAGAAATAACACCTTGGGAAAAAAACCTTTCCGTTGCTGCACAGGTACCTTTTGCAAGTACTTGCCCATATGTGTTGTTCTATTTGTTTCCACAGTGATCTCAAACACTTTCTAGCCCTACAAATATCTCTAAGAACAGACTACAAATATAGACTAAAAAAGCCCAGCTTTGATGTTCTCGCAAGCAGGAAGCGGGATTTTATCATCCTCTATTTTTTTCTGATAACACCCAGGGGAATGTTTCTCAAAGGAAGAAGAAAGAAGTTATTTCCAACCTAATAAAGCCAACCGAGTTCCAAGAGAAAGGATTCTGTCCTCCTTTTACATGCCACCATGTCCCCGAACTTATTTTGTTGATTTTTAGACTAATATTAGTGCTATTATCACTGTTCTCAATGCTCCCAGGTCAAACAAGGACTGTACTTCAGAGGAGCTGAGCCAAAGTACATTCATTAAATCCAAACACAGCAGCAATTAACTCAGGCAAGGCAAGAACTGCAAAAAAAAGATAAACAAGGCAGCGAAGTAACGAATCACCTGCACTGCTGCCACCCTGCCCTGGGAAGATTCAAAATTTAAAGATTAACCTGATGGTTCAGAAAGCTGCTTTCTTTTTCGAAACTAGTCTTTAAAAATAACTGAGCTTGCAACTTGAACAGGGGTGAACTCGGTAAGCTTTAGTGTAGTTTTTTACGGCAAGAGCTGCGATTTTTCTCCAGGATTATAGTGGGGGGAACAACAGGAAATCTGTATTTGCTGAGGTATCTCATCATATACTTGGAAAATATTTCCATTTTTTTTTTTGCAGTTCACACCTTTTCAAAATGGAAAATTTGTAGGGATGAGCCTGCCATGGAAGTATGAAATTCCGTAGCTGAGATAACACTTCTGAAAAAGAAGGAGAGAAGAATCCAGGGCTTGAAAACTGAAGGATGATCAACCCAAAGGCACTAGAGTGGAGTGGAAACTATGGAGGATGATGTCACCTAAAAACAGGGAATAGAACTGAGACTGAAGAGGGGGAAGGTGAGAGGAATAATATCTGTATTGTTAAAAAACCCCTCGCAGCCCCTGGTTTGCTTGGTGGACAGTAAAAAAAAAAAAAAAAATTTTTTTTTACTCTGAGTCTTCTGGACTTACAGTATGGAAAATAAATCAGCTGCTCTAACCACTTGATGATGTTATTTTACATATATAGACATATCTTGGTTTTATTTGCACAGTGCTCTTGCTGAAGGAAGAAAAAGCTGCAATTATTTTTCCAGCGTGTTCCCTCAGCCCTTCGCAGCAGTTTGTGCCATCGACAGAAGAAATTAATAATGCTGTAATGGGATTTTGTAGAGAACTTCCATTTTCTGCCTTGCACCTCCAAATACCTTATTGAAGCCCGGATTTCAGGAAGTGGGGAAACCCCCAGGTCTGTGGTGCCCAAGTTTTCCAGAATCCTTTCAGAGCAGAGCACGTGGCAGGAAATGGAGAAAAAGGCTCAGCGGCCGTCTCTGCTCTTAGGGTAGAAATTAAAGTGCCACTAAGAGCTGGTTACCCCGAGATAACGATTGTCATCCTTTGGGAACCTCCAGAGACTTGGAGTTAAATGTTATTTTTCACACTCCCTGACTTGAAGGGAACACAGTAAAACACAGGCTGATGTTTGCAAGTTCAAGCACGCTGCTGCTGTCACTGCGAGGTGCGAGCAGCACAAACACCTCTCAGCCGCTGCCTGACGATTTCTGTCGGGGGGGAAAAAAGCTCCAAAGATCCTAGAAATTGGTTTGAGCCTCGGGGCTGCTCTCGCCTCAGGTGCTGGTGGGTTTTAGTCATTGCTGGTCAAATGTCCCCGTCCTGGCACGATTAGCAGATGGTCAAAATATCCCAATATCGCTAACACAGGGCTCTAAACTGCAAAGTTGAAATTCTACAGGATTCAGATGTCAGGAAAAATAGAATAGGACCAAACAGGCACAGAAATACCCAGTCCCCAATTTGGATTATCCTCCTCTCCCCGGTGCAAAAACAACAATAAATACACAATATTAACAACAATAAGGAGAAACCCCAATGAATGTTTTGACATTAAAACTTGCAAACTGGGGTTCTGCTGCACGCTGATGATGGAGGAGGGACGAGCCTCTCCTGCCTCGGGGTGCAGCTCAGGGGAGCAGCTGCCCAGGACGGAGCCAGGGATTCTCTCCCGCTGCACACGGGAGCGCCACCATCTCCACACTTGTCTTGGAATGCTGTTATTAACCTAAAAAAGAGCCCCTTCAGCATTGAAGGCACCAATTAAGCACCTAAATAAGGCACCCAAGGACAGGCAGACTGGATCAGGAATTACGAATCGTTCCCAGGGATGAGTCTCCTGCTGGTGGTGGCAACCAGCGGCGTTTCTATTTTGGGATGTGCCAGGGAGTTTCCCAGGAGTGATCTCAGAGACCTGTCAGAGCTGATCCTCCGATCTGAGAATCCCAAACCAGCGGATCCAGGCATGGGGAGCTCCTCTCGGGAACACCCAGCCGGGAATCCCAATGGATTTGGGATCAAAACGATCCTGTTTGGGGCTGGTGTTCGTGGAGGTTCTACTCTGAGCTACAAAACTTCCCGAGAACGTCCCAGCTGTGAGCTAGGATACATTCAGAATTATCTTCAGTGGAGGGCTGAAATTCCTGGAGCCTTGTGGAGATGGGAAATTTGAACATATTAATCTCTTCATTAAAAAGCATTGGGAAAGCTTCATTCTAGCTGTCAATTTTAGCTGTCTCCAAGTTTGCTTCTCTGGTTAGGCTGTTAGAGAAGATCAGGAAATGACATTTTCTCCAACCCTCCTCCTGTACTGTTGCTTTCACACATCTTCCAGGATGCTGCTCCATATGATCAGCGTCAATATTTCACCTGCAGTTATAAAGACAAAGAAGGAGTCTCCTCTTCACAGACTCCCTCCTGACCCCTCAAAAACACGCACAGACAAGTTAATTCAGGCTAATTACACAGAATTATTCTACCTTTTGCCTCCCAAATCAGTCAAGCACAATGCAAATGTAACAGTTTGACTGCAAAGCAAACAGAACCACACACCAAGTCAAACAAAAACACAGTCAAGACATCAAAGAGGCAAGCATCCAGCTCCACATTCGACGTTTCCTCCACATGATATATCCAACCCCCTCTTCTTTTTCTGTCTTACAGGACCTTATGTAACTATTTAAGAGACAACGGGACCAGTGTGATTCTGCCTTCAGCTCAGCTCTCCACCAAATCTCTCTGTGGGAGTCGTGTCCCACTCGGTGCTATTGCAAGCAAAAACACCACCCAGTTCTCCTGCGTGCGCTGATCAAGCTTCTTATTTACATTCCAATTCTTTAGCCATCGCTGCACTTCTCTATTTTTTTCTGTGGTTACAACCAAAATCCCAGCCTAAACATACTTACAACCAGTTCTGTTGTTTTGTTTTGTTGTTTTTATTTTTTTTTTAAATTTTTAAAGCATCAGCTGTACCATTTTCCCTCAAGCTGGCCTAGCCAAATTCCCAAGCGCTGAGCTCCTGGGCAGGAGCTGGATGGTCCCTGCACATCCAGACAAGCTCCAGCTGCCCTTGTCCAGATGGCAGCTAAAAGGAGGAGAGACAGGTCCCACGTTTGTGTAAACACACAGGGATTACCTGGGAGCTGCGGGCAAACAGGATAATGCGGAGGGGAAAAGGCAGAACCCAGCGCTGAAAAATTCCAACATTTCAATGTTCCTACTGCACTGAGCTGGAAACCTTCCTTCCCCTCCCTCTTTCAACTCTCCAACTCATTTATGTAGAATCATCACATTGAGCTTCAGCCCTGATTCCACAGAGCCCATAATCCCAGGGTTTTGTATTCTCATTTTCATTTCCCCGCCTCGTGCCAACAGGACTTCCCAAGCTCATCCTGCTCACGCATTTGGCCAGAACTCCAGCCAGGACTTCAGCCATTCCCTAGGATTTCTCTGGGATGGAGACTGGGTTTGTTTGCCAGGAAATGCTCCTGCAGAAGCACCTTGGGATCGGCTGCGTCGCTGAAGGATGACACTGGCAGCTCGTGCTGTCTGCTCCGATGCAAGAGCCCGGTTGGAAAAGCATTTTGGAGCTGTAGCACAACCAAAAATCCGAGCGAGCTCTGCGGCCTCAAAGAGCTGAACTGGCACAAACGAGTGGAAGTAATTCCTTCCTTCAGCCACTAAACTCAAATAAATGTCAGGCTGCAGCACGACACATCTGAGTAAATACCTATCAGCATAAAAACGCTGATATGTTTGTGCTGCTGAACTCTCCAGAGAGAGAAAGCAAAACATCTCCATAACCCCAAACTTCGCGGCATCTGTGTCATTCCATTCCTACTGCCCGGTCCTGTGGAGATCAAACTCCAGACCTTGTCTACACTGAAGGAGGTTTAAGATTTGTGCCCTCATGCTCTGAACTCAGCGTTGATTATATTCAAGAATCCAGCCCGAGCTCCTCTTTACCCCCAGCCGAAGTGGCTGTCACTTGAAATGGCTTTTCTCTTTGTCCCCTCCCGGGCTGCCTCACTCCGCTCGCCGTGCCAGACTGTAATCTGCAGATTAAGGGAAAAATCCCATTTCTCGAGCTGGAGAGGAGCCTGGTTCTGGTTCCAGACGAGCGCTGCTGCCCCGGCAGCGCATCCTCTGCAGAGGCAGCTCGGCCAGCCCAGCTCCAGGGACAGCGCCAGCGCTCAGCCTCAAGGGGCACATCCTGCCACCTCCAGGGAGGCAAGAAAAGAGGACCAAGGTTTGGTTTTGTCTCCAGTTCCTGATTCCGGGTTGTTTTCTAGGGAGCAGGGGAATCCGGAGTCTAACTGCTTTACAGAGTCTTCATTCAGTAAACGTTTTCTCTCAAAATGTAAATACTCATCGTTTTGAATCCATCCTTCCGTGCGCCAAAGGCACTCCAAGTGAGCTTTCCCTCAGGAAGAGAGAACTGAGAGATTTCACTGAAAATCACTATTAGGATTGCTTATACAGAGAAGAAATTTGGAAATCAGTGATCAGTAAACTATAAAAAAAAATTATTTAAGATTGAGAAGAAGAAAACAGCAATGGAACAACAAAGCAACTTCTTCTCAATAAAAAATCTTTTTCTGTTCAATTTTTCTAATCTTTATGGATTCTCATGAAGCTGATCTTGCTATGCACTCATCCTCTTTTTAAAAATGTTATTTCTAATTGTATCCAGGAAAGCAGGAGTGACACCCAAAAGAACAAATCCAAAAAAGAAGCATTTCAAGATCAAAAGGAGGTTATTAAAGTCAGCATAATACATATTAAACTTAATTCTTTTTAGTATTTCTTATCAGAGCATTAAGAACAACTGACTGGAAAGGGGAGAAATTTTAAAATGACAATTTTAAAACTCTTTTCAGCGCATAATTCCATAGAAGGGACTTTAAAAATAAGCTACATATTGGCCACCTTGCACATTTATTGTCCTCAAAACACGAAATGCAGCCACTCCTGCAACAGCTGCTGCAAATAAATCAGCTCTGATCTAACCTGAGAATCAAATCAACACAAAAGTAATCCAGGACAATGGGTTTCATTCCTCTTACCTGTCCACAAGCACTTACAAACAGTTTATGTTTCCATGTTCGGTGTTTTTCTTAAGAAAACACCTTCTTAGAAAGAATTGCAGTTCCATTCTAGCAACCTGTAAACGATCTCCCTATTCCTTAAAATAAAATTGTTGAGGATTTAAATATATAAAAATAAAAATAAATATAAATAATTAAAAGTATATACATATATAATCTATCAACATCAAGTAATTCAGGAAAAAGTTCAACTAGGAAAAAAAAATCCCAAATATTCTTATTTCTGGTTCTGTATGAATGACAACAAATCTGATGTCAATCTACACCATCTCATTTAACAGCACAAAAACACCTTCCAGAAACTCAAGGTTATTGCTGGGATTATCTCTGAGTATGAAAAATTAAGACACGTTTAAAAGGTTTTAAGCAACTAAACATTTAAAGATTAATAAATCAAATTAAATCTCATTTAGGAGCCATTCACACAAGCTTAGGGGAATGCCAGCTCAACAGCAGCATCACTGTTTGTCAGGAGAAGTGTCCAAAACCACACTAAAAAAGCGTTGCTGAATTTTGAATTTTGGTCAAACACCCCCTGATTCTGCAGCCCACACCTGACACAGCACAGTAACCCCAAAGAATTTCAGTTTATATTATTATATTGTATTCTGTTATTGCACACCAATGAAAAAACTGCCTTCAAGTGTTCCACTGAGCCAGTTTTGCTTCGTTTCACTTGGCAAGAAAGCCTCCAAACCCCGTTCGTTACAAAAACGCTGCGCCCAAACTGCAGCGCTCGCTTCCCAGGGTGCTGATCTGGAACACGGAGATAATTCACAGGGATTCTGTGAAGAACCGACTCGCAGGAGGCTCTGCACAGATCCCAGCCACACCAGGATCTATATTTAGAACAGCAGCTCCAGTTCAACCAGTCCCTCCGTTCTGAGCTGCGTGATGCTTTTGAAATGGGCAATCCAGATCTGCTGGCTGAGACCTGCATTAAAATATTTCCTTTGAATTCATTTCCCCCCGCTGCTGCACCAACATTCAGGCAAGATTACAGATCTCCGGAATGATAACCCTGTTGTAAGAGAAAAATATATATATTTTTTTTTTGTTTTGTTTTGCTACAGAACTAAAGAAAAATAAATTTTAAAAATTCACGCATCACCGCCAAGTCACAACAAAGCCAGAGCAGTTTTAACCTTCCATAAAGATCAGGGGAAAAAAGCTAAGTAATGACCAACTACAGAGCAATGCACAACTCACTGCCTCCTAGAATGGATTTCCAAGTGGTTTTTGACAGCTAAATATTATTTAAGTTATTGTCTGGTTACTTCTCCATCGTTTTTGAGTATTGGATGAGCTCATGGAGCCCTGCTCCCAAACTTGGATTTAAGACACCACTGTGGCCTAAAAGCTACAAATATTCTCTAATCTGTAACCAACAGACTGGAATAAAGCACTCAGTGGAGGCACCCACAAGAACTGAAATAGAAACCAAACCCCATCCAACTTTAATATTTAACAGAACTACCCAAAATGTTTTACTAACCGACCAACAAATTGTTCTAGTATTTAAAGGATTACCCGCATTTCAAACTTCCCCATATAATACATCAGGATCTCAAATCGGCCCTAAACAATCTTAAGGAATAAATAAGGCAATAAACAGCAAATCTGAATATTTCAGATCCTGGAGAAGTCCCTTCAGTTGTACTTGGTGCACACAAACGAGGAGCTGCTCATCTCCCCAAGCAGGCACAGATTTCACACCCAAAGAGAGACGGAGAAGCTCAGGTCCTCAGCTCCTCTGTGCCACGCAGAATTCAAACTGTACCCTGATAAATGTGCTTTATTCGGGTGCTCTGCCGCCTTTTCCAGAGCCTGAAGCGACCCAGCTCCATGCCCCGGAGCTGGGAGGGTGGAAAATCAGGAAGAAAATCTCTCTGGAGCAGAGAGCAGCGGATATTCGCAGCTCAGCAGGGTGAGAGGTGCCACCAACACGGGATCAAAGCATGCTCAGATCTGGCTCCAGCAGCAGGGCAAAAACCCACCCGGGGCTGCCCTGCTTCCCTCCCTGCGACTTCAACATTTGCTGCACCTGAAATAAGCCCAAGACTCCTTAAAGTCTTCCAAGACACAAAAGAGACATTTCTGCCACTTGCTGAACTTACCCAAAAGTGTAATTCTCCCTGAGTCTCTTTCTCCACAAACAAATACAGATACAAAAAAGCAGTTAAGAGAGTTTCTGGCACTGGAGAAAGGAAGATGATAAATGTAATACAACCAGTTTTAATCAAGATCAAAGCTGTAGGTGAATGCAGACAGACAGTCTAGACTGCTTTACTTTGAAAGCCTAAGCATATAAAGCAACATCTGCAAAGAACATTAATCACATTTAGTCCACAATCTTATCACCTCCCAAGCAAGCAGAAACAACTTTTACTTAAAAGTCATATGCTTCTATGTGACAAGCATTTTTAATTATCTTTAAATTAGATATTTATCACTGATTACAAAGCTGTTCTGTTCACTTTGAAATAAGCTGATGTTATTTGAAATATGCTCGCAGAGCTCCCTGGACAAAGAATGGAATAAAGTATTGGTAAGGAAGCCCAATTTTTTTACAACAATTATTTTACACTGCTGGCATAGAGTAGGAATTCTCAAAATATTGACTTAAATTCTGATTTGCTCCTCTGCATTTCAGACCGTAACTCAACAGGCAGCAATAAAGTGAAAGATTTTCTGTACAGTTTTCTTTGGCTTTGGGAAACGACTTGAGAATATAAATAATCAGCTTCCTTTCAATTTTCTTTCTATTAAAAAAAAATTATCTGGTTCCTACATTTTAAAGGGGAATTAAACATTGGAGAGATGGTGCGTATCTACATATAGAGTATTTATGTGATAATACATATCTTTTGATACAAAAGCAATTTATTCCTTGTTTACCTTGGTTTATTTTGCCTATATTCTGGTCCATTCTCCCTTATGATTTTTCCTCCTCACTAGCACTCATTTCATTTATTTTATTAAAAGTGTCTCACATTAAAGTTTTCCCTTCTGCCAAGGTTTTCATACAATCTACCCTTCACCAAGAGCCTGGCAGAGACAAACCCACGAAGAAATCCATCATCTCACAGCCCTGAAGCAACAGCTGTGAAAATTTACAACGTTCTAAACCCAGAGAGGCAGAGAACAAAACTGGGAATTTCCGCACTAAACTCAGCTCCTCCAGCAGCCCCACATCCCACAGGAGAGCTCGTGAAACGCAGCAGCAGATCCAAAATTTATGAGTCTGATTCAAAAATCTCGGCGTTAAATTCCTCCGTTCAGAAGAGACGGAGTGTGCAGCCTCCCCTGGCACCAGGGGTCGGTTAAAAATACGGATTTTTTGAATTTCTACTGATACCTTTCAGCTGGAGATCCCCTCTCTTTGCAGGCACTGCCGGCCATCCCGCTGCTCCGGGCTCCACACGGGCTGACACTCCTCAGCCTCTCCACAAATTCAGACAAAAAGATGATTCCTGAATGCCTTTTTTTTTTTTTTTCCCTCCAAATCCTCCCCAATCTGTCAACTTTGCTGTTCCAACTCTCAGCTGCAGAGCAGAGGTTTTCCAGCAGTAACTCATCCCACACTTAACAGTGGAGATTTCAGGGAATTTCTGTGGAAAAGCACAGAAATTTGTTCTTCCTGCGCAGGCAGCAGCATCCTCCTGAAGCTCTGCAGCGTTCCTGGAGCGCTGGAGTTCATCTGCCTGAGCTATTTAAAGAATTCCCTATCTTTAGGCCTACTGACAACACTTTTTTTTATTATTTTTTAATGTAACTTTAACCTCCTACAAAAAGCAGTTTAACAAAGGGAGATTCTGCACACCTTCTGAGACTCCCACACCTGTGGCAATTGGAATGCTTGGAGAAATACCCTCACATACTATGATTTAAATTCATTTCTTGGTGTTATTTTGTTATTTAACTGGGGACCTCATAGAGCCACCCCAAGGCAATCTATTTTCTGGCCAATTTTCAATTTGCTTATCTGATCAATTCCACCATGATTCTTTAAGTTAAGAACAAATTACAAGTATTTAGGGGGAGCAGGAAATTTAAAGTGCTGTAGGATAATGCAGAGGCTTTCTCAGAGCTTGGCTATTTATCTTCAGAACCCTGGGATTGGTTTGGGCTGCAAAATTTTCATGAGGTAAATTCAATAGAATAACTAGAACTAGACAGCTGCTTTTAAAATTGCAAATAAAATTTCGTTTCAATCCTAACTCCAGCTCCATGAACTTCAATTTTTATTATCTCATCTCGTGGAATGAACCACGTGGCCTGGCAGAAAAAACGCTGCGGCTATTTAGAGACAAGGCAGGTTCTGACAGTTCTCACTGCACTTCCAGGGAAAACCAGAATTCCAAAGTCCACGGATGAATCAGGGAATCTTGTGTACGTGACACAAGAAAACAACACCACAAACAAAAGCTTTGAGGCAAAAGCACTGCACTTGCTACGACCAGATAATTTGTCTTCTAAATTTAGGTAACAATTAAGAAAAAAGTTATCTAGCGACCTGAAATCTGGAAGGCACTTTAGGATATGATTTTGACCTTCCTGTTCTTATTCAAGAACACATTTAAAGCCAGAACATGAACGCAGTTACTCCCTTTAAAAGCCTCTTGACGCTGACAAACCAACAGCCTCAAATCTGATGATTAAAACTCCAAGTTGCACAGCAATAAAGGGCTCAAGAGGGTTCCCCAAACACGTTTTCCACAGGAACTGCCCGTGCCCGGAAGCCATGCGGTGACTCTCTCCTGCCTCTCAAAGATAAGAGGACAGAGATGACTGTGGATATATTGCGTTCGTTTATTTGGGAGGGACCTGTCAGGCAGGTGATCTGCGAACGCATCTCCAAAAACACTCCGAGGAAATTACCAGAACATCAGCGAGAGAGGAAAAAGACAATTTTTAAGCTATGCTGCATGAACGATCACAAAAAAGACATTTAAGCGACAATTCTGTCTATTAATGCCATTCTCTGATAAGCACGAATTCCCCAGGAGTGAAGTGGCTGCTTACAACACGCAGGATTCCCTAGAAATAGCATTCCACCCACTGCACGTGGAGGCAGGTGAGTAAGAGGCAGAGAAGGATCTCTTCATGGAATCTACCACGGGCTAACACTTACTAAATATCAGGAATTTTGAATTCACAGCATTTGGGGAAATCAGAGCAGCCTGGAGCACCCTGTGTTAAGCAAGGCCTGAGAAAGCAGCTTTTTAAGGAGTTCTTTTACCAGTAAAAAAAAATGAAGAAACTTTTCAGGCCAGGGTGTGGGAACTAGAAATTCAGAATTTTAACTTCAAAGTTATCAACGCATGAGTCTTAATACCAGGGGGGTAAAAAATACAAAAAAAATCTGTACTTGAGTACAGGAGCACGCATCCCATGAGCTAATTTTGATCTGTTTTGCTCAAGCTGCACAGCCGATAAGAGGCAGCACAAGCAGAGGATTCGAGACACGAAAGCAGCTGAGAAGAGCCCAGGATGCCGGTTTGGCTCAGCCCACATCACTGCAGGGTCTCACCCTGCCTGAAGCCCCCCCAGGAGCTGGCTCAGCCCACATCACTGCAGGGTCTCACCCTGCCTGAAGCCCCCCAGGAGCTGGCTCAGCCCCCCAGGAGCTGGCTCAGCCCACATCACTGCAGGGTCTCGCCCTGCCTGAAGCCCCCCAGGAGCTGGCTCAGCCCACATCACTGCGGTGTCTCACCCTGCCTGAAGCCCCCCAGGAGCTGGCTCAGCCCACATCACTGCAGGGTCTCACCCTGCCTGAAGCCCCCCAGGAGGCAGCGGAGAGCCACGTCCCCCTGGAGCTGCTGCCCAGGGTGACGAGAGCTCAGCCATTAACCCAGCCTGGGAGGGATCACACAAATCCAGGGGGCCAGAGTCACTCCCTAACCCCACACCGCTCCCTCTGCCCTCCAGGACCCTCCCCCGGGAGGATGCAGAGGGAAGAGCAGGGAACACAAGCACAGCTACAATTGAGCTATAAAACAGACAGGGGTGACCTTTGCACGGGCTCACAAGGGCTGATCCCAGCCCTTCCCTGCTGCCCCGGCAGGCCCAGGCCGAGGAAAGGGAGGGCAAGGGCTGCTCCCTCGCAGGGAAAGCCGGAGGGAGCCCCGGGGATCAGAGTCTCCAGGGCAAGGGCCGCTGCTCCGGGGTTGTCTCCGCTGAGCTCCCCAGAGCAAACTCTGAGGCTCCAGCTGGGGAGTGGAAGGGCTGAGGAAACAAACGTGTCCAAACACACCGAGTGTTGGAAAGCACAAACAGGAGGATGGCCTGGCTTTAATCTGAATTCTCCTTTGGAGGGGAATTTCGAAAGCAGCAGACAATATGAAGTGTAAGGTGAACTAAAGGCTTTTGGCAGCAGCGTTCAGCCATCGGGAATTATTTGATCTGGAAGTTCCATCCAGACCCAAGTTTAATCACCTCTGAACAAACTATTCCTGCCTGAATTTGTCCATCTGCGAGATCATTTTTTTTATTTCCACATGTTCTGAAACACGGAGTTCTACGGTTTAATTACCCATCATTAGTAGATGTACTTTTTCTGTTTAAAGTACCTTCATCAATCATTTGGGCGGATTTGATGTGAAGCAGCTGGCCAGCAGGCTGAGCAGGAAGAAAAGAGAAGTCAGGAAGGTACTCAGCCCCAAAAGCATCCTGAAATGCCTTTCCGTGGTTCTCACACAAAGGCAGGATGTTGGCATGGACGGGCATGGAGAAATTACAGGTACTCAGCAGTATCTGGGTTATTCACTTCCAATTCCCAACCTGATTTAAACCAGAATGATGCTTAAAAGGAAATCCTTCGAGTTTGATGCCGGGAATTTTTAGAACAGAAAATAACTCAGCAGATTTCAAGTTGTTTATATTTAGTTAAGTTATAGATGTGCTCATATGGAACCTTTATCCTTAGCTATCGGGGATAAAGAAATATCAGCATCCAAAAGAATGCATTTCATCAGTAGCAAAATAAAGACTTTTCAGGTATTAAGGGACAGAATGGGGATATACTTTTATGGCTTTATTTTCCTGAAGACAGGAAGCATCGGTGCCACGGGGATTGCTGACTTTCTCCAGAGAAATTCCCAAGTTGTATCTGGAGTCTCTTACCCAGAGGAGCCACAAACACAAGTTGAAGGGCTTCTGCTGCCAGATGTGGTGTTTGATGGAGAAGTGCTTTGCGCTCACACAGAAACAGGTGTTCCTCTTGTCACAGCTGAGGAATTCACGCAGCAATAAATCCTCCTGGCAGGCCAGCAGAACACCAAAGCTCCACAAATGCAACACCAAAATTTATGGGAGAATTCTCACGTCTTGCCTGCTCCAGGTGTTTATCCTGTGGTAGTCAATGAGCGTTTGAACGTGAACACAAACACTTCTAGCAGTAAAATCAATAAGGAGAAGTTGCCTTTGCAAAGGAGAAGAAAAATTATCTGGGTTCTTTTTCATTTGGAGTTTTTTGTTGTTTGGTTGGCTGGCTTTTGTAGTTTGGATTTTTGCCCCCAGGACAATGATTACCTCCAGAACCCAGCACAGCGACAGATATTTAGTAAATCACTGGCCAAACAGCAACAATGACTCAACTTTCCGTGAAGCACCCTCAGGAGCGGTTTGCTCTGTCCTATCAGCAAACAAGTTTGGTGTTAGGGAGGAACACCAGGCTTTCCCGAGCTCCCTTCCTTGGAAAAGGCAGAGAGCCAGAGCCAGACAGGTCCCTCCAGGCTGGATGCAGTCAGCAGCGAGTCCCACAGCTCAGGTGCATGGACCACTCCAGCTGCCTGTGGATGTTTATTTATGCAGAGACACCGAGGTTAGCAGCGCCCTGAACTCTGCTATCCCACCTCCCTGTACGGCCACAGGAGAAATCCAGGACTCCTGACCAGAGCGTGGAGCTGCCCCGAGCACACCAGAGGGGAACGGAGCACACACAGGAATTCCTGCCCACAGCCACCACATCTCCATCGATGCCTCCAGCCAGTCACCGCTTCCTGACTGAGGCCATCTGCTTCCATGAGCAGTGACTTCTTTAAGGAATCCACACAGGTCCTTGTTGGGAGTCCAGGGCAGGTGGAAAACCCCTGGAACTGCCCTGGGGGCTCCCAGAGCCCAGCTGGGACCCCAGGAAAGCCTTGCCTTGGACCTCAGTCCATGGGAAAAACTTCCAACGCTCAGAGATTAATTGAAAACAACAAAGATTTGAAATAAATAGCAGTTTAGTTTGTCACAGGGGGAAAATTTGTAGTTTTGGGTTTTTAGTATGGAAGCCGATCAGAGCAAGATGGAGAATTTCGGGCGGTGTCTCATCTTCTTCTCCTGCTCCATCTCCTGCTGTGACGGTGGCACAGAGACATTGGTAGAATAAATTTAATATAGAAATTGTGTGTCTAGAATAAGGAGTAGTTATTAGTACAAAACTGTAAATATAGCACGCTTTAAGAGTTAATTAGATTAGAAATCTTTACAATGACCTTGGATCCTCTGTCCATGTTCCTGTGGCTGCATTTTTTAGTGCACTGAGTCTGCTGTGAGGCCTTGGGATAAGAAATAGAATAAACACCTTGAAGACCAAAGCTGAAGGTTCCGCTCATCTTTTAAACCCTGGTACAGGACTTTGAAAAGAGAAAACCCCTAATTGGGGGGTTGACAAAGTAAAAACCCCACCAGTGCTGTCCAGCAAAAGGCACCTACTGGAAATTCCACAGAAAAGCTTTAATGCGACACTCCCAGCACACGGATCCCAGGAACGCTCAGCCCTGCTGGGCACAAAAGAAACCAACGTACATTTGGGCCTCTGCTCTCCAGGTCACTGCCCTGTCCCTCAGCAGAAGCTAACACCTCACAGAAGGGTTTCAAAATTCTGCTTTGAGTAAAAAACAACTTGAATATCACAGTTCACTGAAAAAAGGATGATGGAAATAGCAGCCTGGGCCCTGGAAGATTGGCTTTTCTCTTCCCTACAAGGGAGGCTGAGCTGGTTTATCACCCCATGGCTGGGGTAACACCTCAGGTAAGATTCCTCTGTGTTTCTGGAACTGATTTGACTTGCAGTCACGCTCTATACAGCATTTCAGAACGCTGCTCCTAGAGACCAGTTTATCTCCATTTCAGCGCCCATGCTTGGATTTTAGCACAGAAGTTGTGCTCACGTAGAATTTCAGGGAAGATTAACAGTAACACCGTGTCTGAACCGAGCCCAACAACAGCCCGAGGCTGACTTCACCCCACAGAGTGACAAAAGGCTGAGCTTAGGTGCTGTCCCAAAGCCTTGCTTAACAGCTGAACCCAGCAGCACAAACTCACCCAGAGCTTTTCTTTCCAGAGGTGTGCCCTGCTGACCGGAGATATTCCTGGTTTCTGGCTTTTTCCTGACAGGTGCCCTGGATCTTACACCTTCCCCTGGCAATTGGAAGATGCTCCTGGGATTGGGACCTCTCAGAGCAGATCCTGCTCCACGGCTGTTCAGCTGATACGCAAAACTCACCAGACCAGCCCTCGTTTGTAAATGGGATTCCTGATGCTGTGAGAAGTGTTTTGATGCAGTACATTCAGGCATTATCAGTTAGGGTTCTATATTTCAGGGACATCCCCTACGTTCTCCCCTCATCGATGCAGACCTGTTAGTGTTGTCCGTTCTCTTCTTGGATCAGATTTTAGCACAACATTTTATGCCCACCTGCTCAGAATAAATTTTTAAGGATATCTGCAGCTAAAAACGGAGTAACATAAATTAGATATTGCTAAGATTATGTCACAAATAGTCTTTCCAAACAGTTTTCTTACACCTGGGATGTAACTACATTTTCCTGACCACTGCATCAGGCATTCTGTGATTGTGTCAATCTGAATCTTTTATTTATTTCCCACCTCATTGTTACCAGAGAACCTGTGAGATAGGAGTGAATTTTATCACCTATTCCTTGGAATGACAGAATCACAGAACAGTTTGAGTTGGAAGCTTTAAAAGCTCATCTCATTCCACCTTCCACTGTCCCAGGTTGCTCCAGCCTGGCCTTGGAAACTTCCAGGGATCCAGGGGCAGCCACAGCTTCTCTGGGAGCCTGTGCCAGGGCCCTCTGCTGCTCTGCCTGGAAATCTCGAGTCTAGGGCCGCTAGAAAGAAATGTGATATGAAGATATCTAAAAAGCAAGGGAAGAGGAAAAAAACCCTGTGAGAGCAGACCTGCACTGAGATCCTCAAAAAAATGCTGAAAAAAATAAGCAAGTGCTTGCTGAAGATGGAGGTTATGAAAAACGATAATGAATTGTGCCATTTTCCCTTTCTCACCCAGAACAGCTCCGTTCACCCACACCGAGGTTGAATTTCCCTCAATAATTCACTTCCTAGGACAATGCAGTCTTCCTGTGGGTTCCATATTTCTGAGCCTGAATTTCAGCTCGCTGACCATTGCCGGCTCCTTGCCCAAGGGAAAGCTGCCAACAGTTTCTCTTTCCAAAACATCTCTCTCTGTTTCTCAGCACAGGCTCAGCAAACAGTGTTCCCTTTGCCAGAACAACTGTCCCAGGGGTTGTTTCCTATTCCTGAACCCATGGAGAGCAGTGTCAGTGCCATGGAGCAAGAACAGACCTTTTTACACAGCGTGTTCTAAAAGGAACTGCTGGGATTGGAACTAAAGCCTTCTTTCCCTTCTGACAGCTCCATGGAGTCCATCCATTCCGTGTCCTATCGTGACAGTCCTGCCAGCCCTTATTCCATCCATCCCTTTGCTTGCTCCATCGTCTTTCACCCACCCTTGCCTTTGATCCTGCCTGCAGAAAGCTCTGTGCTGCTTTTTTCCAGTCACTTCTGCTGCTTTAGCAGATTGGATCAGCCCAGCCCAAAGCCAAGAGCCACGAGGGCTGAGCCCGGAGTGAGGAGTGACTTCAGCACAAAATGGGGATGTGGGTGAGGAATCAGACACACAGAAGAGGAACTCTCAGTCTCACTGTTCTCCCAACAGTTTTTCCTAAATAGCCCACAACTAAAACAACCTTTTTGGACAAGTAGAAGGTGATTTGAAGGTTTTTGAAGCTGGCTGAACTGCTGGAGGAACAACTGAAAATCTGGATGTTGTGGGCTTGCTTCTGAAATTTTTGCATTACTGAACCTCTGTTTCAGAATGAAGGAAGACTGGGAGGAGAACAGCTCAGATGGGCAATAGAAGCTCCCTCAGAACACACTTGGGCAGCATGTAAATATCCCAAATTCATCAAAAACAAATTCCAGCACACATTTTTCACTCTTACACATGAAGAAACAGGAACTCACCATTTACCTCCTCTCTCCCATCTTCACTTTGAATGAAAGCGCTTCCACCACCAAAGTATTTGTGCCATCGAGAGGAAAATTTCTGGGGTTATTAAATTTCAGAGAAATATTTTTGCAAACAAGGTTCTAGGAAATTAATTTTGCTTGATTTGCCTTCCATCCGAATACTTTCAAGCCCCTGGAAGAGTCCAGTTGCACACTGGAGCACCAGCATTTTTCACAAGGGATCCACTCCCTTTCCACTGGAATAAAAAGTGGGATCTGTGCTCTCCTGGCTTCCCTGGAAGCCTCTGACCCCAAAGGATGTGATTCAGAACTTTTTCAGCTGAACAGGAAAAGAAAACTTTCACCGGAAAGCGCTGTTTTCATGGGTGGTTTCCCAGAGGAGTGGTAAATGCCGAGTTTGGGGCAGGAATGGAAGCAAAACCATCTTGTGGTTTGAAATCACCTTCTCACCAATTAATCACGGTTTCACAGCTTGGTTTTAGTCCGAGCACAGGGCATAGAAACTCATCGAGAGCTCACTTCTGATCCCTATCACCCCAAACAGGCGAGGTCAGAGCCTTAATTTGGCAGGGTCTGCCCCAGACACACAAGGTGAAGTTAAAATAAAATGTAACCAAGGTGTTACAATTTTTCAAAGCCATTGCAGATAATCTCTTTGAGGGGCTTTGTGTTAAATTTAATAAAATTCAATTATCCCCAGGGACAACTTGCAAAACAGACCCTTTCCAAAATTTAAGATCAGAGAGTTCAAATATTTAACCAGTGATCTTTTCCATGGTACTTTAAAAGCAACTTTATAAACAAATGATGAGAAATAAAAAAACCTAATTCTTTATAAAAAGTACAGTAATTCCAACAATTGTGTGCCATTTTGCAACTTTCACAGCCGGGATGTTTTTCAACCCTGACACGGAAATATTTAAAGAAAACTCTCCCATCGTGTAATTGCTGTGAGCTAAAGAGAACTATCTGTACCCTCGCTGACAAACACTAGCAAAAATTTCTAAAATTAACAGTTACTGCAAAGTTTAATTTTGTCTCGTACACTCAACACTGTAACTCGACAACAAAATTAAACCACTTCCCTGTTTATGTGGAAATTCCTAGAAGGAAACAGTTTTTCATGCTAGAAGGCTTGATAAAGTGATTGGTCATATTTAAAAATAGCCTGTAAAAACAGATCCAATTTCAACTTCTGTGCTGATATTGAAATCCAGCTGAGAGAACGAAGACCACTCCAATCTTTAGGCAGCATTCAAGGAATGGAGATTAGTGTTATCTAGGTGAGATAAGAGCTCCCAACCTGAAAAAATAAGGTCAGGCTTCAGTTACAAATACAACCCACCTCGAAATCACAAGCTGGTGAGGCACCAAAAGGCAGGAAGCTGCCGAAAGCCAGCTAAAATCAGCTGGGTGAGCAGGCAAAGAGATCTGGAGATAGAGCCAGCCTGGGATGGGACAGAGCTGCTGCTGTGGGGAGCGGGGCAGAGAAGGATGGGGAGCCCCACAGGGTCCCTCCAGGGCTTCCCGGGGAGCCCTTTTGGTTCAGACCCTTCTGGGGGTGCTGGAACACCTGCAGGCAGGGCCAGGGGCAGGGCTGGCACTCCAGGCTGACCCCAGGGATGAGGGACATGGTGGGACAAGAAATAAATTAAAGCCAAAGAGCTGTCAGAAGGGAAAGAAGGCTTTAGTTCCAATCCCAGCAGTTCCTTTTAGAACACGCTGTGTAAAAAGGTCTGTTCTTGCTCCATGGCACTGACGCTGCTCTCCATGGGTTCAGGAATAGGAAACAACCCCTGGGACAGTTGTTCTGGCAAAGGGAACACTGTTTGCTGAGCCTGTGCTGAGACACGCAGAGAGATGTTTTGGAAAGAGAAACTGTTGGCAGCTTTGCCTTGGGCAAGGAGCCGGCAATGGTCAGCGAGCTGAAATTCAGGCTCAGAAATGTCGAGCCCGCAGGTGGGCAAACAGGAATGTCAGGAAATTCCACAGGGACAAACGTGGTGCCCCGAGCCTCGGGACACAGCACCCCCGGCCCCGGGACAAGTGGGGACTGCCAGAATGGGTGCCAGCCCTGCTGAAAACAACCTGGAGGTTTGGTGGACACCACACCAAAAAGTAATTTCAAAGAGGAAATGACCATTTCTACTTGGAGCCGTTATGATGAAGTGACATTTCCAAAGTGACATTAAAACCAGGCAGGCAGCAGATGACAGGAATTAACTGCACGGGGCCCGCATCCAAACTGCCAGCGCTCCTCTCAAACAGGAATCACCTTTAAATATTAGATCAGTCGAAGAAGAGGATTAACCGCGCGCAATCCAGATCACAGCTGGCCCGAGGAGCGTTCCCTGGGCCTGGGGTGAGCGCAGCTCCCCGCTCAGGGCTCCGGGGAAGGCGGCCCTGGGCCCCAGAGCGGAGGGCTGAGGGGGCTGCCTGCTCTGAAACGCGCCACGTCCCAGCCCAGCGCAGCCCCGAGCGGGAAGGCACAAAACGAGAAAACGCTGCCAACGTTTTCACAGCACTCTGATGGCACCCGCTCCGTGAGGAGGGAACACCGAAGTGCTGAAGCTGCAGGAATTGTGGTTCAGCCCTGCCTGCGCTGCCTCCTGGCACGGGCCCTCAGCCCGTGCTTTGTGTCATCTCATTAGACATCACTTGGCACAAGGCACGGCGCTGTCAGGGCTGCGCGGGGAGCCGGGCAGGGGCTGCGCTCCCTCCGCAGCCTCATCGCCCTGGGAATTCCAGAAACGGGCAGAAGAGACCAGTCACGGAGCCGCTCAAACATTCTGCACATCTACAGTCAAGCATACAAAAAAAAAATTCAAGACAATCACTCAGTAGCCTTACGCGCTTCCGTTTTTTTTTTTCCAGAAAAAAAACTGAACAAACAAGGAAATCCCAAACCAAACAAGCAGAAACAAAACAAAACTTGCATGTTTTGCCCTCATAAAAAGTTTGGTATCTCTCAGAAAATACACAAATGGTTTTGAGCACTTCCTCTGGCATTCCTAAAAAGGATGGACGTAGCATCCAACTTTAAAATTCAATCTGCCACAAGCACCTCTGCGATTTCTCAGAAAAAATGAATTGTTTTCCTTATGTGCATCCCATTTAAGGATAAAAGACCCACAAAGAATTAAAGCTATTAAAAAACTAACACAATTCCTGGCTATACAGATTCTCAGCATTTTTGAAATAATTACATAGATACTTTGTACCAGAATCTTCAGATTAAACACCTTTAGTAACTTCTTAGGTATCAGCTTTAACGGTGGCCGTGTTCAGAATTAAAGCAAAACTTAACTCATTTGCTGCCATCATTAGAGCAAGTGGAAATCTTCCCCAAGTGTGACAAGAGCCTCATTTAGGTAAAAAACCAAAACCAGATCAGGCAGCAATGCCTAAACTGTACTGTAATTACAAGACACAATTTTGCTGTAAATGCAAAATGCAATCTAAACTCTCTCCGTTTTAATGAGGCAGATGAATATCTCAAAGTTCACAAAGCAAAAGAATTTGAGAAGTATTCTTTTTGGCCAAGATGTAGCATTCTTCTTCATTATGTATTCACTCACTATAGACAATGTTTCCCTCATGTAATTAAAGAGTTATAAAGGCAGAGAAATGCATCCTGGCATTTCTTACATGCCCATCACAGTTAAGAGTACATGGGGGTTTGCTTTTAATTACATTGTCATTTCAGCATTTTGTATCGAATTACCACCTAATTATGGATCCCTACAAATCCTTAAAAAAAAAAGCAGTTGTGCTGTAACAAAGTAAGGAATCTCCAAAGGTGTTTGCAGCCATTTGAATTAATTTAAGAACCCGCAGCCCTCTTGCCAAGTAACATCCCCACCATCCCACCAGGGCTGAGCAGCGCAGATAGTTCCCAACCTGCCACCTCGGCGAGGAACTCAAGAATAACACCGAAATTAATTACAATTCTGCACTGACTGCATCATGAGTGAAACATTATCCTGCACCACTTTCACCAGAAACACCAGGCCATAAAATTACCAAACCCTTCACTGGGGGTTTTTAGAACTTGGGAACACTTTAATTTCCCTTCCAAACCCAACGAAACCCAGAGGTGGCAATCCCACAAAGGGCTGCAGGGCCTTGCTGGGAAGTCAGCGGGATTTGGGGTGACACAGCCCCCCTCAGACCTTTGCTGGCACCAACACAGCCAAGTGTGTCCCTTGCTTGTTCTCTCCATAACAAAGCTGCTCCATGGAGGAACCTGGCACAGCCCCCGAGGATAAGGAAAGTCCCAACAGCACCGAGGTGAAGGTGCCCATCCTGCTCATCCTTGGGAAATGGGATTCATTAATCTGGGAGAACCGGGGAACGGGAGCTGGGCAAGAGAGGCACGTCCTTCCACTGAACTCCTGGAGAAGGAATTTTGTTTTCTGTGAGGGGCAGTCACCAGCAGGACCTCACACCTCCAACCCCACACCACCAGCGCCGCAGGAGCAAGCGGGGCTCCCACAAAAGCTTCCCTCCTTCCCAAGGGTTTTTCTAATACCTCATCACCAAAGATTTATGTCTCCAGTTAGTAAGGGAATTGTCTGTTTTTCTTGTTCCCAGTTACAGCTTTAACTAGGAAATTCTGAAGAAAACCATCCATGTTGACTTTCCTCATCACGAATTGAAATTATTGTGAAACCATGACGATAATTATGCAATGGAAAAACCCTTCCCTGCTCTCTTTGCACCAACAACTGAAGGATTGGATGTATCTAATGTACATTTGGGATTCCTGGCCACAGAGATATGCAGTGTAAACAACATAGCAGTAAATATTCATTTTCTGTGGGATTAAGCCTAAAAATGCTCTGCTGTTTGGCACCGTAGTCACAAACTGTTTCTAAGAAAAAAACCCCTCCACCACCACAGACAGAGCAGGCAGAGAAGACAAGAGATGCCACATGAAGTCACTGGCATCCAATATCACTTCAATTCCATATGGAAACAACAGGAAATAAGATGTGCCGAATTTTAAGCACCAAGGCAACAAAAACACATTAAGATTTCATCACACAAGAACTTGGCTGTAAAATCCGTAATTTTCTTGATCTTTTTCGGGAGTTTTCATTTTCAGGAACATCAGAGAGCTAACAGCTCATGGCTGCTACCAAGCAGCTCAAGCAGGCATTTGCATTAAGCCACTTTCAGTTAATTAAGTGGTGGAAATGCATCTCTCCTACACCAAGAAACCTCTTCCACAATCAGATTCCTTGTCAACCTCTCTCTTTTTACAGCCTGGAAAAACTTCAAGTGGAGAAGGCTGGAAGAACAGGTAGAATGAATAGGAATGGAAAACATTGGAGGTGCTGTTATTTTCCCCCTTCCCTAGAACTAACGGTATGACAAAAAATAATGTCTACGGTTAAACAGAGAAGAAAGAAAAAAGGATTTGTCTGTCCTCATTTGCCAATCAGCCAAACTCATCACCTAAGGGACTCTGCCCCCAAATTCCAGAAAGGTGGGAATGGGAAAAATAAAAAAAATTATTCAAATAGTCTCCATTGAACCCAGCTGAAAACTGTTCTTCCTGCTACCAGTCACTCTCCTCTTGCAGAAAAGAGCTTTTCCCTCACACAGAACACCTGCCCCTCTACTTACACCCAGCACAGGCAAACAAACTTATTGAAGCTTTTCCTTCAGCAAAACCTTGTGTGTGAAGTGTAGAGATGCAAATAAACTCATGACAGCAGCAGCTCTCCGGAAATCTGGGAAGCAGAGCTCTACCAGAACGATGCTCACGTGCTCTGATGTGCATTAGCACAATTACAGCTCTTTTCAGAGCCCAGAAGATTTAGGGTTTGTAACTTAAGTATTAACAGATGACTTGGAAATAGTTAACAGATTTTTGAGCTGTAATCATTTAGAACATCAGCCCCTCCATAACTCAGCCTATGCTTGAGAACAGTATTAAATAGGTTTATTTAATGGAACAAGTCCTGCTCTCAACAGCAGCATTAGGAGTGCCCAGTGGTAATACATTTAATATAAAAACTTGGACACTCTGATAAAAGAAAGGCATCTTTACTTTAAAAGCAGTACTAATTCTGAAGTGGTTTATTGCCCCACAATAAAGTGAATAAAGTGATTAGAGTCCAACCACAATCATGGACAGCTCGCACGGAACGCACCAGCAGAAACCATTTCACAGACATTCCCAAACCTGGGGCAGGATTTTCAAGGGTTAGCAAATTAACAATGAAAGGACAGTAAAAAAAACCCATTACACAAGTGAAATCAAAGAAAAAGTCTCATGTTCCCCCTCAGCTCCTTCAGGACACCCAACCATTCAGCTTCTGAAGTCAGACCATGGACAGAAGGTTTTACAGCTCTCCAGAGATTTTTTTTTTAGGGGGGGAAATGATACAATTAAAAAAAAAAATTCTCTGATAATAATTGCTGTGAGATAGGAGAATAATAAATTAAAAATCAGAGAATAAAACATCCTCCATGCAGTGAAAATGTTACTTCAACCACAAAAGTATCTTTGACACGCCAGTACCTTCAGCCAAATTACTGAAGACCTGAGTGCCTTGGGAATGAGCTGGCATTAGGAGAAACAGAGAGGGCCAACACTTTTCTAATAGAGTTCCTTTTGCTTAGGTGATTTTTAGCTTGAATTTAGCTTCAGTTCCAAAAACTCCAGGCCTTGTTCCCTGTAGGAGAACTGCTCTGAAGAGGGACCACCCAGGAACCAAAGGCAGAGCAGGTATCTCAGAAGAGACGATGGGTTGGGAAATGAGGAGTTTATGAGTAATAAAATGAACAATGAGATTTTAAACTAAGATTATGGGTGAGGAAAATCCACTGCATCAGCATCTCCCACACTTCCAGCTGCACGGGGCAAGCGTTAGGAAAATCTCAGGAAATGATGAAGGTGCCCATTCTCTGTTCCTGAAATGTTCTGAAGTGCAGCCCAGCAATACAAAACCACCAGAACACTTCCCCGGGGGAGGGGAGCACACAGATAATATCTGAGGAGAGCTTTCTTTGATGAACAAGCTGTTTTAGTCACAAGTTTGCTTCTGAAGCTCCCCTACAATCTTGCCCCACCTACGGCAGAGGCACAGGAAGCTTGTTCCCAAGTATTTTATTGTTACTGCAGGATCTTCTGCTCCTTCTGAAATCAAACATGCCCAGAGGTTTATCTAAGTATATTAGAGGGCACATGGAGAACCTTGACCCCGGCACTTTGGTTTCTTGTTTAGTTAATATGCATTCATCTCGGCCTCTGGAGTTCCTACAGATGGGTGCAAACTACACCCACTTTTATCCAAGCTTCTACAAATATTTTAAAGGCTGATAACAACACAGATGCTCTTTTTCAAATATCTCAGTCAGAACGGGGAAATATTTTCACTCTCTTAACAAAGATGATTAAACTCGCTGGAAGTTCCTGTCCATTTGCAGTACATTTACAGGATTTCATAGAGCAGTTTACAGATAATAAAATAAATCGCTCTGAATCTAAAGAGCACCTCCACACCCACCACGCAGAAAAAAACCCCACAACATTTTCGCTTATTAAAAGAACCCCGGCATTAATTGGCTATGTAAACACCTGCAAAATAAAGCTGTATTTAAAAATAAATTCCCAAATACAGCAAAGCAAACCCCCATGGCTGAAACAGCCCGTGAGGAGCTGGGGCTGCGCACCAGAGAGAGGCAGCTCCACACTTGAACTCCAGGATTTTCTCCACCCTTGCCAATATTCCGAAATATAGAACCAGGGCAGATTGATCTGCACACTAAAGATCGGAAAAGAAAGTTTTGGTGGTGATGATGATGATAGAACCAATTCATCAGGTAGGGTTTGAAACTGAAATAAGTCAGTTAAGAAACATTACTCATAAAAACGCCTGAACTTCAAGCTTAAAATCTTATATAATCTTGTAGATCTGATCATAAACCCAACAGTTCATTGTTGAATTTATTTATTTTTGGACTTGCCTGAAATTTTAAGAGTGTCTGCAGCGCTGGTGTGAGTAGAAAATAGTATAATAATTCTTAAGTACCGGAACACTTAATGTGTAATACTGGAATAACCACCAAAACAATGTCATTAACATGAGAAGCAGCCCGGATTGCAGGCAGTTTCCTGCTCATTTAGCCAAGATTAATTCTTCACAGGCAAGAGAAACATTCTTTTCACCTTACCAAGGACAACCCGAGCGAGAAATGTTAAAGAAAAGACGTTCTTTATAGCTTAGCTGTTCTTTTTATTAAGCCTGATAGGCAATGTCAACAAAACCCACTATTCTGTGCTCTAGGCAAAAGGATCCTAGAGGAGGACGTGGAAGAGAGGCAACACGGGGAGCAGATGGCAGCGAGCCTTTCAGGAACTGTCAGCGAGAGGGGGGGCAAAAAGTTTCCTTACAAAACGTACTGCTGAATTCAGAGGAACGCTGCCGAGCTGAAAACCCAGGCATCGGGAGAAGGCGGCACACACGTCCCTGCTGCGAGGCAAGAACTGTCGGAAAGCGCGTTTTGTCCCAAAAGGAGAATGCCAATGAAGCCTCCCGAGGAGCCCTCCGGCTGGCCCTCACCCGCGGAGCCGCTCCCGGGGGAGCACGGGCAGGGGTTGGGCGCGGATCGATAGCGCTCCAGACACAAGGCGAGACTCATCCATTTACTAACCACAGCGAAACGGCCTCCTCAGCAGAACCCTGCAGCTCCTAACGCTGGAAATTTAACGCCGTCCTCACCGGGATCTCATCACGCCCTTCCTCCCGCTCTGCGAGCTTCCAGCGCGATGCACAAGCGCAGCTTCGCACGCCCTGCAAGGATGCTAAAAACCCCCACGGAGCACTGAAGGCGCGCTCCGAAGGCGGCCACGGGGTGCCAGGCTGGCTTGTGAACCCGCCGGAGAGCCTCACACAGCTCCTGAGAGGGGTTTGGCGACACTGGTGGAGCTCCAAGCACCAATGGACCGGCATTTCCCAACCACCGGTTGCTGCCGTAACAATTTTCCTGCTGGGGAGAAGCGTGGGGAGGTCCTCACACCCCCCTTGCTTCCCAGGACTCAGAGCTGGCGTTTCAGCCCCAAATTCTGCTGTTTAAAAGAGAAAATTAGTAGGTTTTTTTTTTTTCCCTGCACGACAAGGCAGTGACATAACGAATGGCGAAATACAAAGGGTTACAAATGATTCTTTAGAAACCGAAAGCCTGGCTTTTCACCCCAATTTCTGTTGGTACATCTCCACACGCACACACCCCTGGCTATCACCAAAGGACGAGCTCAGCCTTTCAGAGCGGCACCTATTCTGAATTAATGAAGCATTAACGAAGGTCGCTATTCACCAGCGAACAGTCCGGGCTAAGAGAGATCAAACTGAAGGAAAGAGTATTTCAGCCGGGTAGTTCTTACTTTAAAACCATACACCGATAACTGCGCTGCCAGGTTACTTCTATGACACTAGGTGGTTATGTTCTCCACATTTATTCCACACAATTGATCTGAAATCCAAGCGCTCTGAGGCTTTCAAGTGCTCACATTATGTATTTTTAAGACTAAACACCAAAGCAGCTTCTGCCTTTACAGTGGCTGCCATCCACAAATATCTGCCACCTGAAAAAAAAAATAGGTTTCTTTTCATTCATACAGAGCCAGCCCAAGTTTTCAAGTGCTGACCCCAAAGCCCTCCGTTTAAAGTGACAAATCCGGGAACATTCACTTACCTGATGAACAAGAGATAAGAAAAACAGCGAACGCCAACTTAGTAGCAGCTCCCATTTTCCAAGGCTGTTAAAACATTTAAGTGACTTTAAGTATCCAGTTTTCTGGGTCCTGCAAGCTGGAAAAATCTCCCTTCTTGCTGAACCGTTATAAAGCAATTTATAGCAACATTTCTGCAGCAGGTAGTGTTCATAAAACACTAAAAATCAGGTTTGTTTAGACGCTGACGACCTCCCCGCGGCTCTTTCTAGAGAGAATCCGGGTTGAGGGAGGGATAAATATATTTGGAACCGTGTTTCAAAACACACGTGTCATTTGGCTTCTGTACAAACGGTGGCAAAATTCAATTCATAAAAGTAATGCTACGAATCCACTTAAAAAAAAAATTAAAAAAACCAAAACAAAATAAGTCAACTATTAAGCTGCTGAGCACGACGAAGTCTCTGAGCCTCCAAGTGTTTTCCACATCAGGCGCCGTGAAGGATCATCCCTCGTGGGTGCGGGTCTCGGGGGTCGGATCGGGATCAGTCCGAGGCGATGTTTTCGTCCTGCCTCCCCCCTCTTCACACCCCGTGTAGTGTTGAGGAGAAAAGCAGCTCCATTCCAGTTCCAAACCTCGGGGCGAAGAGAGCAAGTTTTTGTCAGTTTGTCGTTGAAAAACTACCTTAAAAACCAGCCACCAGCTACACGTGGGTTTTCTTTAATAAATGCTGAGGGGTTTAGCGTAGCCCAGAGAGGGCAAGGGGGGGAAACAACAGTCTGGGAGCANCCCTCCTCACGGACACATCTCCTCCTCGCCGCCCCGCCGCTGCTCACGCGGAGACTCCACAAAATCCACCCCTCCGAGCTCAATCCAGTTCTTGGCTTTTTTTTTTTTTNAGCAAACCAACCTTCCCGGGAAGTGGCAAATCTCTAGTCCTTGGCCAGGCAGCGAGAGCAGTGCATCCCCCCCGTCTTCGCCGCCCTTCTCCAGCACCAGCACTCCCGAATCCCAGCAAGATTTCCAATTCTTCTAGGAGATTTCCATCCCCTCCCCCCGCAAGAGGCTATATTTGGTATTTAAAACACACAAGAGTGGCTGGGGAGGGGGGTACAAAAAAAAATTTTTTTTTTTTTTTAAATGCAGTATCCAGGCGCTGGGGAGGAGGGTGGTATATTCTTTGTGGCAGATCCTCGCTGAGCGCCGTGCTTCCAGGAGAACTGGGCTTCTTTGGAAAGGGAGGCGGCTGTGCCTCACGGCGGGCTGAGGCTGGATGGATCCAGGCTCCTCTGGCTGCTCACAGGTCCTGGATGGATCCAGGCTCTTCACGGGTCCTGAATGGATCCAGGCTCTTCACAGGTCCTGGATGAATCCAGGCTCCTCTGGCTCTTCACGGCTCCTGGATGGATCCAGGCTCCTCTCCCTCCTCACGGACACATCTCCTCCTCGCCGCCCCGCCGCTGCTCACGCGGAGACTCCACAAAATCCACCCCTCCGAGCTCAATCCNCACAAACTCCCCCCCGCCGAGCTCAATCCAGTTCTTGGCTTTTTTTTTTTTTTTCCTCTTTTTCCTCTTTTTTCTTTTCCTCCTAGGAGCGAGCAGCAGGAGAAGGCAGGGGCGGGGAGGCAGAGCCTTGTCCCCGCACCTCCCACACGGCGGAGCGGGAAGCGATCCCCTCGTCACCCTCTCCCCTAACTCTGACCCCGGCTCAACTCTCCGGTCTCCCGGGCGGCGGAGGCAGCGCGGCTCAGCCCAACTTTGTCCCTCCAGCAGTGCA
>WBMY01013378.1:248655-310171 GCA_013397315.1 Donacobius atricapilla
GGCTGGCGAGGCGAAAAGGCCGAGCCGGGGGATTCTCTCCGGGCGGCGGCGGCCGTGCCTAGAGCCCGCCGAGTGTCGCTGGCAGCGCGGAACAGCCCTCGGTGCCCTGCTGCCGCTGCTCCCCCGTGGTAATCTCATATCTACCCATTCACCCGTGTGGCGTGTGGAGAACCGGCCCAAGATGGCGGCGCCCGGGCGATTGTTTTTGTTTCCTCTCCGCCTCCCCCTCCTTCCCCACGGCCGCGGCGGCGGCCCCGGATTGACGGCGGCGCCGCCCAATCACAACGNGTCCTGGATGGATCCAGGCTCTTCACGGGTCCTGAATGGATCCAGGCTCTTCACAGGTCCTGGATGAATCCAGGCTCCTCTGGCTCTTCACGGCTCCTGGATGGATCCAGGCTCCTCTCCCTCCTCACGGACACATCTCCTCCTCGCCGCCCCGCCGCTGCTCACGCGGAGACTCCACAAAATCCACCCCTCCGAGCTCAATCCAGTTCTTGGCTTTTTTTTTTTTTNNNNCGCGCTCCCGCCCGCCCTGCCCGCCCCTCAGGGCGCGGCCCCTCCGGCGCCCCGGCCCCGCTCCGCCCCGAGCCCGCGGCGTCGGTCATTCGCCTTCGCGGGGCTCCTCCGCGGGGTTAGGGGCGCTGTGCTGGGCTCCCAGGCTCTGGTGATGGAGGCAACACTGCTGGCGGCCGCGCGGTGGGACCTGGCTAGGAGGGGTCACAACGGTGTAACGTGTACACGACGGTGTGAGGCTGGGGGCGCTGCCGCTGGGGTACAATGTTGGTCTGGTCTGCCCCCTCATCCTCACCCCAGCCTGAAAATGTCCCTGAAAATGTTCTACAGGTAGCCCAGGTGAGAGCTACGGCTCTGGTGGTCGCTGCTGTGGGCACCTTGCTCAGGAGCATCACTGCTGCTACAGCATAGAGTCAGAGTCACAGAATGGCTTGGGTTGGAAGGGACCTGAAAGCTCATCTTCCATCTCCTGCCATGGCAGGGACACCTTCTACTCTCCCAGGCAGCTCTAAGCCCTGCCCAACCTGGCCTTGGGCACTGCCAGGGATCCAGGGGCAGCCGCAGCTGCTGTGGGCACCCTGTGCCAGGGCCTGCCACCCTCCCAGGGAACAATTCCTGCCCAGTCTCCCATCTCATTGAAACCTGCCCTCTTTTACATTTGAATCCATTCCCTGTTGCCCTGTCACTCTGTGCTGTTCTCTCCGTGTTTCTGGCAGGCTCCCTCGAGGTGCTGGAAGGCACCTGCAGTGTTTTCATGGTTCCAGGTGAGATCCACCACTAACAGCTGCCTGGACCTCCCCAGCGTGTGTGCCCAGGTAATTAATTGGCTCCAATCCCTCATGAGTTTGGTGTCACTCCTTACCCCCTTTTTTTTGTCTTTTTTTTTTTTTTTTACATCTCTTGTCTCTGGATAAGAAGGAAGACATGGCTCTTAGATCTGGAGACCCATGTGGGAAAGCACGAGAGCCTTAGTGCTGGCCTTTAATTTCTGTATTCTATAAAGAGCTGTAATTGCACAAGCAACAAGTACCAAGTTCTCTGAGAACTGGTTTTGCTGTTCACCAGCCCCAGATAGGTATTAAGTGATTTCAGATTCCTTTTTGAACTCTTTGGTGGCGTGGACTAAGGGTTTTTTTTGGGGGGGGATATGAATAGTTGGTAGTACTAAACTGGAAGGAAAAATATCTATATTTCACATGTATGAATATACAGCCAAGTCAAGGCTTAGAAACCCTGCCAAGCTGTAACTCACAGATCAGCAACTAGACCTGGTGATCCACCAGGATCCAAGAAATGGATCTATTTCAGTTTTTTTACATTGAGTTGTCTGCTTGAGTTCTTAATCAGACATCCTTGGTGTTTCTCTGTTGTGTCCCAACACTTCCCAACATTAAATTCATCCAGTGACCATAATTTTTTTTTTATGATTTGAAACGTCCCAAACACAAAATAAGATGTCAGGGCTTGTGCACATCTAGAAGCATCAAGACATGTGGCAACACCTTTTATGCCATCTTTTATCCAGGTATTTCAGAATGATTTACAAGCGTTAATTAACGTTAAGTGTTACAACACTCCTACTTAATCTGTAGTTTTTAATATTCTTCAATAGCAGAATATTTAAACGTGACCTGTTCTGCAGGTTGTGTTTTCACTTGGCTCAGCTTCTTCAGAGCGCTGGTCATGTTGCCACATGAGTAGGAAATCGCAGCTAAAAATATTGCTGGTGTGTGTGTGAATATATCTTTATATATGTACTTCCCATTGCAGGGATTTGCCTCAGTTGGCGGGGTTCTTTTTGCTGAAAGAATGTAAATTATGGTCCATATTTGTATTTTACCAATTGTTTTTGGTAAAAATAGAATAAATGTGTCACCTATACAAGAGAATTTGCATGGATGTCGTGGCAAGGAGGCGTCTCTTCCTCAAGGAGCTTCTTATCCTTAGGCAGGGGTTGGTTTTCGCTTGCAGGATTCCTCTGGCAGAGCAAATCCTCCTGGCCATCCAGGAAATATTACAAACACAGGCATTCTGTGGGGCTGCTCTTGTCACTCACCTGCTTATCAGCACCGCAGGAACCACAAGCAGGGCTTCTTCCTGCCTTTGCCCTCCCGCTTCCGAGCATGGCCGGGGTTTGGGTGGCTCCTTCTAGGGAATTTCTGGGATTTGGGATGAGTGTTGGTGGCTGGGCTCAGAGAGCTCTCCCTACCTGCACTGGGGATTTGCTCCAACTTAATTACATGACAAAAAAAAAAAAAAAATTAAAAATAGGTAGTTTGGTGTAGATATTGTACAGACCTTAGGAGAAATTGCCAGACATTTTTATGAGGTACTTGATGCAAAATGCTTCAAGGGCTTTGGGCTAGGCTGTTGTTTTATTGCTAGTAAAAGGATGAGTTTTATCCCAAGCAGACACATTAAATGCCAGCACAGTTGCTGTCTCCTCTTTATTTTTAAACATCTTTCTCATGTGAATTCTGGGGGGGTTTCCCTTTTTCACCTTTTGGCTCCTCATTTCTCTTTGCCTTTTGCCTTAAACTCCAGATCTTTTTTTTTCTTTTTCCCCCCCTTCCAGGATCAATCTGTCTCTGCATTTTTAATGAATCATTTACTGTGACATACGAGCACTGAAGACACAGTGTCAGGGACTTAAGCATCTGTGGAGAGCAGGAGGAGATGAAATGGATGTGATCTTAGCTCCAGCCTTTTGTTCATGTGGGATGGGACTTTGCCTAGAGGCGGCACAAATATAACTTCTCCTTCTAGGGAATAATGAGGAGAGTTAAAACCCAGCAATGTCTCGTTTTTCTCTCTGGAGCACTGCTAGGAATTGAGGATTTCAGCTGTGCCTTTGCTGTTCCCACTCTTAGCAGTGAATCAACACAAAACCCAGCGTGGCAGGACGGGAGTTTTTGTGCAGAGCTCATTCAGAACACCTAGAGGAGCATTTCCAAATGCAAAATGGGAACCGCGGGGTTCAGAAGATCAGGAGGGACACCGACAGAAAGAATCCTTGTCATTATCTCTTTCATCTTTCCTTGTGGTCTGAGTCATTCCCCCTTTGAAACTCTGGAGGAAGAGAAGACCCCATTCAGGCACTGTCCTTACATAACCAAATGAAAAAAAAAGGACCAAAATGGCAAGAAATTAATCTCTCCCAGGGTTGTCCTCTTTACCAGCCAGCTTCACTTTCCTTTGGGAAAAAGTGCTGGATGACAGCCTAAATTATTTTATTTTAGAAAAGGTAAATAACTGCCTTAAAGTATTTTTGCTTTCATGTGCAGGACTTAAGTGAAACTCATCATATTCCAAAAGAGTTTTTATACAAATTTTCAGTTCTGTTGCTGTGGACAGATAATAAAAGTCCTTTTTATTATTATTCATTATTTTGCACTTTTTACTCTGTTCCAAAACTATTGAGATACTTTACAGTTATATGAGTAGCACAACTTGAAAACATGAGAGAACGTGGAATTAATTAACCTTTTTGGAATTAATTAACCTTTTAATTGCTGCTGATGAGCTGAAACGAAATCCAAAGCTTGCCTCTGCAATGCTTTTGGGTTGGGTAATACAGGTGACCATCAAAATATTCTCCTCTAACATTTTAAAATCAATCAATAAATTTATAAAATTGTAAATTTTAGATGCAGTTGTTGAATCCAGCTGCGTACCCACAAATTCAAATACAGGCTGGAATCACAGCCCTCTTTTGGTGTTGTGCTGAAGTGGGATCGTTTTATTCACATGAGCAGGGCCAGGCTTTGGCCTGGATCATTTCTGTAAAGCTGTTTTTGTAGTGAGTTTGTGCGTGTAACAAATTCCTTTTCAATTGAACCCCTGAGCCTGTACACCCCACACCACCAGGGATTTTTCCCTGCCTCAAGTTTAAAACGAAAGATACAAAATATTCCAGAAATTAACTTTGATGCAAAATTCGTCAAGCTGTTTCCATAAAGGCTACATTTAAACCACGGACTATTTTACCTTTTTGAACTCTTAGACTTTTGCTTCCTTAAAACCAGGGTTCCAAACGACCTAACCTATTTTCCTGGAGGAGGCAGGGACGTTTCTTTCCAGGATTTGCAGAGTCTTGTCAGAAGAGATCATCCCACTGGAGCTCCTGCTTGCTTTCACACACTCCCCTGCCTCTTAGGGGCACTTGGCTGTGTCACAGGGTTTTATCACTGCGGCATTTATCAGCTGTGGTTTCAGCCATATTCCACAGCAGAATTGCATTTCCTGGGTATTTTTCTCTAGTCCTCATTTGTACTGTAGGATCCTTTTTTTTTTTTTTGTGAGTGTCGTGAAGTGTCCAAGCTGAATTCCTGCAATCCCAGTCTGTGCTATGAAAACGAGGTCCTCCAGGTCTGTGTAGAGAATTTCCTTCTCAGAATACACCATAATTTATATACTCAATTATAAACTGACTCTGTGTTCATCACAGAATGCAGAAGTTCTGCAACATTGTCATGTTTGCAACGTTATTTTTGAAGGAGTCTTAAAATAGGTGACAAGTGTTTGTTGTTTTTTTTTTTTTGCTACAGCGTCCTGACAGTGATAGCAGATTTCAAAGATCTTTTGCACTGCCTTTGAAAGGCTTTATACATATATTTGTTGATAAAGCTTTCAATATTTTAGACCAACAATTTGTAATTAAACAGTCATAAGGAGTAGGAGTGTGAAGTGGCCAAGTATGGAGAGATTGTCAGATCTTGAGAGTATTCAGCTGTGTGCTCTTCAGAATTTTTGTGTCAATGTGACTTCTGGTTGTTCTGAAATACAAACACCTGAAGAGCTGTAGTTACTTCTGGTGTCATTCACAATATCCTGGGAGCTTCCTCAAGGGTGGGATCAGGAGAGCTGCCTGATACTTTGGGCATTGAAAACCTCTGCAAGGACAACATTCCTGGAAATGTTTTTTTGTTCAGGTAGATGTCACAGAGAAGAGGAGCGCTGGAGAAGACAGATGAATGCCAATTTTGGTTCAGCAGGTAATGATAAAGTTTCCTGCAGTGTTTTTGTAGAATAATAATGGAAAGTGAAATTCTGGAAGGTTCAGATGGATTGGAGGATGCTGGGCCTCAAATATTAGTTACTGGTTTTGCTAAAACACCAAGAAGGCTTCAGAAAGGGATGGGAACAGGGAGTCAAGTATTTATCAAATCATCTATGGGTGTTTCAGGTGAAAATTTGCCATTTGGAATTTACCAAAAGGAAGGTGAAGATCCATGGCAATGAACAAGCTGGTAAGGATTTTATAATTAATATTGGTAATGATTTTATCATTTATATTGCTGATAACTGCACAAAAAAATTTTGCCATTTGGAATTTACCAAAAGGAAGGTGAAGATCTGCGGCAATGAACAAGCTGGTAAGGATTTTATCATTTATATTGCTGATAACTGCCAAAAAAAAAAAAAAATTGCCATTTGGAATTTACCAGAAGGAAGGTGAAGATCCCTGGCAATGAACAAGCTGGTAAGGATTTTATAATTAATATTGGTAATGATTTTATCATTTATATTGCTGATAACTGCAGAGGGTAGAATTAACCCTTACCAACATGGCACAAGCAATTGTCCGGCTTCCAGAGGCAGCAGTTTCAGGCTCATGAAGCCTTTCTGCAAAGGAAAAAGATGGAAATGTGATTTGGGGCCCGTTTCCATCAGAGAAATGCAGCTGCTGCTGTCCCTGCTGTCACCTGAAGCCTTTGTTGGAGGCAGTCGTGTGGGAATGGAGCTGGAATCCAGGTGGGACTCTGGGACAAGGGCTGGGAGTTGGTCCTTGGCCTAAGTTGATGTGTTTTGGTTGCAGCCCATAATCCCTGATTTAGGGATTTCATAATTTCTGCCCAGGATTTAAGTAGCATTAAAATAATCCTGCCAACAGCAGCTCAGGCACCCCTTTGTTCCTGTGCACTGTGACAGCAATAATACCTCACCCCAAGTGCTGTAATTCCTGAAAATCTGGCACGTTGCAGTTTTCATAGGAAAAAGTGTGGAAGATTCCCCAAATTTGACCTATTTCACATTTTAAGGACAATTTTCTAGGCGTGGAAGTCTCTCAGGAAACCCCTAAGAGCTGCCCACTTCTTTTTTCACGTGGACAATCCAGCTGGAACATTTCTCTCTGGTGATTGTGCTCTGACAGGATGGATGGGCTGAGCCATTCCAGGGATTTTAAATTTTTAAATTTAAAAATTCAAACCCAGAATCTTTCTTCTGCAACCAGCAGAACAGCCCAGCCTGGTGCTCTCACCCATCGTTCAGGCCCCTGGGGGGCTAAATCCTGCTCCAGCTTCTACCGCTGAATAGTTTTGGAGTTAATTCAGCTGCAAATTATTTTATAATAATTCCAATTCAGACATGGAACAGATAATGTTAATATCTGAGATGGCAAAATTCTGTTTACTCCCTAGAATGAGAAGCTTTTTCAGTTCAGGCTAGTTTAAAATGAACAAAATTCAACCTTTTTTTTCCATTTACTTAGAAAGTTTTGTACACAGTATCAACATTTCTGATATAAAGGCTCATTTTTTTTGCCTTGAAATTCTTTAGGCAATGAAAAGGTACTTCTAATTTTGTAGTGATACATAGTGCATTCACTCAGTTTTGGTAATATTAACTAATTAACTTTCATGAAACTGCAAGGGGAAAAATATTTTTATTTCATGTAGAGATTAGGGAAGCTGAAGGACACAGACATGAGTTTTTAACCTACCCCAAAACACGATTTGTTCCTTCTCTACATTCACCAGAAGTTTTCATTTCCAGTGAGGTGGAAGACCACAAGAACAACTGTGAAAAACTTGGTTAATTTGTGTCCTAGAGCTGTCAGGATCTACACTGAGGGCAAAGAAACGCTCCAGCACTGGAGCAGCTATTTGGGAGTGGGAAGGTGGGTGCCAGAGTGTCTGGCAGTTCCATATCAAGGTGGATTAAGAGCATTAAGGAAGCTTAAACAGCGCCCAGGAGAGACATTCCCGTGGGTTTGGAGGCTTATTCCTCTGCGACAGTTGCTTGCGTGCAATTTGGGTTGGAAGATCAGGTTTTCTGCTGAAATTGTGCATGGCACTACTCGGTTTGACTTTTTATTTTTTTGTTAAGGATGCTCCAAGTTTGACTGCTCAGGTCCTGCTGAGTTTTCAGGCTTGGGGAAGCTCAGACAACATCCCTTGCCATGTTTAATGGCCACTGCCATGGGAGTCCTCAGGCTGAGGCAAGTGAGAGGAAACAGGCAGGCTGTCACTGCGGGACACGGAATGGATTGACTCCATGGAGCTGTCAGCAGGGAAAGAAGGCTTTAGTTACAATCCCAACAGTTTCTTTTAGAACACGGTGTGTAAAAAGGTCTGTTCTTGCTCCATGGCACTGACACTGCTCTCCATGGGTTCAGGAATAGGAAACAACCCCTGGGACAGTTGTTCTGGCAAAGGGAACACTGTTTGCTGAGCCTGTGCTGAGACACGCAGAGAGATGTTTTGGAAAGAGAAACTGTTGGCAGCTTTCCCTTGGGCAAGGAGCCGGCAATGGTCAGCGAGCTGAAATTCAGGCTCAGAAATGTCGAGCCCACAGGCAGGCTTTTCCTTTTTGATTAATATTTCTATTTCAATGACCTGTTACAGCTAATAGTCTCAATCTGTATTGGTTTCCAAGTTTTATTATCATTAAAATATGAGGCAATCCTCTGAGTCATGTGTGTTTTGTGCTGCTGGAGGGGAGGCCTAAGATGTGGCTGGGTGTTTCATCCATATTACCTGGCATTTTTTGGAAGAATCCTGCCTGCATTGAAGATTTATTGCCAAGTGTTTAACAAACAAGCTTCAAAATATTGATATTACCTTTTAGTATTATTTTAAAATCATAGCATGCTGTTATCTATAAAAGCTGTTATCTGAGAAAAACCCAGTGGGATGAGCACAATATGTAACATATGCCTGTCATACATTAATAGGTGATTTTCAACATTATTGGCTTAGTTAGATTCTACTTGAGATTTGTACCAGCTAAAGATGTGCTTTTCTGCTGAAGTTTTTTTAAAAATTTAACTAGAAAGTAATTACATTATTTTCCATTCTAAATAGCTTCAAATATTTGGTATAATACTTAATACACCATAGGATTTCTTTGTCGATAGAGTAATGAAGACAAAGGGCTCAGACAGAGTAGAAAATGTAGGATATGCTGAGGCACTGAGTTTGAGCTTCCAGGTTAAGACAACAAATATGGATCTGCAGGTGTCCAGCCCAACTTTTTGTGAAATACAAAAACAGCAATCAGAGTGTCACGGTAGGACAGGAAACAGATTGACTCCATGGAGCTGTCAGAGGAGAATTCAGGCTTTAGTTACAATCCCAGCAGTTTCTTTTAGAACACGGTGTGTAAAAAGGTCTGTTCTTGCTCCATGGCACTGACACTGCTCTCCATTGGGTCAGGAATAGGAAACAACCCCTGGGACAGTTGTTCTGGCAAAGGGAACACTGTTTGCTGAGCCTGTGCTGAGACACGCAGAGAGATGTTTTGGAAAGAGAAACTGTTGGCAGCTTTCCCTTGGGCAAGGAGCCAGCAATGGTCAGCGAGCTGAAATTCAGGCTCAGGAATATCGAGCCCACGATCAGAGTGTCCATGGCTTGTGTTGATATTGCAATAAAGTAGTAATGGAAAAATGGGAGTGTCATTTCCAAATGGATTCTCCTGGTGCTTCTGCTGTTCTCTCAGCTGGATTCTCTTTTGGAGCATTCCTGGGAGTTGGAAGCAGGGAGGTTCCAGAGTGGCTGATGAAGAGCCAGGCTGCGAGAGGACCCCTGAGGGCTGCCCAGGCTGGGCTGGGAGGTGGGGACAGTGCCCCAGGTGAGTCCCAGCTCCCTTCAGGAGCTGCTCAGAGTGTTCTGCTGAGCACATTTCTCATCCATCACCCTGTGATGCAACCGGCCTGGGAAGCGGAGGTTTGTCCTTGCTCCTGGAAAAGTCAGTTACCTCAAAACTCAGGTATTTTTCAAGCTGTTGCAGCAATTTCCAAGCTCTCCTCTGTTAGGCCCCACTGCCAAGCACGTGTCCGGGCCATTTATTTATATGCTTTAACTATTCCTGTGCTGTGGAATGGCATTTGTGGATTATTGGCAAGGTTAGACTGTAGCAGCTCTTCAGTTTCACTCCTGCTGCACTTCCATAAAGGCTTTAAGCCAGCCTAAGCCAGAGATGCTGCCCTGCCCTGCACAAATGTTCTTGCAGCTGCACATTTAATTGATTGGGGAACTGATTTGAGCTTGAACCAGCCCAGCCAAGAGGCCAAAAACATCAGCGTTAAACTCCTTTCTGAACTCACCTCCTCCCCAGCCTCTCCAATATTTATGCTGGCTTGAAGGTCTGCACCAACAAGAGTGTGAAGAAAACCAGGAGCTGCTTTTTTGTTGCGAGGGCTGGTTTCTAAAGGGCTTGAGGAATTGCAGTTTAAACTATGACTCTGTGTTAAACAGCCAGATATTCTCCTGGAGCATTAATGGCCATATTTTTATGCCCTGACTCCCAAGGCACACCTTGGAGAGAACCCAGGGTGTGACCCTGGATTGATTTTGTCTCCATCACCTGCCTGCCTTTAACCGATTTTCTCCTAAAAACATCAAGTTGTATCTTCTGTGATCCAAACTGTCTCTGAGCAAAACACGTTCCCACACCCTCTGAGATATTTTTCTATCCTCTCACAGCAGATACTTTCTGTATTAGGTAGTTTTAGTGTTTGTGCAACAAAACAATGGAAGGAAAATCCAGGACTTGGGTGACTTGTCAGTGTTAAAATCTGACACTTGGAGCAGCTCATTTTCTCCAAAACTCTGCTAAAATAATCTGTGAGATTCACAAGTGGTTTATCCTTGGATTACAAGGATTTACAGAAGTTTGCTCATGCCAAATGACATTTATTTTGTTGTTAGCCACAGAAGCACAGAACTTTCTTTCTATGCAGTTTGTGGGCACGGGCAGGAAAAGTGACACTACCCCCCTGGCTGAGGAGTTTGTTTGTGGGGTTTTCGAAACATTAGGTCAAAGCTGGAGACATTATTCGGAGTTGTACTGAGTCAAACATCACCTCTGCCCCTGCAAGGACACCACGGAATCCTCCATTCCCTAGCCAATACTGCAGAATTAACTCTGCACCCTGCCGAGCGAAATTCAGGTGTGGAGTTGGCCTCGTGTCATTTAGGAGACATGGGAAAGATAAAGGACTAATTATAGAGGTCGACTGCCAATTCTGTCTAAACTGGAAGTTTCCTCCTCTTCTCAACAGTAACTAGGACACAGCGTTACAAAAATAATCTCACCAAATTCCATGGTGGGATGGGAGTCGGCTCCTAACGTGTGTCCTGGGTTCTGGCTCGTTGTGTGGCAGCCGCTGAGTTATCCCCGATTTCACCTCAGCTGCGAACAACCTGAGGAATTTGGAGGTTTTCTCAGATATTCTCCCACTGTAACCGAGTAGATGATGAGCAGGAGTGGAAAGATTTTAATCTTAGAGAATCACAGAATTGTTTAAGCTGGAATAACCCCCCAAAGTCGTGGGGTCCAGCCCTGCCACGGCCACCACTGCCCCTCGTCCCCAAGTGCCACATCCACACAGCTCTCAGCTCCCTCCGAGGACGAGGCCTCCACCACAGCCTGAAAACATTGGAATTAAAGATTCCTCGAGCTGTGTGAATTTCCAATCCATTTGGACTACTCGAGGGTTCTGGCTTTTCTTTCAGGAAGAGTTTGCAGCCTAAGAGCTGCCTTTGGTTATAGGAGCCAAGAAAATCATCGACCAATTCACAGGTTGAAGTTCTTAAAAGTTAAAAATAAAGTTAAAAAAATAATAAAAAAGAAAAATTAAGGTTTTTCTAAAATGATCTGGAAGGCTGCTGCTGAAAAAGCAATCCAGCAGGCTTTGAGACAATATAGATTAATATTCTTTTTATTTCTTAGCTCTCTGTAACTTTCTCTGCCCTCTCCTCCATCTTATACCATCTGTGTTATTTTCCTTAAAAATGTAACTGGGATCTTTAAATGAGGGGAAGGTAAACCCATTGATTGTCCCAGCTAAATACTTAATCTGCTCCTTCAAAGAAGTTAGGAAAGTGAAGTGAAAATTTTAAATCTGTTGAATTGCAATTCAAATTTTTGATATTTCCATTTAAAGGAAATTCCTTAAAAAATAAAATTTGAATCCAGACTAGTTTCAGTTCTTTTCTAGTGTAAAAATGCTCAGTAGTATGGAAATTCACTGAGCTCCAGTCTGGAATCCCTTTAAAGCACAAGGAATGATTATTACCTTTAAAGCAAAGGCAGAGCATTTTTATTTTAACTCACGTGAACTCGTATGAAACAAACTCCGGGTGATTAAATCATTTTAGGGTATAACTCTGAATTCTCAGAAACTACATCTTAATGAGTTGGGACAACCTGAGTGGCACGAAATGTTTATAAATAACAGGCTGGGGAGATGCGGGAGCTCTCTCACAGTGCAGAGAGTTCAGGGGGTGAGGCTGGGATTCAGGAGGTGCTTGGGAAGCATCCGTGGAATGAAGTGCTGATAGAAGTTTGCTGCTTGGAAGGCAGGATTTTTCAACAGGAGACTTGGCACGGGATGTGCTAGAGCTGCTCTTAACAGTTTAATTAATGCCGTGTTATGTATGCACAGTTTTTTTAGCATCTCATATTTGGAAACACGGCTTGATATATAGAAATAAAAAGTGTGCACACTCCCTAAGTGATGCACGTTGTTGTGGCTGTGAACTCTGTACGTTTGTAACGTTAAATTTGTCAAAGTTAATGTGTTGAAAAGTAACAAGTTACTTTAGTTAGTTAAATGTCTCTTTCTGGAGGAAAATTACCATAATGGTTACTTTTACTAAAATGCAATTACTGTCATTGTAACAATCAATCATATTTTCCTGGAGAAGGAACTTTCCTAGTTCTGAAGGCATTAAAATGTAAGATTGCTCAGTGTTCACAGGAGCTGCAGAGGCAAGGAACTTCTGGGGAGAATCAAGTTCCTCTCAGATGGTTTTCTTTCAGAGTATTCCAAAATAGAAATTAGTGTCTTAGATGAAACTGAGCCCAGTGACTTGTAAAACACCAACCAAAGCTTTATCAATCCTGAAAGACTTACAAAATATTCGGGAAAGGTTTTGTTACGGTAGAACTTGATTTGAGCCTAAGGCAACGAGTTCCTGTCTGCATTTCCCACTCGGCTGCCAGGACCTGGGAAGTTCTGAGCAGAACCTGAAAAAAAAAGAGACCTTAAAGCTCATCCCATCCCATCTGAATCCATATCCCGTATCCCATATCCCATATCCCATATCCCATNTGGATCCATATCCCGTATCCCATATCCCATATCCCATATCCCATCCCATATCCCACAGTTTCCATAGACCAGGGTGCTCCAGACCCCATCCAGCCTGGCCTGGCACATGGGACAGAGATGAGTTCTTAAAACATTCCACGATATTTTCATGGTAGGTTTTATAGGAAGTTTCTTTTTTGCACACAATTTCTCTGTCGCAGAGAAATTCTTAAATTCTCACAGGCAAGAAATAATTTTGAGACATCCTAAGAAAACCTGAATTGTTTTTTCAGGCAGCTTTTGTCACGTAGAAATACGATTTGAACCCTACACCCCCTGCTCAGAGCACAATTAACAATCTTAGGGAAGTTTTGAGCCTTGGCTGATTTTTTTTCCAGGACAGTGAACTTCAAAGGATTCTTATTTCATTTTTTGTGTTTGTCTCTATATGGAAACAGAAATAGCATCTCTATTGCAGAACAACTGCTGGAACGTGCACTGTGAGTGTTTCCAACTTGGTTCTCGTTCATCTGTGATTCTGCTGTGGTAAATAGATGGGGATCAACACATTCTTTCCACACATGCCCAGTTTTGGTTGAGTTTATACTAAATTTCTTTTGCAAAGAATGACAAAGGTTTCAGTGAGGATACCCAGGCGTTGGTAATAGTGATGTTTAGGTAATTTGCTGTTTGAAATATGAATGTTATTTTAATTTCCCTGGTTGTAGTTGGTTGAATTAGTGGTGTAAGTGTAATTTTAATATTTATTTCAGTGCATGCTTTTCAAACTCTCCAGTACAAGAGGCTGATGCAGCACCTGTGATTTAAGTCACAAAATTGTCTTTTAAGCTCATGAGGGTATTTGAATTCTCATTAAAATATATGTCTCAGGTTTAAAATTTATTCTTTTATATGATGAAGTGTTCTGCCTGGTATCTTGTTGGATCACCAATCAACATCCTTCTACCAAATTCCTTTTTCCTAAAAATTCCTTTAGTTAATGTCTCACTGTTATGGCTCAGATGATGGTGTGAAATTTCAACCTGAAAATTTACCCAAATGCCAAATCCCACTCCCAATGAAAGACTTTTTATGAGATTAGGACATAAATACCCTCGTGCACACTCCTGTTGAGCAAATTCCTCTTGCTAATGAATGGCTCTCTCCTTTTTACTTCTCTATGAAGCGTTTTGAGATGAATATATATTTTCCTCTGAATGACCTCCCCCGAGCTGTGCTGTTTGGGATTGCATTTTATGGTTTCTCTCCTGCAATCCATCGCTGGAATCGATAATTCCTGCCCTGATACAATCACAGGAGCGATAATATTGTCCTGACGGTGGAAAATGGAGGTTAATACAAAAGATGCTCTAATTAGAATTCCAAGCCTGGCTGGCACAGGGTTGATTTCCTTGGCTCCCAGCCTAATCTTGTTATGTTGTTTTTAACTATGAAGAGAGTGGGTTTAAAGATCTCCAGCAGTGCAAATGAGATGAGGGAGTTGTAAAGAGCTTAAAGAATCACAAAAGTGTAACTCCCCCAAAACAAACCATTCCATGGACACGGAGGGGGGAAAACTTTACCTGTTGGAGTCCAGGGCAGGTGGAAAACCCCTGGAACTGCCCTGGGGGCTCCCAGACCCCAGCTGGGACCCCAGGAAAGCCTTGCCTTGGACCTCAGCCCATGGGAAAAACTTCCAACGCTCAGAGATGAATTGAAAACAATAAAGATTTGAAATAAATAGTAGTTTAGTTTGTCACAGGGGGAAAAGTTGTAGTTTTGGGTTTTTAGTACGGAGGTAGACCAGAGCAAGGTGGAGGATTTTGGGCGGTGTCTCTNTCATTTACTTGAACATCCCTCGGCTGGGTGAGGACACTCCCAAAAAACAATTTCTGGGGCTGTTAAATAAATCTTGTAGAGGCTTGCATTGCTCTCTAATTGCATGGCAGCACAGAGGTGTAAACCATTAATAATATAGTACATTTTTATTTGGAAAAGGCTAATTATACTCTAAATGCTCAAGAATCCATTCTGACAAATCTATGTAACTTTATTATTGTGCAGCCTCTGCTTAGGAAGACTCTTTATAGCATGAATTTCCACGAGTCCTAAGACGTTTGTGTCAAAATTATTGATATCTTTGACTGCTGACACAGGGGATTAAGACATTTTAATCTATAGTTGGTTGTTTTATTTGAGAAACTGCCCCAGTAGGCAATAAAATAACATATACAAAATAAAACAGAGGGAAGAAATCCTCCTGATTTTATGAAATCTACTTCAGGTCTTCTTTGAATAACAGGAATTTTGGTTTTGCGAGCTACCAATTTCTACATTATCATGTGAAGGTGTGTAAAATGTGGAAGTAATCAGATTTTTAGAACATTTTTTTCCTCTGCTTATAATGTGTTTGTTTTTTTCTTCAATTTACATGTAATCCATTTCATGTACATATAGACCCATACATTACATATAAACAAAATGATTTTGTTTTTTAAATTTTCCCTTTTTTCTCCTTTGAGGATTATTCACATTAATGGCTCAACATCACTTCCAGTCATTCCTCTTGGTGAGAATGAAGGCCAGTGCAAAATCCAGTTTTACTTTTCTCTGTATGAAAAACCATACAAAATAATACAAAATATTAGCATCAGTTTTGTTCACGTCTTCAGGAGTTTGGGTCAATTATTTTCTATTCAAGTGCTTGACTTTTCATCTTGGAGCATATTTAAGTGTTCAGTGTGCTGGTAAACATAATCTTCCTTAATTTTTTATCCTTATTGTCCTTTTTTTCCTTCTTTCCTTATTTTAAGGACAATATTATCACTCCTGTGATTGTGCAGGGCAGGAATTATCGATTCCAGCGATGGATTGCAGGAGAGAAACCATAAAATGCAATCCCAAACAGCACAGCTCGGGGGAGGTCATTCAGAGGAAAATATATATTCATCTCAAAACGCTTCATAGAGAAGTAAAAAGGAGAGAGCCATTCATTAGCAAGAGGAATTTGCTCAACAGGAATGTGCACAAGGGTATTAATTTCTCATTTTCTTGTAATTATTTTCCCTTTCAACAATGATTCTTTGGAATTCCTTGGCTGTCCTGAGGCAATTGGCATTAAATGGGTTTAATGTGATTCTGTCCAACGCTTTTACAAATTCAGGGGACTGATGAAATTTGAATTTATGACCAAACAACATCATCCCATAATTTATAATTTGGCAGATTTCCCTGGACTGTTTCTTTATCTCTTTGTGGGGAGGATCAGGTTGCTTCCTAGGTAGGTCTCCAGCAGAATAAATAAATCCCTGTGAAGCAGAGGGGCTGCATTTCCTGGGAATTCCCTGCGGATTCAGATCCCAGGCAGCCCAGGAAGGCGCAGGAGTACCCAGCAGGAGGAAAAGTAGGTCAGTGGAAACGATCCCCGAGACTGCTCAAGGAGGAGAAGTGGGATTTCAGCCCTGATCACTTCACACCGGATAACCTTGGGAAGGAAAGTAAGCCAGGCAGGGTAAAAATACCTCTGCTGGTGAGCTGGGCTCGGGAGCCGACGGGAGAATTCCCTGGAGCCACGGGAAACGCACGGAGCTGCCCAAATCCCAGACTTTGGAACGGCACAATCACCCTCCCTGCTCCCCACTCTTCAGTGAAGATAATAGTAAACTCTATTTTCCAGGGGCTAATTTTGGCAATCAGGAATTTCTGCTGAAATTCCTGTTTTGTTTTTTTTTTTTTTCGTGAGGAGAGGCTTGTGTTGCTGCTGCTCCTGCTATCCAAGGAGGAGAGCGCCTGCACTGTGTGTTCCTGCTGTGTCCATCCCTTTCCTCCTCAAAATACTGAGCTTTTTCTCTGCTGCCTTTTTACCTTTTCCTTCTGTCACTCCTACAGTTTATTTTAAACTTTAATTTATACCGAGCTCCTGCTTTCTCTATCAATATCACATCATTATTCTTACCTGATTCTCTTGATAATTTGTTTGCACTGGAATTCTTGGCAGTGAACTAAGAATTTCATTGTCTACCTACTCTCTTTTCTCTTGGAGAGTATAATAGAGTGGGAGGGAGAAGCCTCATGGTAATATTTTTATATTTGAAATGTAGCCACACTTTATATGCTCCTACACATGGTGCTACTTATAGCTAATGAAACAAGTCTCATCTTGTGGTCTAGAGCTTTTCTATTTTGGACTATTTTGTGCTAATTCTACTCATTTCTGCTCCCTCTGATTAATGCTGCTTCTCTTCTCCTCGTCTGCCTCCGTGGGATTATTTAGGAGAGGACTATCAGCGCTGCCTGGGAAGCACAGCAATCATCCTCACCCCAAAACCCAAGGAAGAGCAAGGGGAATTAATGGGATTGGGGCCATCTCAGCATCCCACTGAAGTGACACGGAGAATGGATCCTTTGGAAGCACAGAACTGATGCACCCAGCGGGGGCTGGGACGTGGGGACACAACTTCCCGTCTTGGGAGGCTTCTGGAACCTCTGAGTTCCCACGATCTTCCCTGTAATAAATCCAGTACAACTGCATCTGGTTCCAAATCAATGGTAATCTGAGGAGAAGAAAATCCACTCTACCTGCTGATCAATTACTAATTTAATATTATAATGCTATTTTTTGTTATGCATCTTTATAAGCCACTGCAAGTAAACAATGATAGTGTACACAGCAAGCAAATGGAATTTAAGAATAGGTTATCATTGACAGAACTGATTATTTTTAATCCCTGTGTCTTTTATAAAAGGAAAAGGATAGTTTTACAAGACACCTTGTTTAGTATAAAATAAAGATTTTTTAATGGCACATCATCCTTTTTCACATCACTCATCTCCTACCTTAGAGATTATTTGTTCTGCTGGGAAAACTCTGTTTTGAAATAAGTTTACTCCACACTTTCCTTTTTCCAGAAACTCTTTCAGCCTATTTTTAGGTTGCTTAGATTTCAAAGCAAACTGGGAGTGCTTTGATAATGTTTAAGGATTGCACCTCACCTGAATTCAGAAGACACAGCAACAGAAACCTGCTGTGCTCCTTATCTCAGGCAATTTGGATAAAAACCACAGTGCCCCATGATCCACACAGATATTGGCAAATCAACTCCAAATTCTGCGGTCTAATTACAAAGTAATTTCTTGGGAACAGTCGGGGAAGCATTTAAAAATGCTCATTACAGACCAAATGAAATATATTTGACTCAGCTGTTTTCAGCTGTGATTTCTGCTTAAAGTGGGTGAATGGAAGAGGAAAGGAAAATTTCAGTTCTGAAACATGTACTGCCGGTAGACAGAAATGCTCAGCTTGAATTTTTTTTTGCCATATCTTAATACTTACAGTCTTTTAGACACATTAAAATTTATTTAATGGTTGGACAAGAGAAGATTTTGAAATTAATTTCAGCTGGTTCATTTGGATCCCATTTCCTGATGACAACTGCAAATTAATGAAGTTTTATGATCAATTTTATTACTTAACTGACTACACTATCTTGGAGACTTGTTAAATCCTAAATATTGGTTTTGATAGACATGAAAACAAATAATTTTGGTGTCTAGCTGTATTTACACTCATCAAACATCCTTCATGAGACCAGTTCCAATAAAGTAGATTGAAACTTGATGGTTTCTGTGAGAGCACTTTAAATGGATCTGAGTCACATGTCAGTAAATTTAGTACAAATTCCCTTCTCTTTTCTTCTTGCTTATTTTTTTTTACTAATTTCATTATCATAAATAAATCAAAATTTCCTGTAACATATGTGCCAATCTGGAATAAACCCCTCTGTGCATTTTCGAAGTTTACTTCAGTTTATGAATTTGAAATCTTCCGGGATTTTTGAGTCTTTCATGTCTTGATTTTAAAACACCATTTTATTTCTTTTTTTTCCAGCCATAAGAAAGCTTTTCTTTCTCAAGTAGTTTTTCAAGAAATGGAACGAAAAGAAGTTCTAATTTAACAGCAAAATAAAGCCAATTTTGGCCTTGAGTTGTCCAGGAGGAGACATCCATGACAGAAAAACTCATGACAAAGCTTCACATGGAGTTTCTTAATGCAGTTCTGTGTGGAGTTTCTTAATGCAATGTTGATGTCTTGGAGGTGAATTATTGACGTATTGGAAGTGTATTGATGAAAAGGGAGCTTGGATCTTTGCGGCAGGGATGGCTCAGAGAGCATTTTCCTGGGCAGCCGTGTGGCAGAGGGGCTGTGAGAGGTTTTTGGGGGGAATAAAGGTGGCAGTGCTGACCCCTCCAGCCAGGCACTGATCTTTCAGCCCAATCAGTCAGCGGAACCCGACATTTAACTGTTTATGGGCTGTATTTGTGCAATCTGAGTTCTCACCGCAGTTCTGCTCCCAGCACAGCTCTGGGGGAATTTCCCCTGGGTGCTGCAGGAGGTGCACTGGCCATGGCAGCTCATCATCCCTGTAGGAATTGTTGTTCCCTGCTCCTCTCGCTTCCAGCTCCGTGCCAAAGACCCACGGTACCGATTTGATTTTGCAGAGATCCCGGGGGCAGAGGATGTGTCACAGCAGGAGCTGCCCAGATCCAGCCCCAGCAGCATCCCAGAATCATCCAGCTTGGAAAAAACCTCCTAGAGCATCGAGGCCAAGCTGGGATCAATCCCATTTTCAGCAAGTGCCACGTGCAGTCGTTCCTTGGTCACGCAGAGATGGTGACTCCCCGCTCCCCAGTCCCTCCCAGTGCCTGAGCACCTTTTCCATGGCTGCCCCGGGATCCTGGCGTTTCTCTGGGGCTGGTTTGGGCTCCCCTGAGCAGCTGCACAGCGTTAAGGACCTGCCCTGCTCTCTGTGTCCCACAAAACCAGGGCCCCATCAGCCCNTAACGTAGTTTTCCAAAACAAACTGTGCTCTCTAAGAATCAACCTTAAAGGCGCAGAACACAATATACAGAACATTCGACTGGGGATACAGGCATCATAAAGTCACTCTAGGACACCCTCTGAGCTGCACTCCGTGGTTTGGGGCAACTGAAAGGACGGAAAGGCGGATCCAATGGGCTGTGCTGGGAATGCTCCGTGCCAGGTCTGGGAAACCTGTGTGAAACACAGCCCAGTTCAGAGCTCTCCTGTGACCTTCAGCCATCTCCGCTCCCCTTTCTGAGCAAAACTCATTTAGCGCCGAAATGAAGCAGCATTTTGGATGTTTATAACTCGTTCAGCAAATCAATTTACAATTCCCCATTCCCCTGCTTGGCCCTGCTGCTCTCTCCAGAGGTGCTGGGATCCCTGGAGTCGGGAGGTGGCAAATCCATCCGTTCTGCTTTTCCTGGGGCACAGCTGTCCCAGCCTGCTGCTTTGTGCCTGTCTGGGCTCTCCTTAGGCCCCGGGGGCTCCCTGAGGAATTCCTCCCTGTGGAATTCCTCCACGGGGAATTTGTACCTGGAGCGAGGCCCTCCCGCTGCTCAGAGTTTACCTGTCTGGAGCTGCTGCTTTTCCCTGGTTACACATAAGGGCAGTGTCCTTCTCATGTGAGAGAGGGAATCTTTTTATAACTCTCTATACCATAAAAAGTCTCTTTATAACTTGGACTTTGCTATGAGAGACCTTTGGACCAACACATCACATGACAGTGCCGTTAGTCACTTGTGAGTGTTGCTTTTTCCCTGGGTTTAAAAAAAAGGACAACTTCTAACCGTATTTTTAGCCGTGATTATAATTTGCTTTTTGACTGCAACTCAGCTTTTCAGCAAAGCTGTGGTTTATTTAAACCAGCCCCGTGGTCTTGCAAAGCTTAGACAGTAACTTGAGATGTCACAGTGAGCACACACAGCGATCAAAATTATGGAGCAACTGCTCTGTGAGGAGAGATTGAATTCTTTAGGATTTTTCCACTCTGCGATGAGAACACGAAACGCAGAGTTATGGAGGGAGCCTCTGAATTCATGAATAGTGTGGGAAAGGTGCACAGAACATCATTTTTCACCCTTTTTTCATATACGAGAAGCAGGCAGTATGCAAACGTGGAATGTTCTTAAATAGCACGGAATTAAATTTTGGAATGCGCTGCCGCAGGAGATTGCGGAGGCCAAAAGCATGAATAGATTTTTAAATCACCATCAGTGGCTATTGAAGTGAAACAAAAACCCTAAAAACACACACAAAACCACTGCTGAGGGTACAGACTCCTGTTCAGGGAGATCCTGAAGGGCTGATTGCAGGAGCTGGAGGTGTTACAGGCCTTGGTGACACCCCGAGCCAGGAGAATGAGGTGATGAACATTATTCAGCCTCAATTAGGGATCTTGTCAACCATATTCACTTCGTGGTTTCCCTTTGCTGGCGTCACTAGACCCATTTACAAATTGAATTTCGTTGATGTCAGTCCATAGAGCAAAAAAATTTACCTTGGTCTTCAGCTCTGGGGTTTTATTCTCATTTTAAGCCCTTCTTTGCATACTCAACAGTATCCAAAGGGAAATGACCCCCGAGCGGCAGCGGAACTGGGAGAGACCAGAGACCCAAACAGCCCTGCACGATTCATCTGTGCCTTCCCTCTCACAGTTCCACGTTATCCAGGGAGGGAATGGCACAACAGGGGCTCACAGCTCCGATTTTCCTCTTTTCTTATGGATTGCACCTCCCGGTCCATGACACCAGGCACGGAGAAACCCCCTTGATGGAATTTGCCAACAGGTTGAGCAGTGAAATCCACACTTCAACCGGGCTCCCTCAGCACTGCTGCCAAAAATAACAGAGAAAACAGGTGGAGGGAGGGCTGGGACACGGAGCCAAATGTTCCACAGGCATCCTTTGTTTCTTCAGTAAGAGGGAATTTTTCCATGGAGCACTTGCGGCGCTGGGAATGACTTGTGCAGTCCTTTTCATCCCACGGGTTTTCCTGATTGTGCAAACCCTGACTCGCTGGAGATGCTGGAGTTCACCCCCTTTGGCACTGAGAGCAGAGGTTGGGGAACTGTTCAAGCTGAGGTTCTGCTGCCCCTGGAATTACTGAGGAATCCATTCTCTGCACCCATTAATGCTGAAATCTGCCGTTGCTTGGCCGGTGAGAGTTTAGTAATCCATAAGCTCTCTGCAACCCCTGATTATTAATAATTATACAAAAATTTCCAGTCTTTGTTTAAAATTTGTGGTAAATTTAGCATTTTTCAGTTGGTTCGTGCGCTTCTCTTGCTGACACCCACATCCTTCAGGATCCACCCTGGGGATGGATTGACAGAAACATTTGCTTCATGTCTTGATTTCCTTCTTGTGTCTGAGTCTTGTAGGTTAAGAGTGGCGGCTGAACTCGTGTTTGCTGTGACCGCACACATTTTATTTCTCTATCACGTGTGTTTCACAAGCCTTCTCCATTTTTTGGGATATTAAAAAAAAAAAATGATCAAGGCTTTGTGCCTCGAGAAATCCCATAAATCAGGATTAAAATCCTGCTTTTGAGAAAGAGGTTTTGATATATCCCTGGGCTTATGCTGCAGCTTTTCCTGCCAATCTGAATTCAATGAAAAACCTGCATTAATTTCATATAGAATTACATCAAATGATTTGCCATCAAAATGCCCCTTCTTTGCCTCTAGGCAAGAAATTAAGTCTCATTATTCTAAAACTTAAGCAGATAGGATAGCGGCTCACTGTCTTTTTCATGATCTCTTGAACTGGGAAGTTCTTTTGGTGCACGGAGAGAAGATTCCAAAGGCTGCCAGGACTGCTCAGTAGATTCTGTTCCCTGCTAAGTGAGTTTTGGCTGCTGCGTCTGAATGATCAACCTGGGTCCATTGATACAGTCTTGAATTCAGAGGTGGGAGATGTGAATTTCAGTTTTCCTGCCTGTTTTTTTGTTGCTTCCAAACATCTTAGCACAGGAACTTTTACATCTCCTGCTCCTCGGAGTTTGCTCCCTGTAGTACTTTACTACTCGGAGTGAGATCCCAGTTTTGCCCTCCCCTTTTATCACTTTACAGCAGATATGGTCACACCTGACAAGTGAGTTAGCAAAATTTACACTTGAAAAACCTCATCTTAAATACCACAAATCAGAAAAACACACTTGTAGCACTGTAAGAAGTTCTAGGGCACTTTTGCTCCTGGGGAAGGGTTTTGGGCCCCCAAATCTGTCTCTTCTGTCTGAATTCTATCAGCTGATGCAACTTAGGTTCTCTTCCATGCAATTTCTGTCTATTTTTTTTTAAGGACGTATTTAAGATCATTAAATTGATAATTATTAGATACAGAATACAAATAGTTAAATAGGAAAATTATATTGAATCACTGAGCGTTGGCATGATTGCTATGAATTATTAATTAATAATATAAATATTCTGGATTATTAAACAAGGAATTAAGAATAGAATATGAAGTCAAGAGCTGTCTTTTGTTACAAGAAAATCAAAGTCCGTAGCATCAGTTTGTGTCTCCAAAGCAAATTTTTTTCCAAAGTAAATTGTTTTCAAAGGTAACAATTGAGGAAACGACCTCAAGTTGTGTCAGGGAAGATTTAAGTTGGATATTAGAAAAAATTCCTTCGAGGAAAGGATTGTAAAGCTGGATTTGAGCTCACAGGGGTTTCCCAACCTGAACAATTCCATGATTCCACCTTAGAGCCCACTGGGTCTGAGTTCCAGTGGGATTCGCCTTGACAGAGAAAGGGAGGGGTTTAATTCCTGCCTCCATCCTGCTCGGCTCCACCAATCCCACTTCACAGTTCCCAGCACGGGTACAAATTCAACGTTTCGCAGTTTTTGTGTGGAAATGTAGCTGGAGAATGCAGGAGCTCTGTGCAAAATGTTACCTGGTGACGTAGAAATGACAAATGGGTGTGAGTGGGGCAGAGTGGGGAACTGCGGCCAGACTGAACTGCAGCCGCCGCTGCTTTTCTGCAGTTTTTAAACCTTTCAGGGGTTTCATACAATGATCTCCAGGTTGGATTTTGGGGGTGCTCCTGTGAGATCTCNCCTTTCAGTGGTTTCATACAATGATCTCAAGGTTGGATTTTGGGGTGCTCCTGTGAGATCTCTGAACCCTGGCAGTGATCTCCAGGTCAGATTTTGGGGTGCTCCTGTGAGATCTCTGAACCCTGGCAGTGATCTCCAGGTCAGATTTTGGGGTGCTCCTGTGAGATCTCTGAACCCTGGCAGTGATCTCCAGGTCAGATTTTGGGGTGCTCCTGTGAGATCTCTGAACCCTGGCAGTGATCTCCAGGTCAGGTTTTGGGGTGCTCCTGGCCCTGTCTCAGCTCCCTGAGCCCCCTGGGTGCTGTAGCTGCTCCTGGTGGCACTGGGGCACTCCAAAGCCATTCCCACAGCCCGGCTCTCCCTGCAGACAGCAAACCAACCCCCCGTGCACAGCCAGGCCAAAATAGTCCCAATATTCTCTTTCCTGCTCCTGCAGAGGCTCTGGAAATGCAGGGTGAGGTCATTGCAGCCTTCTGGGGGCTGCTGCAGTTTCCTATTTCTTTCGGGCTCTTTTTTAAGCCGGGCTGTCCTTACAGAGCCACTGAGGGTGCCCAGGGTCCCTGCAGGCATCCTGATAACCCTGCGCAGCATTTTTACCTTCGCGGGGGATCAGAAGGTTCAGCAGGGACTTGCTGACACTCTTGGGAAGAATCCAGTGCTGGGCTGAGAATGAAGAGTGGCAGAAATTAATTCTTAATTAATCGCCAACGAAGGAATTGACGCCACTGCAGTTTGTTTTATTTTTAATTCCCTAAGTTCACTATAAGAAATCCTGTGAATTGTTTTATTTTGCAGCGGGTCAGGATCTCATCAGCTGAGCCTCAAGTAGAAATAAACTGGCAGGTCCCAATAAAGATCTACTGGAAGAAATTTATTTACACTCATGTAGTAAACACTGAGTAGCTTGTTAACAGCCTGTGAGTATGTTTTTATTTGCTACCATAAATCAACTTGTTGCAGCCCATTTAATATTTCCAATCCCACATCATTGTAGTGGCTCTTTACAAATCAAGAATTTTGGGGGGGGTATAAGGTGCATTTTTCATGCGAGGGCTCCAGCTGAATTTCCATGTCCTTGAGTTGCGGATGCCTTTGTGTCATGAGATCTTTTATTAAAAAAAAAAAAATATAGCACGCTGTTCCTATGCCAAATATTCTTTTGGAAAGCTATTCTTGCTCCCATCCTCAATAGTAACAAGAAAATACTGCACTAGGAGTTATTTTTAAGTGGCTGGAAATAGCATCCACATTATTTCAAGCCACTGATGTATAAAATCTTTGGAAGAAAAGAACAGCCACTTGTTTATTGCAGGTTGTTTGTTCCCATTTGTTCATTCTTCTATTTTAGAAAACTGCCACGTGAACAAAAATTACCATCCAAGATAATTTGTAAGCACCAGGCATCCTCATGTACAAAAAAAATTAAATAAGAATTGCTATTATTTTTCTCATTTTTATTGGGATTGGAAAAAAACAACAAACCTTGATTCTTCCACTCTGGGATCTGTCTGTTAGAGCAGTTCTCCAAAACTTGGAGAATTGAGGTTTTCAGCTTGTCACAAGGGGTGCAACGCAATTTTGCAGCTGCAATATTTGTGCAGGAGTTAATTGTGGTGCCTGCAGGAATTGAGAATTGTATTGCAGCAACACAATTTATTTCTTTTCAGTTCAGACGCCTTAGATAGATATAAATAATTAACGAAATTCAGAAGTAATTGATAGTTTCTACAACTTTACGTAGGTAGAGGTAGAATTTAACTAAATCCTCAGTATATTTCCAGTGTCACAGTCAGCTCATGACTTCAAAGGCAACAGAATTTGTACCATATGTGTCAGGAGTAGCTTCAGAACGTGTAAGATAACATCTTAAATGCACTCACACTTTTTAAAATTATATTCTTCAAAAGAGAAGTTTGTGCTGGATGCTGTTATGTTCCTCATTCCAAGTGAGGATGCTCCTAAAAGCATTAAAAATAAATGGTCAACTTCTTTAGCAACGTTTGCTTGTGAATTTTAATTCATTTTATAGATACTTCCTATGTGTAATTAGCTCCACTGCCTATTCTATAGCCAGAATTAATTACCTCCACGATAACCAACAAAGGACTTTCTGCGATCGCCCTGCATTTGCAACAGAAGAAAACGTGTGAGGATCCATCCAGAATTCCCTTCTCCAACAGTTTATTCCATGGAGAACCATTTTTTTTCGTCCCCAAAGTGCATCTAATCAGATCCCCCCAGAGCAGTGCCACGCGGGCGATGCCGGGCCCATAATTCTCCTTGGAGACAGTGCACAGCTGCTGCAGTGAGCATTAGCTGCTTCTTAGGCTCGGTCTTTTCTTTCCATAAAAATCCCAGATGGCCGGGGCTCTTTCACACCACCCTGGTAAATATGAGCCCGCTTCAGGTGGAGAGGTGATCTAAGTCCATATAATTCTGCTTTAAGTGCAAAAATCCCGCTCTGAGCTCGATTACTGCCTGTTTGTCTGCAGCCCCTCGGCTGGCCAGACTTGATCCAAGGGCAGGAGTGGCTGGGAGCAGGAATTATTGTGCACAAATAACGCCGGCTCCGCAGGGCTCAGCCCGGGCTGTTTGTCAGGGGAACTCCTCCAGCTTTGGGGCTGAGTCCTGCGGAGGCCCTGAGGCTCCTCCAAAGCTCCCAGTTGTGCCCAGTTTGCCTCTGCAGTGCTGCTTTCCCTCTGCTCGCATCCTCTGGGGACCAGGGGAGCCTTTCCAGCAGCAGGGGCTGCTGCTCATTTTGGGGGGGCAGCACATTCACACCCAACATCATCACAGGGGTCTCAGATTCTAAGTGAGCTTCTCTGTCGAAAAGGATTAATTAGGGGCAGGAATTCGGTCAGTATTCCCTGTCAGGCCTGCGCACCATAAATTCTGAAGAAATGCCTGGATTTGCCTCTCAAGGCTCTGGGCTGGGTGACAAGGTGGGGATTGTCACACGCTGGGCTCAGTGACCTTGGAGTTCTTTTCCAGCGGTTCTGAGACTCTCTGCTGTGATGGGAGGACATCCCGACAAAAGGCTGGGATTTTACAGAGCTCTGTGCAGAACCCCCAGGTTCCCATCGGTTTGTCCCAGGGGTTGCTGTCTCATTCCAGCTCCATCCCATCCACACTAAGCAGGAGGACATGGAAACTGAACGTGGCGGAGCCTCCGAGCCAGAGGAATTCAGAGAAGGGACGGACAGGGGCACAGAGCCCGTGATGGGGCTGGGATCATAGTTAGAGTTAGTGCTGCTGGGGACCAACTTTGGCTCTGCACAACCTATTGAACTTTGAAATTATTGCAGGGAGTTGGAGACTTTTCCGGCCCCAGAGGTTTGCTGAGAGCGCTGAGGCCGGCTGACAGGGTGGGACCCCACTTGCCATGGGTTTGCCAGGCTGTTTTCCAGGCTGTTGGAAGCACCACGTGCTGAACTCCACACAAAATTGCCTTTACGTGGCCTTTTCAGGTCAAAATACCCCACTGCCGACTGATTGAACGAGTCAAACTTGAAGCTGCTTTCTGATTTTACATTAAATTTCTCCCTTCCTGCTTCTAAGCCAAATCATTGCCCCATAAATGACAGAGCTGCAGAGAGTGAAATACAATTGCGCCACGAATATTTATCCCATTGAAAAATGAATAGGCAGGACTTATTTTCCCCCAATTTTTCAGAGTTGTGTTAAGCTATGCTGTCTACATCTGAGGTTTCTTCAAAGCTTTAATGATTTTTCATTTGTCCCTGCTCACTTAAATTTTTATTATTCTTCCATGAATCTCCTGTCATTAATTTAAATCTTTGTGGTAATGACAATTCTCAGTTGGAGTTTCAGCACATGCAAGTTTGTATGACTTCAGTTTTACTCTCCTGCCAAGCTCAGTTCTCACTCACAGAGCTGCTCTTCACCACTACCTTGATGACCGGGTTTTATTTATTTTACTTTTCTTACCAAGAAGCATTTCAGATAAATTTCTTTTCAGGTTTTTTTTTTCTTTTTTCCATCCTGTTCTATCAGTTTGCTTTCTCTCTTATTCCTCTTAAAAACATTTTTTATCATTCTTCCTTAAAACGCCAGCATCTTCTGAGGGATTTTTTTTTTTCCCTTAGACTTCATTTTCATGTTGGTTACTTTTTCTTCCAGAACACATCATAAAAGAGCTCGAAATCCAGCCTATTGCCAGTCTTGGTGGAATAGTCTAGACTTAACAGTTCATTACATTTGCCTTTAATGGCTGTTTTGCATTCTGCTTAATGGAACTGCGTGTTTATTTTCCGTCTCCGTGTGGATGTGCAGCCTTGGGATTGGGTGGATATCCAGGAAACACCAGTGGATGGTGCGGAAAAATTTTAATTTTTGGCCTAGTTGTTGATTGGAATATAGTTTAGCTCTTGGGAAGGAATTCCTGGCTGGAAGGGTGGTGGTGCACAGGTTCCCAGAGAAGCTGTGGCTGCCCCCCGATCCCTGGAAGTGCCCAAGGCCGGGTTGGACAGGGCTTGGAGCAGCCTGGGACAGGCTAAGTTGTCCCAAACCATTCCATGATTCTGTGATAAGGAAAAAAAAAAAGGTTAAATCAGACGAATGTCTTCAGGAAGAGGGAAATTCCCACTGATCCCATTAAACAGGTGAGGAGGAGCTGCCTGCTGATGTCTTTCAGGTGCTTTATTGTGTAAATTCTCCTTGTTGAGGACAATTCTGGCTGTGCATTTTTGAGCTGCTGTCAGCGCCTCAGCCGCAAACACCTGCCAATCTCACCTGGTGCTCCGCCTGCAGATAATCTAAATGATAAGGGGATATTGAGAAACACCTGAGAAGGTCTGCCCACCTTGTTATTGTGGAATTTTTGAATGGAAATTTAGAAATTGGTGGTTCTATTTCAGCCCCAAAATTGACTTTTGAGTCAATCTTTATTTTGGGCAAAGTAATGCATTTCTTCTGGGCTTTGAGTTTTGGAGATCCAGTGCTGTACAAAGAGGTTTTTAAAGTGAAATCATTTCATCTAAGCTTGTACTAAAGGTCCAGCTTGTCCATTTAGCGTTGGGCTGTTCCTCGTGTTTCAATTAAGATTTAATTCCGATGAGCTACTTCCACTCCTCTACACCTGTTAACTTTCCCAGGAAGTTGTTTCCTACCGGGGAGTTTTTAGGCTGGAGCTTCGCTTTCCTCCGTCCTGCAGCTCCATCCATCTCTGCCTGTTTAGAAGCAGCGCGGCAGCTTGGGGCTGGGTGGAGCAGTTGAGATCCCAGGAATTTCCAGGAATCCTGCTCGGCTCAAGGTTGGGAAGGAGCCAGAGTGGAGTGGAGCTGCTTTGGAAATGTGGAGCTCTGTCCCTTAACCTTTCATTTCATGGGAACTCTATCATGCTCTTCCCTTTCTTCCGGCTTTTGCATATTTTCTGCAAAACATCTGGAAGCAGAGAACAAGGAAAATCCCCTAAACTTCCATCCAGCTCTGGAATTTATCCTGCAGACTCATTTTCTCTGTGGTTTTAGACTAACATTGACCAAGTCCATTGAACCTTTATAAATCCCAACCTGAATTTTGGCAATTGCTGGTAAAACCGGTTCTTATCACCCTGGACAACTGACATTTGAATTTATTTTTGGTTTTCCTCAACGGGAATTTTGGGCTCCAGACTATTTGTGTGCCCCTGTAATCTTGGAATACTGAGAGCCTGTTTCTTTTTGGATGTTGGGCACAGTGGGCAACGCACAAAGTGTGACTGTCACCAAATTTTGCTCAAAGGGGCCCCAAATCTTTGTTATCTTCAAGAAGGAAGGCAAGATCATTAAAAGTAATTATCCAGTGCCTGCTACTTGTTAATTACTTGTAAGTTCATTATTTTAGACTACGCTCAGAGTATATCCTGCCTGGACAGTAGCCTACAGGTTCCGAACATAATTTTATTAGTGTCTTTGAAGCAGTCTATTACCTATTTAAAAATACTTCAAAATGTAATTATTTTAATGATTTTTAATCCTACAGGATGTATTGCTAATTATTACTGATATTATAAATTTATTTTATTGTATGGGGTGGATTTTGCCTGATGAGTTTCGGGGTTTTAATTAAAAATTCTAATGGATTTATTACTAATAGCTTTGGGCTCTATTAACTGGAATGCTAATCACCTTTTCTGCCCTGTATTTTCTGTGGGAGATGTGGGCAATCAGAGAAATCATTCAACTGGCTGGAATGGGATGATTTCCACCTTCCAGAGGAGGCTGAGACCTGTCGTGGATTGTCCCATGGGATTGGTGCTGGATAATCAAGGCTCTCACGCCGAATTTGTCCTCTAGAATGAAAAATTCCATCAGCCAGGATGTGACAGACTGATGTGACCTTGCAAACTTCTATTTTTCAGTAGGATTGTACTCCAGAGGTGACCAAACTGACAGGAAACTTCTGCCCAGTGTAGGTCCTGGAAACACGGAGAGGATTTGCGATGTATGGGAAATGAGGAGGGGAAGTGGGAGAGCTCTGAGAACCAGAGTTGAGCAGGAGGATCCAGAGGTGCCCAGGAGTGGGGCTGGCTGGAAGGGCTGCAGGGGGCTGGAGGCTGTGGGGAGCAGGAATTTGGGGCGCTGGGACATCAGGGTTTCTTTGTAGGTCTGCCCTTGTACGTGGGACGTCACAACCCCCTCATATCTTCCAGTGTTATTTATTAAATCCACGTGTTAGCTGATTTATTGAAGAAATTAAATCTGTTAGAGCTCTCCTAACATCCCCGGCTGTGCTCTGAGCTAGAAAAGATTCTGTGTTTAAAGCTGTGCAGGTGATTTCGGAGCCCTGACGTCGCTGTGCTGGCCTTGCTCATTAAGAGGATGACTTAATTAAACCCTTTCCTACCAGCGAAACCGTGTCCATTGGAAGGTTTGGAACCGAGGGTGGGGAGAGCTGGAGTTGGTGCAGAGCTGGGGATGTGGGGATGGGGTGTGAAGGGCAGGAAGGTCTGGAAGTCACTGGGCAGCCTTGTGTGGGACCCTTCACCAAAGTAGGGGCCCAGAGCAGCCTCCGAGGCCGCTGGGGAAAGCGGGAGTCATGGAATATTTCCCGGGAGTCATGGAATATTGCTCGGGAAATGCCCCAGGCCTGGCATGCTGGGGATGGGAATGTTTCAGCAGCCTGCAGCCATCTGCTTAGAGTCAGCATGTCCACTCCTGAGGCCTTCAGGGCACAGAGTGGGCAGAGATCCTGCGGCTCTTCCCATTCTTTTACCTCTTACGTTCATTCCCTGGAAGAAAATACTCGGGGAGAAATGCTGGGAATTCAGGCGTTACGCCACATTGCACAACAAGGATGATTAAAAAAATCCCCAACAAACCCAAACAGACCAAAAATGTACTTTATTAAGACACATTATGAAGCCTGCTGACAATGCTGTGATTTAAAGGAGCCCAAGGCATTTCAGTATCTGAATTTTATTGGGTATTCATAGGAAAAAGAGACATAAATGCTGCCCTTCTTGGAAAACTGGAGAAGGGATGGGACAGTGGGGGTTAGCCCGGCTCTCACCTCCCCTGTTTAACTGCAGTTGTGATGTTTTCTTTATCTGAGATAAAGCCCAGAACCTGGACCTGAATTAGGAATCCACAAGAAGAACCTGTGCGAAGCAAGTTCTTTGCGAACAGAATAATTCTGAGCCAAAACGATGTTTCTTGCACATTGCTCTGATGCTGCGGGCCAGCTGAACAGAAAGTTTGCTCCTGTAAACCAATTTACTGATTAAAAACGGCACACTCTGCTCATCACCTCCATCAGGGCGTCTTGAACTCCTCTGCTGACTTCTCCAGACAAATGCGAAGTGACATCTCCAAGCACGAGCAGCTATTACTGGCACTCAGGACTTAATGCACCGACCCCGCGTTCCCTCCGTGACCTTGGCACCAGCGGGGGGATTAGGAGTGGGAGCGTCTCCCTGCCTTGTTTATCTCCTTGGAAATAGCCGGTTCGGAAAATCAAAATGGAGCAAAATTTTAAATTCTGAGCTGTGAGTTAAAACGAAGACGATTCACCATCGCGTCTCGCGGCCAGAGACTGCAAACCTGTGTGGCTGCTACAGACAATGGGGGGAAATATTTCACTAAAAAAACACAAAGGTGAGACCAAATAAACGTGAGGACCACGTTTTTGTCTTTTGGAACAACTCCGTGCGAAGCTTCAAAGGGATAATTAGACAATAAAGTTGTGTCTATGTGGTTTAAATCTCAGTGCGAGGATTTCTGAAGCTCTGGAGTGCTGCTGCGCCACAGAATGTTCTGATTGCAGCAACCTCCCCTTTGAGTCTCTTTCCAGTAATCAGGAAAGCAAATTTCCTTGGGAGCCAGTGGGAGAAGTGAATTTATAGTTCTTCCCTGCCAGCTGCTTAAAAAGCTGCCAGCTAATCTGTTTCCCTGCGCTTTTTTAGTGTCAAAGTTGAGATCTATCTTGATTTGAGCTGAGTTCTTTGTGGAAAAGCTCGGTGATTGCTGGTGTTTTCCTGCTGGAAGAGAAACCCCCTCAACAGAAAACTTCTGAGCTCGTTTTTTATAATCACACAATTTGTAGTGGAGCTGAGAGCGCTGGAAGAGGGAGAATGGGAGAATTACGGAGAATTCACTCTGACCACTTGTTCAAGGCACAACAACCACTGAGGTTTGCGGATTTTAAATATAAAAATTAAATTTTGTTCCGTGGAGTTTTACCCCATTCCGCTGGTGAACAGCAGAACTGTGCTGCTATACCTGGTGTGTGTAGGATACAAATTGCCTGGAATATGGATTCAATCAGCTCTGTCAGGATTTCCTTTCCTTAGTAATGTGATGATCATTCCCAGAGGAATTCTCCCCTCAGTCAATGCTTCATTGAGGTCCTTTATTTTCACTTCTTGCACAACTTTGCTGCTATTTCTGCATATTCTACCCCATTTCTTGAATTTTCCTCTGTCCTCACATTCTTACAATCCCTTTTTCTGGTGGATGATGGCTTGTGATATTGATCCATCTGATATTTCTGAGATTTGTCCCATCCCTGGAAATGCCCCAGGCCTGGCAGGACAGGGCTTGGAGCAGCCTGGGACAGCGGGAGGTGTCCCTGCCCATGGCAGGGTGGCACTGGGTGGGCTTTAAAATCCTTTGCAATCCAAACCATTCCAGGATTCTCTGATCCTGCCGTGTTGCGTGTCAGCTTTCCTTTCTTCTCATGGAAAAGGTGAATTTGGGACAATTTCTGGAAGCCATCAGTGCTTGACAGATTCAGGAAATACCTGTTCCCTTCCCAGTTTGGCCCAGACTTCCTTTATAATTCAACAAAAAGACTTTATGGCTTTCACTACGGAACTGAGAGAAGTAGAAAGGGATTTTAATGGTACCTGTTGCAGTATTTAGGAATAATTATTGCAAATATGTGAAAGTCAGGAAGGCAAGGGTGGGTAGAAGCCGTGGCTTGTCTTCCATTCCAGTGAGCAGCACTGGGCAGGAGTATTACAAGAAAGTGAAAAGCATTGCAGCATCATAAATAATTGCACATCACAATATTCCTTCATCCTCCATAAATCCATCTGTGCCTCTCCTGCACCTTCATCCTCCATAAATCCATCTGTGCCTCTCCTGCACATCTGAACGCCATTCCAGGGAAAGGGCAGCTTGTACAGCTCCAGCCCGGCGCTGATGGCTCCCCTGGGAGCAATCCCACTCTTGGGCTGGGCAAAGCCTTGTCCCAACCGGTGGAGTTTTCAGCGGGAATTTTTTTTGCAAGGTTAATTTTCAGAGCCTTAATTATTCGCTAAAATCTTCCTCCTTAAAAAANAAAAAAAAAAAAAGAAAAAAAAAAAAAAAAAAAAAAAAAAAAAAAAAAAAAAAAAGGGTCTTTAAAAATTCCAGAGAAAGTATCCCAGGCAAACTGATGGTTTCTGTTCAAACTTTTACCTCCAGGTTTTTAAACAGTTTCAAGGAGTGGGTGGAAAAGTCATTAGCAGATCATAATCACTGCTTTGGTATTTGCTTTAGAAATCCAAAATACAAAGCAATTTGCAGAGCATCTCTCGGGATCGGGTGAATTTTCTTTTTGGGGCTGTTACTTGGGTATGTGGATGTTCCTAATTTTTGATCACATCCTTACAGGTGTACTCTGCTACTGGAAATAACATAATTTGGAGTGTTTTTTGCAATAGTGTTTCACTTCTGAGTGGGTGATTTTGGTTTGCTCCATGTCTTAAACACAGAAGGGCAGCCTGGTCCTGAGTTACACAAAATCCCTCGGGAAAAACTCTCCAAGAACAGCTCTGTTATTTCAGGCATTTATTAACATCCCTGATTTCTTCAAACTCAACACCAGCAGTGCCCTTCCCAGTGCTGAAATAAAAACGGTTTCATGAGTTGTTCAACAGGAAATGTGAGAACTGTGTACAAAAAATGGAATTTTCTCACCGGGTAAACTGGGCCTGATTTGACTCATATCAGTCTCAAAGCTGTGGGTTAATAATTTGATTGTTGCGTGCAGCATCCAATACGCCGGACGTGGGAAGATAATATTTCTAAATAATAATAATAATATTTAGCAACATTGGTGCTCGATATTTAGGAAATCCGTTCCTACCCAGAAATAATCCCGCTGCAAACCCTCCTGTGCCAAACCTGTTGGTTTTGAGGTCACAGTTCCGAGTGTTTCCCTCCAGCCTTGGCTGGGGCCTCTTGTGCAACTTCCTCCCTGTAGAGGCAAGGAATTTCACCTTTCCCAGCTCTTTCTGGGCAGAGTTTGCACATCCCCTCACGTGCCCATCATTAATAAAGCACATTTATTCCTCAGCTGACAAGTTTTTCACAGCAGTCACATTCTGAGTCGTGGCAGAGCCTTCCAAGGCAGCATTCCTTTTGTTAAAAGCCTCAATCATATCTGGAGTCATTAAGGATGATAATTACCTCTGGAGGGTTAGAGCAGCGCTACTGCTGCAGAAATTTAAGGTGTGTTTTGCTGCTTTGTTTCTCACTTGATTTTCAGTTGTTTAGGTTGAGGAGTGAAAGTGGGGATTCAAGCTGCGGTGACCCAATGATAGTTATTGCAGCTGTTAATCACCAGTGATTTAAAGACATTTAATGGCAGTTGGTAGCGGGCAAAATGAATAAAATATTGCCATTGACGATTCATCATGGCACCATCGAAGCATAAAGTGACTTTGGAAGTTCATGGAATTAAGGGATGATTTCTAACAGCCGACCGTGCTAACATTTGGCAGTTGACAGGAATTTAAAAGGCAAGGCCGTGTGCTGAGGACAGGCTTGGTCTTCATAAAAACCAACGCCAGGCAAGTGTTAAGGAGCGTTTGAGATGGTTCCTTTCCTGCTCAGGCAGCCGCTGTGGGTGCCACATTCCCAATGAATTTCCACAGGATCTGTGGAACCACAGCCGTGTTTATCATGGTTGCGTGTCCATGTGACAAATCCCTCCTCCAGCCTTTTCCCTGGGCTGCCAGGGGCGACCTCTGGCATGGGCTTGGATGTGATGGCCTGGCCCTGGATGTGGGGGCGCAGGGACCTGAGCCCCGTCCCCACGGCGGTGCCTTTGCAGGGAATCCCGGTGGTTTAGATGCCGGCAGAGTTATTTTACTTCTGATCGTTTTAGGCAAAGCATGCAGTTAATGTGCTTATCCAGCAGGGCTGGCTATTCCCTTCATCCACGGGCACATTCCAGAGGAATAAGGCTGCCAGTTTTAAACTGGGCACGGGCAGCAGGTTGGGTTTCCCAGACGGACGTGTAGACTCTCTGGAACCACAGGTCCAGGTCCTGGCAGCCAGCCCTGCTCGGGGACACTCGTGACACTCCTCTGGCCCCCTGAGTGTGGCTCTGCTGGAATCCCACATGCTCGGGGGGTATAAACAGCTTTATCCCCTGCCAGCGGTGGGCACTGGCAGCTACTTCCTGAGGCCCTGGAATTGCTCCTGTTGGAACAGTGAGAGGAGAAGAGAAACCCTCGGTTAACCAGGGTGGTGGAACGGACGCTCAGAACCTCCCTCCCTTCTCACAGAATCTGGAAAATGTTGGCAGAAAATAGAGGTTTTGCTCCGGAAGTGAATTGTCTTTGCGTTTGGGAAGAAGAACGTGGCAGTTCAGGTGTCACCTGAGCCCAGCCTCAGCATCGAGGCGCTTGTTGAGCTGCAGTTGATTGTTTGGTGAGGTCTTAATTACAGAAATTGCGTGTAGAGGCCGAACAGGCCGAGAAGGCTCTGGGCGACCTTGTTTTTGTCTTTCAGCACTTAAAAGGGGCTCGTAGAAAAGTGAGAGAGTGTTTTTTTACACAGGCAGGCAGGGACAGGACACAGGGAATGGCTTCCCACTGCCAGAGGGTGGGGATGGATGGGAGATTGGGAAGGAATTCCTGGCTGGGCTGGAATTCCCAGAGAAGCTGTGGCTGCCCCTGGATCTCTGGAAGTGTGATTGATCCATCTGATATCTCCGAGATTTGTCCCATCCCTGGAAATGCCCCAGGCCAGACTGGATGGGGCTTGGAGCGCCCTGGGACAGTGGAAGTTGTCCCTGCCTTCCAGAGGGTGTGACAGGATGGGATTTAAGGTCCCTTCCAACCCAAACCAGGCTGGAATTCTTTGAAAAAAACCCTCTGTCCCAACTGAAAAACTGCTTGGAAATTCTCACAAAACGCGATACCAACACTTCAGCAGAGGATCCCTTTTTGGGTAAATATTTTGACAGAGAAATCAAGTCTCGCCTTTGAGGAACAGAGTGGGATTCCTGCACTGCCCAGGTAACATTTCATAAACACCCCCGGTATTGATTTTAATCTCCTTCTCAAAGCTCAGAGCTTTGACAGAAAGCAGGAAGAGCTGTGGAGAAGCGCAGGGACAGCCCTGTGCTGTGTTTTGGAGGGAAAAGGGGCAGGTTTTCCTGGACAGCAGAGTGGGAATGCTCCAGGATCGCTGCTCCAGAGCGGAATGGCTCCGTTCATCCCGGAGCTGATTGCCACCCTGCAGAGCCTGCCCCAGTGCTGAGCACACACCTCACAGCAATATTTTCACGGATCAGAGATGCTCCTTTCCAGGAGTATTTTGACAGGGTAAAACAAGACAATATTTTAACCCTGCCCCATCCCTGGTAGCTGTTAAAACACTGTGGGAGAGCTCTTCAAGGCATCAAGCATCACTCGCTTCAAATAAAGGCTGAACTGTAGCTGCCTCAAAAACCGGGGGCAGCTATCATTAAGCATTTTGGATAACAGTGAGGGAAAAAAAATGCCCTGAACATCAAAGATTTTCACATCGGGGATACAATATATTTTTAATGTAATTTTGAGGGTTTTTTTTAAATGTATCACAGAGCAGGTGTCTAATACTGATTGGCACAAGGTTTTTTTTTCTCTTTATCCTGGACATAGCTGAAGGTCTGAGTGAACAGTGATGAGTCTGAAACGCATCAGTGGATTGAGCAATGCATAAAGAATTAAAAAATTCTGTGTGTGACAGCAGCAGCTTTCCAGAGAAACATAATTTTAACAACTGTTGCTCTTGTGCCGATGGTGTTTATTTGGCCTTAAAATGCTGTCCCAAGGAGCGTGGCTGATCTCCAAGGGGGCTGGGGAAGTCCTGCAGGTTTACTCCATGGATCAATCCTTTTGAGTTAGATTTCTGCTGGAATATTGGAAGGGAAATGGCAAAAATCCATCCTGCTGTAGTTTAATTTGTCAGGATCCCCTCCCACTGTGAGTCCCTTACAGGAATCTCGCAGCGTGGCCAGAGCGGGAATGGTGCAAGGAGATAAAACAGCACCAGGCAACCATTTCTGAATGGGCAAGAGAATAAAAATGAGTCTGGAATAAAAGAATAATCTCATTATTGTAAGAGGTGTTCAGCAGCATGGTGTCAATCATTCCCACCATTCAGGAATGTCAGAAATTTAGCTGTGATATCCAACTGTCTTCCAAGCGATCCTCAGACATAACCAAGTGGAAGTCCTTGCAGGTTTTTTTTTTTACATTCTAAAAAGTTTATTTTATTCCTACAGAAGTATTTTTAAGAGGGTTTCATGCTTGGGGAGAAAAAAAAAAAGTCATTTTTTAGAGAAAGCAATTTTAGCTTTTTTACTAATACACTAATAATCCAGGCTTTTAGATTATTGCTCCTGCTCTTCGCTGAAATGAAAATTAAACAAACTTCAGCCTAACTAGAATGGGTTGCACAAAAGTAAAAACCTAAGGAGAGGGAAAAGCTATTAAGAGATTTAAGCACACAAGGAACAAGACCTTTTAGAGGAGATTAAAGCGTGTGACAAGCATTAGTATTTCAAGGTGCTGCGATCTCCTCCTGGATTGATGTGCCTCAGAATGAGACGAGGCACATTAAAAGCTGAAATCATTCAAGCTGGTGTGAGACTGAATAGGAGCAATTACCAAATAGTCAGGCATTAAATAAAATGTGTGATTTTGGGAGCCTGCAGCACAGGAGTGCTCAAACACCGCCGCTTCGAGCCTCTCCCTTGAAACCCAAATTTCAGGAGGCAACACTTCGGGGGGAAACTGGGAAGCTGGAAAGGAACGCTTCCAATCTGGCTGCTGCTGTCTGGCACTTGGTGTGGTGAGAAGGCATTACTGACTAAGAGAGAATAATTAACGTGGTTAATCAGCGTTTAGAGGGCGGCAGGTGCAGTTTGGAGCGGTGCGAAGGTGCCCGGGTAGCTCTGAGCGCTGCTGGGGAGTGAGGAGTGACCCACAGACTCCATCAGGAGGTTTTGCTGCATTAAAGAGCCTTATTCCCACCGAGCATTAAAGCAGAATCCTCTTGGGCCCCGTTCAAACAATTTGTCTGGGCCGTAAGTTGGGCACAGCAGTTTTCCGGCGGGTTTAGCCCAAAGCGTGCCCAACTGGGATTCAAGAGCCAGGGCCCACCGGGGATCCAGGGCTGGGAGCCCCCAGAGGGAGGTGAGCAAGCAGGGAAACCACACTGAAAAAGTCATTTTGAGTGGTTATAAATAAAGCACCGAGTTATTGGCGGTGGGAAGAATAGCTTTTCTCAGCCTTGTTTCTGTTTCTCCCAGTAAGCCCAGAAAAAGCAGGTCCTTAGGAGAAGTGGGAGTTTTCCTGCCCCTGGATTGATTTGCTTTCACTCAACTCAGCTAAAGTTTTGTCCCTGAACTAAGAAGGAGGCTCAAAGAATCCTATAAACTCATTAAAAAGATACAAACCTGGGTGCGCGTTTGTACTGAAACTTGAAAAAGAGGAATTGGGCTTATTAGCGCTGCTTGAAACTTCAGTTATGAAATTAGAGCAAATGGTTTTGGTGAAATAAACACACTTAAACCTTGGAAACATCAAATAAAGTATTTGTTACTTTTAAAGGTTTTGCTTTCAAACTGAGAAGAGCTTCAGCCGGAGTTTCAAAAGGAAATTGGTTCTGAAGTGTTTCAACCAGCATTTCAAAAGGAAATCACCTGGAGGATGGATGGAGTTTGTTTCCCACATTTTGCCCTCATAACTCTCTGAGCACCTCTCATTTTGGGCCGAGTTCATTTTCTTGGCCAAATGCGCCAGAAATTTCGGCAGCTGTGCAAGTTTGTTCTTTACTTGTTTCACCTGAACTCGTAATTTGGACATTAAAGTCCACCCCTACCCACAAGTTCCTCACCATTTAATGACCTAATTAAAAAAAAAAGCAAAAAAAAGCTCGTCTTTGTTTAGCAGGGTTAAATATATATATTTTATTTCATTTTATTATTATTTCAGCCTGGTGGCTTCCCCAGGGAGCCCAAATAAAACCATCACAAGCCGTCAGTGACATTTGAGAGNCCCCCCCAAATTAAACATAGTTATTTAAAGCTGCATTCAGGAAGTTGCTCATGAGTATCCCATCAACACCTAGAATATTCTTATTTTAGCTAAACCCAGATTAATGAACTTCCTATTCTTTGGCACTAGACTGAAGTCATAAATTCCCATCCCTGATACAATTTGCAGATTAAAAAATCTCAGTCATGATTTTGAGATTTATTTCTGAAGGCTGTTTCAGAAAGCTGGCGTGGAATTGTTTGTGATATTTGGTTTGCAGTTGGAAATTTAAGAATTTTTTTTTGTTAAATAAGGGTATTTCTGAATATTTTACTGATGCTGGATAGGGGGTGGTTTTAAATCAGATTCAGTTCACGGCCTGGATACCTTTCCTGGACAGCTGGTGCAGAGTCAGATTTTAGTTACATTTTCTCATAGGAAGCATAGAAAATTTTTTCAAGCTAAAATTTGTTGCTGTTTTCTCTTCACGGCCCTTTTAGTAGGAAAAACTTTCGATGTTTCTACAGCAGAGTTTCACTGTCAGGGGAAGGCATCATTAAGGACTACAACTCATGAGAAAGTTTTCAGAATACCAGAGACTGATTTTTGGGAAAGTAATTAATGATAATTCCGTTTTTTTGTTTGTTTGTTTGGGTTTTTTTTGTTTGTTTTGTTTTGTTTTTTACATTTCTCTGAGATATAAATTTTAAACTTTTATGTTGGAAAATTCACTCATGGAATTATGCACAACATTTTTGTTGGAAAGGTGTTACGAAACAGGGATGGACAGTGGGATGTGCTGGTGGAGGTGGTGTCAGGATCGGTAGAACTTTGCTGCAGCAAAGAACATCCACAAGATATGACTGAGGTTTTATTTTTACTCAGCCTCACATTGGTGAGATAGAAATTTTTGTGTTACATTGCAATACAGAAAAGGATAAATTATTTTTAAGCTCAATAAAGCCACCGCGGAGTGGTGAGAAGTGGTGTTGCTGTGGAATTCCAGAAAAGCTCCGAGAGATTGTTGTGGTGTCTTTACTCTTATGTTTTATGTAAAAAATTAAACCATTATTATTCATATGCAAAGAGAGGAGAATAATTTTTCCTCCTTCCAAGCCCCGGAATTACTCCTGGCAGTTTTAGTGCTCTCACTCNTCTTGGCCAAATGCGCCAGAAATTTCGGCAGCTGTGCAAGTTTGTTCTTTACTTGTTTCACCTGAACTCGTAATTTGGACATTAAAGTCCACCCCCACCCACAAGGTCCTCACCATTTAATGACCTAATTAAAAAAAAAAGCAAAAAAAAGCTCGTCTTTGTTTAGCAGGGTTAAATATATATATTTTATTTCATTTTATTATTATTTCAGCCTGGTGGCTTCCCCAGGGAGCCCAAATAAAACCATCACAAGCCGTCAGTGACATTTGAGAGCTCACTATGTCCTGCTAATGAGAATCATGCCCTAAAACTGCCTTTTTTTGGTGGCTACAGTTAAAAATACCAGAGAGGGTCTCAGGACATGCGTGTGGCTTTAATTGCAGCATATTTATCATTGCTGAGTAGTTACAGAAGCAGCAGCAAATTCAGGGCTGCTCAGAGCCCAGGGAGCATCAGTTTTCCCAGGAATTATTTATTGAGCAGCCAGAATTGAACACAGGAGGGATTTTCCTGCAAGAACTTTTGGATGGTTTTGGATAGAATCAGTATTATTATTATTATTATTATTATTATTAATAATAATAATACTGATTCTATCCAAATAATAATAATAATGATAATAATAGTAACCCCCCCAAATTAAACATAGTTATTTAAAGCTGCATTCAGGAAGTTGCTCATGAGTATCCCATCAACACCTAGAATATTCTTATTTTAGCTAAACCCAGATTAATGAACTTCCTATTCTTTGGCACTAGACTGAAGTCATAAATTCCCATCCCTGATACAATTTGCAGATTAAAAAATCTCAGTCATGATTTTGAGATTTATTTCTGAAGGCTGTTTCAGAAAGCTGGCGTGGAATTGTTTGTGATATTTGGTTTGCAGTTGGAAATTTAAGAATTTTTTTTTGTTAAATAAGGGTATTTCTGAATATTTTACTGATGCTGGATAGGGGGTGGTTTTAAATCAGATTCAGTTCACGGCCTGGATACCTTTCCTGGACAGCTGGTGCAGAGTCAGATTTTAGTTACATTTTCTCATAGGAAGCATAGAAAATTTTTTCAAGCTAAAATTTGTTGCTGTTTTCTCTTCACGGCCCTTTTAGTAGGAAAAACTTTCGATGTTTCTACAGCAGAGTTTCACTGTCAGGGGAAGGCATCATTAAGGACTACAACTCATGAGAAAGTTTTCAGAATACCAGAGACTGATTTTTGGGAAAGTAATTAATGATAATTCCGTTTTTTTGTTTGTTTGTTTGGGTTTTTTTTGTTTGTTTTGTTTTGTTTTTTACATTTCTCTGAGATATAAATTTTAAACTTTTATGTTGGAAAATTCACTCATGGAATTATGCACAACATTTTTGTTGGAAAGGTGTTACGAAACAGGGATGGACAGTGGGATGTGCTGGTGGAGGTGGTGTCAGGATCGGTAGAACTTTGCTGCAGCAAAGAACATCCACAAGATATGACTGAGGTTTTATTTTTACTCAGCCTCACATTGGTGAGATAGAAATTTTTGTGTTACATTGCAATACAGAAAAGGATAAATTATTTTTAAGCTCAATAAAGCCACCGCGGAGTGGTGAGAAGTGGTGTTGCTGTGGAATTCCAGAAAAGCTCCGAGAGATTGTTGTGGTGTCTTTACTCTTATGTTTTATGTAAAAAATTAAACCATTATTATTCATATGCAAAGAGAGGAGAATAATTTTTCCTCCTTCCAAGCCCCGGAATTACTCCTGGCAGTTTTAGTGCTCTCACTCGTGACCTTTCTAAACAGTGCAAGGTTGGTCTTGTTTGTTCTCCTGGGAGTTGCCCTTTTAAAATCAAATATTGCATTTCAATTGCTCTGTACCAGCAGGTTGTATGCGGAGGAAGTTATAGGAACTTAAAAATAATCATAATATTACGTTGATATATTAGTGCCTTATCACTAAAACAGTGACAAGTTTTCCCTCCATTCTGAAAATTAGAGCTGGGCATGAGCTTCTGTTGTAGCCAAAGGGACAGAATGCGAGCACACTATAAATATAAAGTAAAAATAAAAACACTGGGTGTTTATTCTCACATATTTCTTTAATTTTGGATTAATTTCAGAATCTGAGGGGGGAAAAATGGGATGGTATCTGTGTTATTTCTTTGGCATTTTGTTATTTGTTATCGGGTGTTGTTTCTTTGGCAGTTTTAATGGAGCTCTTGGAAAAAACGAAACAAAATCCTGTGTTTCTGCTTTGATCTACCACGAAGTGAGCAGGCAAACTCCCAGAGTTATTATGGAAGTAGGTTGAGCCTGTGTGCGAAATCTGAGAGGAAAACTCCTTCATTTCATTGCAGGATGCATTAACTCCAGAGGTGCTCCCGAAATACCAGCTACTGAAGGAAGGAATAAATAAATAAACAGGGAAAACTGCAGCCACTCCAGGTTTGTGGATCTGCGTTTTTCTGGAGTGATTCCCCACATGGATTCTGTACAATCCATTGTCTTTAATTAATAATATCAATATACTATTGATTAGTAATTTTGATTAGTTTTTCTTTGTGGACACTGGATTTTCCTAGAGGGATTTTCCATTCACTGGGGTAGGGGAAGAGAGCTTTCTCTTCCATTCTGGGATGCTGTGATTCCATGTGAATTCCAAGGAATTCTCCTCTAATTCCCATTTCTGCCTGAAAGGGATTCAGATTCCAGAGAAGATGTGTGGTAGAACTCGTGTGGAGCATGGAAGCAGAATGTAGGGAGCTGCAGAATACAGAAAAGCTGCATTATATGAAAAGCTCCAGAGTATAAATTTAAAAACTGTACGAAATCTTTATTTATGGATTTTGGTTTTAGTCATCCAACTCTTTAAGGCTGCAGACAACAAGACAGATGAAATTGCTCGGGGAAAATGCTCCAAATACACCCAGCTCTTTATATATGGCAGCTGGCTCTGGAAACGTACACATATCTCTATTTAGGAATAATTTTTATTTGTTACCAATTACTAAATATGTTATTAAGTCACTCTGTTGCAGCCTGGCTTGTGGTTGTTAACCTGAGTGTGGTGAAGCCAGGATGGGAACATCTCTACTCATTGCAGTTCGTGGGAACAGAGAATCCCAGAACGTTCGGGATGGAAGCGACCTTAAATCTCATCCCATCCCACCCCTGCCATGGGCAGGGACACCTCCCACTGTCCCAGGCTGCTCCAAGCCCTGCCCAACCTGGCCTTGGGCACTGCCAGGGGCAGCCACAGCTGCCCTGGTCATCAGCTCCATTTTTAATTGTTTTTTTTTGCACTTTTATATTCCTTAATGCTGTCAGAATCCAAGTGGGAACACAGATGTGGTTTAGACATATCAGACAAGACCAGCGAATGGCTGAAAGTGGATGTTTGGTGTTCTGTAACTTAAATATTCACCAGTAACTTGTAGCAGGCCCCACTTTGTTCTCTTGACCAAGAATCGTAATTTTAAAAATATTTTCCTGACTGGAATTTGCATATGGAAATGCTTCTTGTCTCAGTTTCTGGTGCTGTCCTTATCTGTGATGGTGACAGTGACATCCTGTCCCCCCGTGTCTGGGTACTTATTCCCCATAAATACAGCTCAATCCCTGCTGCTGGAGTTTATGAGTTTTTGTTTTGAGGAAAAACTCTTGGATATAGATCAGTGTGTTTCAAACAAATTGTAAACAGGCACGGCGTCTTTTCAAGTAACTGGGGCAGAAATAATGATTCGTAAACTTCAGCAAATATGGACTTAGATAATTTTAAACCTTCCAAGGACTGCTTGTGTCTTTGTGCATTTGGGGTGTCTGTAAATGAACCCCTCACAATACAAAAAAAGGTGACAGAAAGGTCTGTATTTCATCTTCACCCCACCAAGTCCCCCTGTACCACTGAAGTGAAAGAAAATTCCAGAGATAAGTATTCAAGGAGCAGGCTGACAACGATAATGAAGTTGTGGGCTATGACTGGAGAATAATGACATTTCTTGAAATGGCTTTGTGAAAGAAGAGGCAAAATGTGTCTGCTTGTTGACAGAAAGCACATAAGAGATGAGCTCGAGACCAGTAATTTTTTAATATGTACAGCATGGGTGTTTTATAACAAAATAGCATTATACTAAGTATTTAAGCTAAATACAAAAAATACATTATTAGATAAAAAAACCCCTCTCTCTGATGCTTGAACGCTTCTAAATCTTTTCAAATCCTGCTTCTCTTCTGTCATCTGTGATGTTTTATGAGGAGGAATTGTCCCCACAGAACAAAAGGGAGCAGAGGAAATGTATTATTTATAAAGGTTGTTCATTATAATGATTCTGGAGAGGAAACATTAACGCAGCGAGAGGTCCTGACTGCACTGGATTAGGGAAAGGGCAAGTGGTGGGATGGCAGCTCTGAACTTTGAACAGCAGCTTCCATTTTATCCGTGCAGCTGGGAGCTCTGTGCCTTTTGGAAGGACGTTTTGATGTCCTGTGGTGAAGGTGTGCCCAGGTGAGGGACCCGCTGCAGAAAAAACCTTGTGAGAGTGAGGGGGAGTCGGTGGCCGCAGCCCAGGGCCAGAGAGCCAAACCCTCGGAGGCGACAGCCAGAGGGAAGGGATGGGGAACCCAGAGGGACCTGGGCGGGCTGGGGAGGTGGGACCAGTGATCCCTGCGAGGTCCTGCAAGGCCAGGTGCTGCTCCTGCCCCTGGTCAGGAGTCCGGCACAAATCCAGGCTGGGTGCGGAAGGGATGGAGGGCAGTCCTGGGGAGGAGAAGCCGGGGATGGCGGCTGAGGAGAGGCCGTGGCCCAGCTGTGTTCTCTGGCACCCAGAACCCTCCGGTGCCCTGGGCTGATCCCACAGCCTGGGCGGCAGGAAAGGGGGGAATTCTGCCCCTCTGCCCCCCTCGGGTGAGACCCCACCTGCAGAGCTGCCCCAGCCCTGGGCTTCAACATCAGCAGCACCCAGAGCTGCTGGAGAGTCCAGAGGAATCCATGGAGCTGCTCGAGGGCTGGAGCCCCTCTGGAGCCGGGCTGGGAGAGCTGGGAATGTTCTCCTGGAGAGGAGAAGGCTCCAGGGAGAGCTCAGAGCCTGGAGGGGCTCCAGGGGAGCTGGAGAGGGATGGGGACAAGGCAGGGAGGGACAGGACACAGGGAATGGCTCCCACTGCCAGGGGCAGCGATGGATGGGAGATTGGGAAGGAATTCCTGGCTGGGCTGGAATTCCCAGAGCGGCTGTGGCTGCCCCTGGATCCCTGGCAGTGCCCAAGGCCAGGCTGGAGCAGCCTGGGATGGTGGGAGGTGTCCCTGCCCATGGAATGGGGTGGAACAAGATGATCTTTCAGGTCCCTTCCAACCCAAACCATTCCATGATTTTAATTTGAGGGAATTGTGCTGTACACCAGCCCTGAGACACGTCACTAACAGGTAGAGGCTTGGTATGACTAATTTAAAGGTTTGAGCTCTTTCATTTCCATATAATCAGTGAAGCAGATATTTAAGCATGGCAGCTGAAATGTGTATTAAGACATTGAAAGACTGGTTTGGAAGCAGTTGGAAAACTGCTTTTGAGAGGAGTTTTTGTGTTTTCAGGAGATTCACTTCTAGTTTGGCCCTTTGGGAAAGGTGTCGTTTTCTCGTGTGCTTGTTTTTGTTTGTCATACTTGCCAAGCTCTGTATCTCTAGCTCAATATTTTCATTAAAAACCAGGTTCAGAAGTAAATTTTACTTTGGCAGTCTGTCTTAAACGAAGAGTAAAACAGTGCTGTGCAAACAGAACCCCAGAGAAGCCTCCAAATACGACCTCAAAGCTCCCTGACTTAAAAAAAAAATCAACAAGAAAGGCAAGGAGATGCCTCTCCTTCAGTATTTTTTGCTGCATTCTCTATTAAAAGCATAGATGGCATTAGATAAAAATTAGCTTAATGAGATCTGCATATCTTATCATGGTATGTTACCTCCTGGAAGCTGATGAGAGGTTTTCAAGCATAAGCACTGCTTGGATCAGAGCTCCACAAATAAATAAGGGGTTTGTTTGGTGGGGCTTCTTCCTGACTCAGTGATTTGAGGTCTGAGCTTTCAATGGCCACAACAGAAAAAAAAATCCCCGTGCTGGAGTGGCAGAGATCCCGAAAATACCCGGGATGTGCGGGGTGCAGGGCTGGGGATGGGCGCAGCAGGGCGCCAAGGGCAGGGGTACAGCTCTGGGGGGTCACTCCCTGTGTCCCATCTGGGGCTCAGGCTCACACGGGGGGATCAGCTGTGGCCAGGAGTCACCTGGGAGGTCTGGAGAAAGCTCTGGAGACAGGCAAGGGACGTCCTCCTCTGGAAGCTGGTGCCTGTCTCAGGCTCCATCACTTGGGATCACCAGCAGACTCAGCTGAAGGCCATGGATTCTTCTTCTTGAAACAGCAGAAAAATTGAAGTTTGTGGTTTTTTTTTTTGTGAGAGCCTAACAGAGTAGTCCCCTGCGAAGGGATTTCTTGGAACGTTCATCCCTCCTTAAAGACGGGCAGGATCTCAAACAGATTCCCTGGGCAGAGCTCCTGGGCAGAGCTGAGAGGCCTGGGTGTGCCAAGCAGGAAGCTGATCCCAAAGGATGGGCACAAGGAGTCTTGGAGCAACCTGGGATAGTGGAAAATATCCCTGCCCATGGCAGGGGGTGGAACAAGAAGAGCTTTAAAGGCCCTTCCGACCCAAACTGTTTCATGATTCTGGGATTGGGTTTTGCAGCCTCGGAGCTGGAATGCTCAGATTGGGGATCCAAGCTGCAGTTATGGTGTTACTTATGTCCAGCTCTTGAAATGTTAGCACAAAAAAAATAAATTAATTTACAGCTTCCAGCTGCAGGGCCTGTTTTCATCCTCTCAGAAAGTTGGCAGGACTTCACCTCTGAGTAAAACGCGGAGACACACTTGTGGAACACGACCGAGTGGACAGAAATAACATGAAAATATTTATCCAGCTTTTCCCTTGAGTTTTGTAGTGCTTATTCAGGCGAGTGGCTACTTTTTTTTTTAAACTTCATTGCTCCTTTGCTTGTCACTCAGGAAATTTGAAATGCCACCCCTTTTCAAAATTTGTGTTTTGGAAATAACACAGTAAAAGAAAAGTGGGAGTTTGAAGGAGGGAGGTGAGGGGTGCGGACTCTCTGAACTGGCAGATTTGTTGGCTGCAGTGGGGACGGGAGGTTTTGGTGTGTCAGGGAAAAGCAGTGCAGTCCAGAGGCAAAGAAAATGTCATTCTGTGAGCTGTGATGTCTTTGAGAGGCGAGAAGGGTGAGCATGGGATGTTCCGAATGATAATTTCCTTCTTTTGCTTCCCAGCTACACCTGGATTTCTACTGTCATTTAAATATGCGCATCTTCTCATTGCTGATGATTGACCCCGTTGTTGCATTAGTTTCTCTTCTCCAGCCCAGCATCGAAACAGGTACAAGCAGACAAACGAGGGCTGAGCAAGCTCACGTTGCCCAGGAAATGCATCTCTGGTGGAAAGTTTATTTTTCCGTGTGACATCACTGCTCTTCAGGTGCCAGTAATTGTAAACATCCCTTGTTTTCAATTCTTTGTCCCCTTAATCTCATTAGGAGAATATCAGACGTTAAATCTTTTAAGTAGCATTAGGGAGTGTGTTCATCCATAACATATGAGAATGCCAGTCAGTTCTTAGCACCCCCTGCTCCACAGCGTTGGCTGTTTTGCAAGTTCCTGCGCTGAAAAATGAGATTTGATTCCGGGAGGGCTTTGCTGGCAGAGGCTGTTGTGACTTGGAGGAAAGCAGAGTTGAGACTGGGTAAATTGGGGAGGAAAAGGAGATGGAATGGGGCAGAGCTGCCTGCCCCTGGCACAGCCCAGCCTCTCCACAGAGCTTTTCCAGACAGGTTTGGGGTCGGGATGTGAGAGCACGGGGTGATTGTCAGACACGTTGTTGTGCAGCATCCCTGCTAAACAGAGCTTTCATCTGCCCCACCACCCAAACCGAACAGAACAGCTTGTTTTCCTGCAGGAAATCTCTCATTTCTTCATCTTGTCAGCCTTTCTGCTAGCTGGAAAAAGAGGGGTTTTTTTGGATTGCCCTTCATGCTTCTCTCTTCCTCTTTGCCTCCTCGTTTCCTTTTCACTCCCATCTATTTACACACCCATTCTAATATCCCTAACCCAGCCTTGCAGAAAAAAATTAATGAATAACTTCTCAAATATGAGTCAAAAGTCTTATGCCCTTCATCTTTTCAGTCATTTCAGAGCCTTCCTTTGCTGCTGGTAGTTTTTTGCCTTGGAAAGATTGTAGTTACTCCAGGCAAATCTTTGTAACTTCATTAAAACAGAGGCTTTTTTAGTTCTACCATATGTAATTTTAAAGCCTCTGTCTCTGAAAGTAACAGAAATACCCCTCAAAATAAAACAGAAAACAGGAATAAAAATTCTGGATTGTAATTCTCTCCCAGAGCCAGTGATAAAGACAGGATTCTGGTGATGGTGAGGTTTTGTGGAGCCTTCCTTAGCTAAACACAGAAAAATATGTTATTGCTGGTTAAAAAACCTAAAGAAGAAATTAGAACTATGATGATTCCTATGAATCTTTGGAAGAAAAACTGATCCCAGATAAGATTCAGGGGTTTATCAGCCCCTTGTTCATAGACCAAGTTCATTCTGCCCCATCAGAGACCTCCCCAGTTAAAAAAGAAAGTTGATTGCTATAAGGTGGACTTTGACAAATATCGCAGGAGGCCTTTGCTCAAACCAAGACTGAGGCTAAAAACGTTATTCTCTGTCAAATTTCAGAGCGCCTTGACGTGAATTTCGTTTCATCTCCAAACCCATGGATCCTGTTTTTACAAAATCCACTCTATTTTCTTAGAAAATGTGTCAAAGACAATCTGATGGCGCGGCTGTGCTGCACAAGAACTTTCAGATGTCTGTAAAATCACAGCCCCCACTGTTGTTCAGAGCGTGGATGTGGACAGAAAAGCCAAAATTTTGTCTTGCAAAGCCACCTGGCTGCAGTTGATAGTCAAATCTATTGTTAACCCCTTTTCTGTAATATAATTAAAACACTGCTGAATGATCTGTTTAGTGTGGCCTGGCCGCTCCCTGGGAGCACAGCCCTTTGTGTCCCGTAATCCCGGCCTTTGTGCAGGGCTGCCCATGGCCAGGGCCCTGAAACCTTGTTTAAAGATTTTAAGATCTTCTTAATCCCTTCCCTGATGAGACACCCATTGCTGAAAGCTGGGGGGAAAGGTCCATCTGTCTTGCAACATATGTGTTTACACTGTAAAATCAGTAAATACAGCCGAGAGCTGCCAGTGCCAAGAATTTCCTTTAGTCATAAACGGAGAGACATTGTTTGGTTATTGTTCCTGGAGTTTGCACACACCCGAGGGACTGGGATTGCGAATCACCCAAAGCAGAACTGAGCGTGCACCACGGCTCTCCCAACCCTGAGAACGTTCCCTCAGGAGGGCACTGGCAAACCCAGCACTGGAGTGGGGGTCAGGGTTCCGCACCAGGGCCATTATTCACTCCGGAATTGGCGCGGATGGGCAGTGGAAGATTGGACATTCCCAATTCTGCTTTCAGTGGTGTGAATTTACAGACTGGAGGGAGCCACTGCAGAGCTTGGTGGGGAAGGAGGATCCAGCCAGGTTACTCTGAGGTGTCAGTGAGGAGGTCCTGGAGCTGTCCTAGGAATGAATCTGTTCAAAGCTGGAGAAACACAAGCGCAATGGTGTAAGGAGGACCTGGAGCTGCTGGAGAGAGTCCAGAGGAACCCACGGAGCTGCTCCAAGGCTGGAGCCCCTCTGGAGCCAGGCTGGGAGAGCTGGGAATGTTTCCCTGGAGAGGAGAAGGCTCCAGGGAGAGCTCCGAGCCCCTGGCAGGGCCTGGAGGGGCTCCAGGAGAGCTGGAGAGGGATGGGGACAAGGCAGGGACAGGACACAGGGAATGGCTCCCACTGCCAGAGGGAGATTGGGAAGGAATTCCTGGCTGGGAGGGTGGGGAGGGGCTGGAAGAAGTTGCCCAGATTTGCTGCGGCTGCCCCTGGATCCCTGGAAGTGTTCCAGGCCAGGCTGGAGCAGCCTGGGACAGTGGGAGGTGTCCCTGCCATGGCAGGGGTGGCCCTGGGTGGGCTTTGAGCTCCCTTCCAACCCAACCCATTCTGGAGTTCTCTGAGTATCAAGTATAAATTGAATTCTCTGGCACATTGCGCGGCTTTAGTTTTAATCTGTTTCTGGTACTGAAAAATCATTTAAACTCCCTGTTAAATTTGTATTTCTGCTTAGAAAACTTCCAGCAGCTCCCCCCCGCCCCATCCCCAAACACATTTTTTATTGTTCACTGTTACTGTTCCTGCAACTGCAGTGCCTGGGGAGTGAAGTTACAGAACATGGGCTGCTCTGCAATGTTGTGCTCAGATTTTGAATTAAAAATGTCCCCTAGATATGGCACTTGACTTTTAAGAGATGATTTAGGTACGAAGACACTAAGGAAGGAAGCCCCTGGCAGCAGTGGGCGAAATGGATCCACCGTGCAGGCAGGGGCCTAAGCAAAACATCATTTTTGAAACAGGTAACACCCAAAGGAAAATCTCCAAGTAGGATTTGAAAGAGGAGGAACTGGGTACCTTGTGCAGGAAATAACTTCCACGTGTGAGCAACAGCAGCAGAGGAAATATAAAATATATATATATGAACAGTGGGAAAGGCAGACAGAGTCTGTCTCATGGGCTGTGCTGAGGTGGAAATCAGTCTTGGAGGCAGCAAGAGGGAGATGCTGAGAGCCTCTCAGAATAATTTTAGTTCCGTTTAGGAGGAATGTGTGGCCAGGACCGGGCAGTGGAGGTGAGGGGTGAGGATGGCCGTGGGGAAGGGGGCGAGCAGAGCCCCAGGGAACCACAGCTGCGGGGATTTTTTGCAGAAAGAGCTTCTCAGCATGGGCACAGTCTGGGTGTGGGGGCTTTAAAGGTGATGAATATTAATGATGCCATCCCTGAAAAGTGTTGGCATGGGCTGTGGCAGAGCCTGTGGAGCGTTCATCCCTCACGTAAAGCACCTGAAGTTTGTTCCTCTCCTTTCCCAAGGAAATTTTGGGGTAGATAGGCTGAAATCTGGGGCTGGGGTGCTGGGAAATAAATCAATCTTTGAGCGATTCATGCACCTTAATACATGAAAACTTCCGTGAGGGCACACATGCAGCGCCGAGGAGAGGGGACGTTCCCTGTCTGTCAGAAATTCCTACAGAGCACGAAATGTTCAGGGAATGTGTGTGGTAATAAAGCAGCAACCACTGCCCGGAGGACAGAACGGGTTAATTCAGGTGAGAAACTCCAGGAAATGATCTGATTCATCCAGAGTCAGGTGAGTGCCTGCGGATGGGCTCGCACAGGGGGCTGAGATCACTTTTAGATATTCCCGGGGTGGAACCAGGAGCTGGGGAGGCTCCCACGGCAGAGTCCATACGGTCCCTGCTGTGGGGATGGAGAGGAGGAATCTGATCCTTGTCAAAAGCCTGGATATCTGTTCTCTAGGAATGCCACACGTGCTCACCCACCCGCCCCTCAGTTCTGACTGAAAATGTTTGGTGGTTGCTCGGAAGGTTGTTCCTAAAACTTGGGAAATCACTTGCTTTTCCTCTCGGAAATTCCCGATGAAAGCTGCTTGTAGCTCCTCAGAATTTTATCCTGTATTACACAAACCCGGGGATCTCATCCAATATTCTAAGGTGATTTCTGTTCCCTAAAAAATATTTCGGGGGGAACAATGCTTGCAAGTCATCCTGGAGGAACAGCAGTCTAAAAATAGCCGAGGGAAGCTGGAAAAGCAGAGGTGGGAATGCTCACTTTGGAGTGGGCTGGGCCAGGATCCTGCGAGACGAGATTTTCTTGGTTTGCGATTGATTATCCTGGGAGATTACCAGCAACTGAAGGAGCTGATGCTGCAGCTCCTGACTGCAGAAATGCTGCCTGGGCAGGCAGGGAAAACATTCCCAGTCTGGGGGGTTCGGGAAACAGGCACCTGGATACTGTCACGGGAAAAATGGAGATAAAGATAGTCCAGTGGGGTTTTACAAACAGCAGGGAAAAAAAAAAAACCCAAATTAGATAATATCTGTTACGATTGAAAAACAAAGCAGAACATCCGACTAATTCTAAGAAATGTTTTGTTTTCTATCTTTAATATGAATTTCTTACGTTGTTCTTCTTTTTTCCATACTTCTCATCAATGAGAGCCATTGGAACTACCCGGTGCCGGTGCCACGATTCATTTTTTGAGTAGATACATAAATTGCTGTGTCAAAGCATGAAAAATTTGCTCCATTAGTGTGGGAGGGAGGAGCCACAGGTTGATCAAGCCCCTCTGCAAAATTAAATCGGATTTAGATGAAGATGTGGAAAGAGCTGATTCTCAGAAAAATTAATGTGTAGTGATCAGAGAAAAGCAACTTCGGGGGTTTTGAAGGATCTCTGGTTTCCAGGACACGTGTGGACATCTGGAATGGGAGAAGGGAAGGAACATAAACCCACCAAGGAGCAACTCCTTGTTATCTTTCGAGGCAGAGAGATGAGAACAACAGAGCCAGTGGGTAGCAAAGAATGTCAGTTATGTTCTAATCTAGATTGGTGAATAAAAAGATAATCATCAGTAAATTAGAAGAGGTGTTGAAAGCTCAGTTAATTATAGGAAATGAGGAAATTAGAGTGCTGAGTCTGACTGTTTCTGATTCACTTGTTAATTTAAAAAAAAAAGAGTGGTGGGTTTTTTTGTCATCTGTACTTTTGGCTCAGGTATGTAGTGATAGCAGTAGGACTTTTTATTTGATTTAATGTTTAATAGCTCCTCAAATTAAGGTTTGGTCTTCGGCTGAGCATTATCTGGAGGAGATTCTGGTTTTAATGCATCTCTCTAAGGTCAGGAATTGTTTTCTCTTGCACAGAGCCTGAGTTCCTGCTGACCATGAAGTGGAACACAAGAACTCTGTTGCCTCTTAAATCAGAGCCGTTCGTCCCAATGTTTATAAGAAAAAAATTTAAATTGTAGCTTGAGAATCTCCATATCTTATTTTTAATTTATGATTAAATTCAGTGTGTGAGAGGGAGAAGTAGTTTGACCAGAGGAGTATTAAGAAATATTTTAGCCAAGTTTTCGTGTCATACAAGGCATAATTTATTTTTGCATTTACTTCAGGAATTTTCTATTTTTTGTCTTTTTTACTCTTTCTTTGAGTACTTGCCCAGCAAACAGATACATTTAAATGATCCATAAAGTCCTTTCCAGAGCTGAAAGAGGTCCCTAGATTTACCATCACCCACCACATTTCTGATTTTTCATGTTTATTCTTGGAAGTAGCTTCTTTACATGAAATTAATGAAAAGCTCTTGATTTTTCAGGCTTGGTTATGCAATAATTCTGAGGAAAACCAAATCTTCCTTGCACTGCCTCTTGCAGTTTGGAAATCACTTATGAAACCACACTGGAATTATTGGACAAGTTACAGAGAATGGAATATTGACTGTTGGCAAAGGAATTGGGTGAAGCAGAAATCCAGTGCTCCTCTGGGACTGGGAAATCAGCAGGAAAGCTTCCCAGGAGCTTGGAAAGTGATTTCCTTATGGGGACCTTTGCATATGTACAGCGTTTCCTGAATTTACAGAGAGGTTCTTTAAATAGCAACAGCAACAAACAGGATGCCTAAATAAATAATTCCAGATGGCCCAGATATTAACCAGCAATTATATTGGAAAGGGCAACATTTCAACATCTCAGGGCCTCTCTGCAAGGATAGAATATTGTCCATATCAGACTTGTCCTTTAATCCCTTTTTCCATTCATGTGCTCCATGGCAGGGGTTGGAACAAGCTGAGCTTTAAGATCCCTTCCAACCTAAATTACTCAAGAATTCCCTGGTTCTGTGATTCTGGGAAGAAAATATTCAGGAGCAGAGTGATTTTTTTCGACGTTCTGTGGAGTAAACCTCACGTTCAAAAGGATAATTATAATAATTTGACGGGACAAATTCTTTATAATCCTTTGACAAACAGTTTTCAGGTCCAAATTCTATTTTAGCAATTGCAAAAGGTGATAGTTCCATGGGAAAAGGTGAAGAGGAGAAGAAACATCCCCAGACTTTTGTGTCAAATGGGGGTTTGATCCTCCTCAATTCCCCACTGAGGAATTTTTTAATTTGGGGTGGTATTTTGGTCAGCCCAAGACAAGAAGAAAATGTTCATTTTCCTGACTTTTTGCCCTCTGTGAAGGGTTTTCCTTGGCACAGGTAAAGGGGGTTAAGCAACAAAAGTGTGGAATTAGGACATGGGAATGACTACAGTGGATAAAAATCTACCAGAGTTAGGCTGGAGCTCCTCAATGTGTGGGGACAGGGAAGGGGAAAACTCCAAGGAGCAGAGATCCAGTGCCCAGATCAGAGCTGCTGATCAATGCCCAGATCCAGTGCCCAGTGATCAATGCCCAGATCAGCCCTGATGATCAATACCCAGATCAGAACTGCTGATCAATACCCAGATCCAGTGCCCAGATCAGCCCTGATGATCAATTCCCAGATCCAGTGATCAATGCCCAGATCAGACCTGATGATCAATTCCCAGATCCAGTGCCCAGTGATCAATGCCCAGATCAGCCCTGATGATCAATTCCCAGATCCAGTGCCCAGTGATCAATTCCTGGCTTGTGCTGTTGCCTTTTTCTCAACCTGGAAATGAAATTCGAGGTAATTTTGACGAGGAGGAAATAGAAAAGGGGATCGTTATTTGAAGGCCTTTGTTGAGGTCGAAGAAGACCTCGAGCTAAGGCCGTGGGCAAAAATCCCCCTGGTCAGGGCGGGAGAAACCTCACCCTCAAGGCCTCATGGCAGCCCCCTATGCAGATTAGACTAGTAACCAACCTTGTTCCCATTGGTTACTTTTTGCCTCAATAATCTGCATATTCCTAACCCTCTCTCCTGATTGGTTCCCTGCCCTCAGGCTCCGCCCTTATCCTCCCCACAGAAGTTTCTGTAACCCCCTGCCTCTCTGGTGCGCCCCGTACTGAGCTGGGGCTGCTGTTTGTTGCTTTGCTTCTAATTGAAGTGATTATTTCTTGGGTCACCAGGTCGTGCCCATCTCTCATTTATTGTCTGCCGAAGGGACCTGAAATCCCGTGGTGGCGCCCGGCCTTCCTATCCGGGCCCGGGCTGTCCCAGCCTTCAGGGGCAGGTAGGGAAAGATGTCCACCAACCCCCTGAGGGCCTTCAAACAAAGATCTCCTCTTCTGGTACCTCCTCACTAAAATTATCTCCAGTTTCATTCCCAGGCTGGGAAAAAGGCGACGGTGCGAGCTCTCCTGCGAGCCCGAAGGGAGCCAGGCTGGGGCAAACCATGGGCCAGGGAGGGTTTTCCAGGGTTTAACCCACAGGAAATGTCCCTCACTCCATGATTTCCTCAGGAGCGTTTGTGTGTGGGCCACGGGGTTTTATTGCCACGCTGGCTGCGGGAAATAAAGGGTTTTATCTGAGCGCCTGTTTCCTTACATGGCCGGGTTTGCCGGGTGTGGGACTGGGCAAATATCACCCTGCAGCCTGAATCCCTGCATTCCTAAAGCCTGGAAATCCCATGTAAGAGGTGTCAATCCCAGTCTCCTCAGTCACTCCTTGCTCAGATTGGAAAATTAGCAAATGCATTCNTTGGGTTTTCATTTCTTTTTTGTTTTTTTTTTTTTTTTTTTTTTTTTTTTTAAATCCCCCTCCTCCCTTCTTCCCTCCTTAACTTTGTCTAGGAATTGTGGAACCGCTTTAATTGATGCGGGGCTATTGCTGTAGGTTTTTAGCTAAGGTTAATAAAGCAGAAATTTAATAGATACATTAAAATGTCTGGGAGAGTGGCTGAACGTTCTGGTGAGCGCTGGCATTGACCTCGCTGCACTTAAGGGCTCTGAGTCAGACTCCTGACGCCACGAGGCACAGGGAGAGTGGGAATGCATTTATGCCTTGGGTGTAATTCAGCCTCACAAGCTCTGGGCCTTCTGGTGCACCAAGCGTTATTTCAGGCATTGTTTCAGCACAAATTTAAGCGGGGGGGGAAAAAAAAATAGGAGGCTTTTCTAGTTGGAGGCTGTTTGAATTTATTTCCCCCAGCAGTTTTATTTATTGGTGGTTAAAATCTCGGTATCAATTGTTTGTAGCTGTTCACTTACAGTAATCAATAAAAATGGGTCAGAGATGAGGAAGGCAGCATCCCTGGAATAATTGATCTTGTTTCTTTCTCCAAAGGCTCTGGGTTTTGGCCTCGGCCTCGGTGCACACGGAGCGTGTCCCTGCTTTAGGAGGGGCTGGGTGCATTGTGCAAAGGGAAGATGAGAAAAGTAATGCCATGAAACTTCTGATCTGTCCGTGGAGCCACAGACAAGTTTGGGTTGGCAGGGACCTTAAAGCTCATCCCATTCCGCCCCTTCCACACCTTCCTCTATCACAGGTTGTTCCAACCTGGCCTGGGACACTTCCAGGGATCCAGGGACAGCCACAGCTTCTCTGGGAAATCCATTCCAGCCCCTCACCACCCTCACCGCCAAAAATTCCCTCCCAATATCCAAGCTAAACTTCCTCTCGGTTTGAATCCATTACCCCTTGTCCTGTCACTGTCTGCCCATGTAAAAAGTCCTTCTCCATCTCTTTTTTAGTCACCTTAAAGTACTGAAAAGCACTCAAATTTGAACAAATGTTATTGTTTGCATTTTTCTCGTGACGGATTTCAGACCAAAAGTGTGAATTGCCTTTCATCCAAAGGCTTCTTGCTTGGACAGCTGGGCTTTACTGGAATTGTAGCTCTGGATGCAGAATTTGCTTCTTCCTGAGCAAGTTTTCCTCCTTGAACTCCTGAGTTTCCACCCTGCTCTGAGGGCTGGGTGTGCCTTTTTCAGCTGGACCTGTGCATGGACCATCAGTTTGGCACAAAGACGCCTCAAACCAGTGGGAATTCATCCCAGGCACTGCCAGGACTGCCAAATATATTTTAAATCCTCCCACGAAACTTGAACACCCCACGTTGCCTTGAACTCTGCTTGGGCAAACTGTGGGTTGGCCAGATCTCCCTGACTCCAGCGGTGCAAGTCCCATGTTTGTAATTAATTCAGGGCTGGAATCAAGATGTAGATGGGGCTGCAGAGAGGATCAATGATTGCTGCCAGAGTCATTTCCTTGCACAAGGCAATTGAGCTGCCCTGAATATTAAGCTCTCCTAATTAAAATGACGTATTCACATATGTATTTATGCGTGGAAAATGCAAGTTAAGAAACTTCCAGAAAACAAAAGCTCGTGGCTTTTCTGTATCACTTTCCAAGAAGGAAAACAAAAAAAAAAAATAATAGTGAGATGTGATGGAGTAAAACTTCAATCTGGATTTGAAATGGTTTCAAACATCACCCTGAAAATTAAATTCAGAGGATATCACTGCAGGAGAGAACCCAAGTAATCACTGAATATTTACCTTGTTGCCAGCCTGATGTTCTAAACACTCACCAAGACAACAGCGGAGCCAAAGTGGAGCTTCTGTGCTATTTTTTTAGTCTGAGATATAGCAAGTAAATAAGAGGAAAAAGCTTAAATTCTTTGCTTGTTTCTGGCGCTGCTTCTACCAGAAAAGCACGGAACAGAACAGACTTCTGTTTTTATAACATGGCTATCAGTAATAGGCTAAAAATACGTCTTGTGATTGAAGTGTTAAGTGCTGAATTGATTATTTCTATTAGCATTCACAGCTATTGGGAGTGGATTTATTAAAAGCTCCCTTGCAGCAGCAATCCGGAAACATTTACAAGGATGTGCACTTTTAATGGAATAGCTGAGTTTCACTCTGGGCTGGTGGGAGGGATTATGGAATGTCAGTGATCATCTGCAGCTGGGAAAAAAAACAGGGAAATCCGAAACAAATCTGCTGTATCTGTGTGACACGGAGGGGCAGGACATGGGGAAGGGAGGCAAACTGAAAGGGAGGGGGTTTAGATGGGATATTGGGAAGGAATTCCTGGCTGGGAGGGTGGGGAGGCACTGGAATGGAACTCCCAGAGAAGCTCTGGCTGCCCCTGGATCCCTGGAAGTGTCCAGGGCCGGGCTGGATGGAGCCCCCTGGGATAGTGGGAGGTGTCTTTACCATGGGAGAGGGTGGGACAATAAAATCTTTAGGGCCCTTTCCAACCCCAACCATTGCAGAATTCCCTGGTTCTCCCAGCGTGTCCCAGTGGGGAGCACTTTCTCCTGGCACGGCACGTAACTCCACGGAGCACCGTCCCGGTGGTTCTTTCTGGGATGTGTCACTGTGGGATTTCTCCGTCTCCCCACATCCCAGAGCAGCGTGGCACATCTTATCGGAGAGCCCTGGGCTGGGATCAGCTGCCTCCTCTGCCAGACTTATTGATGGCTCCAGGTCTGGAATGCTGACTCTGCTCCCTCTGTCTTGACCGGAGCCAATCCCAGAGTTGATTACCAGCTCTCAGTAATTAGCACAGGAGAGGCAGAAAGTGAGCAGGAAATGGTACAGATTAAGAGAAAAGCAAGAAATAACAAAATGAGGGCACTCAGCTTGTGGACAAGTGTTTATTAATTAAAAATATTAAAGAAAAAATAGCCTGATGCAGATGGAATTTACTTGTGAAAGAGAACATCTAAGAGAGATTTTAGGGGAAAAAATACGTGCAGAAAGTTTATGTGAAGCAAAGGATACACGTTCTAGGAGCGCTGTTAATTATCTTTGTCTTGAAATGGCTTACAGATCCTGCAGATGAAATTTAGAAATGGTGCTGAACTTGAACATAAATGTGGGGGGTTAAAAAGATACTAAGCTGATCGTAGCTACTGAAGGGGATGAGATAAGATCTCAAAATCCCAGACTGGGTTGGGTGGGGCCTTAAAGCTCATCCCGTGCCACCCCTGCCATGGCAGGGACGCCTCCCAGGCTGCTCCATGCCCTGTCCAGCCAGGGCTGAGGCACTTCCAGGGATGGAGCATCCATCTCTTTTCACAGCTCTATCCACAGTGGAGGAGAATTTTCCATGTGGGGCTTGTTGGTGATTTCTGACCCTCATTTTCGAAGAGTCTGAGTCTCACCCAGTGAGATCCTGATTTCCCAGTGACCACGGGAGCCTCCTGCCTGTGACCACCGAGCTGTCTGGGGCTGTTCTGATACCATCAGGAGCCGCTGGTCCTGAGCTTGAAGTGCCTCCAGCTCTCATCTCCGTGTGGGTGATGGCAGAGGGCTGAGGAGGAAGCCGTGACTTTGATTTGGTCAGCAGGATTCCCTTGGGGAACGTGGGAAAAGCAGCTCCCTGTGGCGCAGGAAACGGGGGAGAGCCCAGAGCTGCTGTGTGGGTCCAGCACCCCGCAAGCCCTGCCTGGGGACAGCAGGAAAAGGACGAAAGGACCTTGCAAAATCTGCAAAACCCCCAGCAGCCACTAATGCGGGAGGCAGAGCTTCCATGCGCTCCTCAGTTAATCAAACGGGTCGTCTCGTGACTTTGGGTTTGTCTTGGAGACTTGTGATCTCTCATTTCTCTTCTTGGGAGGCTTTTCTGAGGCCGGCACAGCTCAAACAGCCAAGGATTTGCACAGGGAGTGGGGCTCAGCCTGAGCTTCCGTGTGCAAAGCCTGAAATGATCCTTTGTGACACTTCTGGGAGCGATAGAATCGTGGAAGAATGGAACCCCAGAATCCTGGGGTGGAATGGAGTGGGTTGGAAGGGACCTCAAAGATCATCCAGTTCCACCTCCTGGGACACCATTCCCTACCCCAGGGTGCTCCAAGCCCCATCCAACCTGGCCTCGGACACTTCCAGGGATGGGAACTGCAGATAACTCTGCTCTGGGATAAGCCAGTAAGGACAGACACCTGCGTTTAGATCCAAGTGATTTATACAAAATTAAAAATTACTCTCCTCCACGTTCTAAGAATGTTGTACACAACACATTTGAGTTCAACATACACAGGTAGGATTTTTTCCACCCCATACCCATAAATACTCTACTTTTGCATTTGTGAATCCTTCTTTCCTTTTGCTTTCCCACTTGGGAGAACGCACTGTGGAAGTGGCACGTGGGGCAGTGATACGAGGAGATGCATTTTGTGCCTTTCCTCACCGCAGTTTCCATCATTTCCAGTATGCAAATAGGATATTTTAGACTGGTATAGATATTAAATCTGAAGAAGAAGAAGAAGCAGTCAGTCACCAGAATTTGTGTAGCACTTGTGTGATTTTTTTTTTTTTTTGTTTGATTTGGTTTTTAACTCCTCTGATGCCCTGGGATATTCCATCCAGCCCACCAGCTGCTGGAATCATTCCCTGATATTTGTCTCCTTGTGATTGTGAGGGATCTGAGGACTGTGGATTTATCCCTGGAGTGAGGCATCCTAAGATAAGTGTTCATTTCAGCAGTGACCACGTTTAAATCTCTGTGTTAAATCTCTAAACTATTGAAAACCTGCTGGGAAAAGGAACCCTGCTGGTGTCCTAATGCCTCAACTTGGAATTCTGAATTTTATATTCTAAATGCGGAATTTTAAATTTTAATCCTGAACCCTAAATTCTAAATTCTGTTGAATTTTCCAGCTGAGAGCGCTCATCAAACTGAATTTTGGGCAGAACTTCCAGTCCTCTCAATGGTTAAAACAAACTCTTAATAACTTTTCCATGACAAATGACCGGATTCTGTTGGAAAGGCAGCACAGCAAAGGGAGGGAGGTGTGCCCTGAAATCTCTTTTCTTTTAGTGCAAAGCTGATGGTGAATTTTGGTTGTGGGACCTCTGGCGCGCCTTCCTTTTGCTGGAAAATCCCGAGTAGTTTTTAAGCTCCCTGAGCACCCCATGGGGATATAATCAGGGAGAAAAGAGGCTTGGGACATGTTGGAGTCCGGGGCAGGTG